>CM032801.1:1694078-2248970 GCA_019155185.1 Beaufortia kweichowensis
TGTCATTAATGTAAGAAAATCTAAAGAATCCTCAGAAGTATTTAATTAATAGAAGTAACTTAATTAATAATTTGTGATATCTGTTGTAAAGTTGGAAATGGAAAATGTGTTTGAGTATTTGATAAAATAAACAAAAATAAATATTAAAAACTGTCTTGTAAGTGGTTGCATTGCAAAAAACATTGCTTGTAAAGTTATAGTGGAATTTACATCAACACCCCAATTTTTATATTTTACATCTTTTCAACATATGCAAATGCAACAATAAAAATACATAAAAAATTGAGTAAGAAATTTGTGACCAAACTTGGATTTCATGCTGCACCACATCATTCAGTAAGCCATAATTTATCGACAACTGTCAGTTGAAACCTTTACACTCATAGCTGAACAGAAATAAAGTAAATAAATAAAACCGAAACAGTTAATAGTGACAGTGATGCATGACCAGGTGAATCCCAGAGATGTCATAAAATGCACTTTAAAGAAAACAGAAAAAAGAAAACAGTACTTTTAGAAAAAGTTTAATATTTATCTCAAATAATACTTTTCAAAATATTTGTCATGTAACAATCTGCAGTACAGTCATCTAGGGTTCATCATTTTTCTCACGTCAAAGAACACGTACGAGCTAAATATTTCATAAAAGCTCGTACATATTGACATTTGTTGGAAAATTTGAAACCATAGATATATACTTATGGGTAGATAAACAATTAATTTACATTTTTATACAGTAAAAACATTTATTTGAACAATTTTACCTACATTAATCAAAAAAGTACAGCATATTTAATAATTTTACAAATTCTGCATAAAAAATATATTTCTGTACAAAAACATCTTTTGCACCTACTTCAAGTCAGCAGCACATGATCGGATGATGGCGAGTAGCGCGATCGATGGTTCGAATGCGGTTTTACAGCTCGCAAAACTATTTTACAGTTGTGAGAAAATAAAACCAAACAAAGAAACATTATTGCAGCAAGCCTGAGAAAAGGCAAGACGTGGATTATCTGCAAAGCAGAAGATTGCAGTGTGAAGAAGACCACCGCAGTCCAGGGTAACTCAACTTATCCAACACACACACACACACACACACACACGAAAATGATTCGATCTGAGAGCGTTACGCATTTGGAAAGGAAAATACAATCAATGTGAAAATGATAGCAAATCTCCAATGATGTCATTGTGCACATTTTATGCTATAAGCCATTGATGTGTAGAACGCAAGTGCATGTGGTACGAGCGTTGAAGAAACAGGCAACGGTAGTTCACGTGGAAAAATGGGAGCGCTTATAGTTTCAGCACATGCACTGATATCAGCACGGTCATGACATTTAAATCACAGTGAATATGCAACCCAGAAGCCCTACGCTCCTAAACTAGGTTAATGTACTGATGATATGGGTCACTGGGAACCGGTATGGGCAAGTCATGCTTCTGAATCTAATAAGGCAGTGTTTCTTCAAGAATAAATTTCATCTTAACCCCGCTGATTTTCTATCTCTGATGGGAATGGAGGGTGTGGACGGAGACGTGTACTGGTTAAAGAGAGAGACGAGGATAAAGGATCAACTTGTGGGCTCAGATCAATCTAGTATAGGCATCCACAAGCGGCTGAGAAACGAAATCAAAATATGCGCCGTCAACGCCATGTTCTTCTGCACGAGGTATATATCAGAAGTAATGAAAGCAAATCGGTGAGACGACAAAATGGTGAGCAAAGCTATTATGATTTCAAACTTAAACATGAAATGTAATTTGTCTAAACATTTACGTTTGCTGGACCAGACGTTCTGAAATAAAATCGTAAACGTGTGCGTGAAGTGCTATATGATGAATACTTTAAAAAATAATGAAAAGAACGCAATGCGTAGATTTTAAGATTCAATTGTGTCCTTATCACGCTGTAAACATAAACAGAACTTCATTTCAAAAAATAAATTCAGTCTCTCTTGATAGCCGTAGCATGACATCATGCTCTCTATGGATATGGGTTTATGTTTATATACATATGGTTAGTAAAACCCTGTATATTATTTTTTCGATTTGTTTGTTTCTCCCAGTACACTGATTTCATATATCCATTTCATACTAGTGCAAAATTTGTGCGATAGTTTTTTTCAACCACTGGGGTTGACATGTCCATCCACAACCCGGAGATACGGTCTCATTTCCGGCTTTTTGTAGCGTTTTGTCACCTCCTCGGTGGAGATCTCTTTAAGTGTGCTGAGCCACAATAGTCCAGTTGCTTTCTCGATTTGTGGTTCGTCTTCACTGAAGAAAATACATTGTGTCAACAACTTTGTGGCGTTCAAAGACACTTCAGTATCTTTTCCAGGAAGTTTCTTTGATGGAGGAAATACATACAAAAACCCAAGATAAAAGCAAAAAAAACCTTTATCCTTTAAGTGCCACGTACGGTACAGATCCCAGAAAGAATGTTGACCTCAGTTCTGGCCGATAACGTCATGTGAACTTCTTTGAAAAGTCTTCTTTCTTTGATGTATTTTTATCAATTTTTGCAATTTTTCTGTAAAAAATAGTCATCGTTTTTAATCCAGTTTATACGTCCGTTTTGAGCTTGTGATAAAAGTGGGCATCTATAACAAAGTGCAGTCAGTGATCTTGCACACGCCGCTCTTCTCTTTACCCATGAGGCATAGCAGGGTGCCAGTCCACAGCTATTATTGAAGGCTATACTACTGTGCAGACTGTATTGAGCGTTGTGTCAAACCTCACAGCCTTTGCCTCGGTTGGCTTCATGTTTGTATCATACATGGGATTTTCAAATGAAGCTTGACCGTTTGTGTTCTCGTGACCTGCGTATCCATTGTACTGAACTTTTGGTCTTGTTCTGAAATCGGAAAAATTAGGTCATTCTTCTATATCAGTAAACAGTATAAAAGATATTGCTTATACTTGTTTGCATTAACCATACATTTAGTTTACTTTCTTATTTATGGAGGAACAACATAAACATTAGAAATGTTAGATAAAGCTTAAAACAAAAGAACACGATGTCCTCAATCCAACAATGAGAAGTGACAAATGTGTTAGCAGGTTAAATTCAAGGACAATAGCCTCCTTACTAGCCATTCAGCACTTTTCATAATCGGTCAAAAGAATAGTTTCTTTTTTTATCATTATTCACCCTCATGTCTTTCAGATCATATATATACTTGTTGTTATTCTTCACGCAATGTCTGAACTGGTCTGAATGCCTTCAGCTTTTTAAAAAATGAAAAAACAATTGTCATCTACTGTTCACCTCCCGCTGTAGCTCTCAGATCTCACTCGCAGTCATGTATGAATCAAAAGTGACACCAAACATCATCTTTGATGTCATTGATGCCAAGTGTCACAGATGTCACATGACTGATAGCGATGAGATTTGAGAGAGGGGGCAGAAAAGAAAATGATCATGTTGTGATTAAATAAGTTAATAAAATAAGTCTAAAATAAGTAATAACATAATTTATTTCTTAAAAATAAATAATGTAAAATGCTTGTATATAGATTTGAAATGTTTTATACAGATTGTTAAAAGTATTTACAGTATGTAACGTAAGTACACCATAAGTAACCCATTACACCCACCAATCAATGTCACTGTCTTTAAAAGATAATGAATTTGTCCTTTTAAAATGTGATGGTAAAAAATATTACTTATTTATTACTTATTTTGTTGTAACATTATATTGTCTTTTAAATTGACACAAGATGACATTACAAATTCCTCTCCATATACTACTAACAACAACAATTAAAACCAAATTTTCCAAATGTCACTGTCTTCTCAATGCTCTATAGTTTGAGTAATGTAACTCATTCAGCTTTACCTCGGATGGTTATTGATAACATGATTTATGCTCTTGCTCAGATTGTGCAGTCTACATCTAAATAAATCCATCTCAACCACATAAAATGAAACAAATGTACAACAAAAAGAAACAAAAGTCATTCAAATTAGGGTTGACAGAAATGTTTTGATATGGAACTACAACAAAAGTTCATTTCCCACAATCCCTGCATTCGGCCCTGCCTCGGACAAGATGAGCAAATTAAATACAGACAATGAATGTGTGAAGGTAAAGGGGTCGTTGCCTGTTGCGTTCGCTTCCGGGGGTCTTACCTGGAGCTGGCCAGGTCTTTGGATCTCTCATTGTCATCTGTGCCTTGTGATAGTGCCCTGCCAATTTTTTATTTATTTTAATATTGGGAACTGTCACGCTTCATGACAATTTTGTCACATTCTTTTGTTTGTGTAGGAAAACTCCCATGCTTTTATTTTGACATTGCTTTTGTTCGAGCTCAATGGCATTTATTGCTCACAGAGTTTTTAATTACTGACTGACTGCTGGCAGCGGCGATATCAGTCACAATAACAGACTCGGCACAGGAGTTTCCCACGACTGCTGCTTCACATCTAATAACATTACCACAGTAAACTGCTTCTCTTACCTGTGTTTATAGAGGTAAAAGGCAAACCCTGACAATATGAGCGCAAAGAAGGGCACTAGAATGGCAGCAGCCACCGAACTGCTGTTTGTGCCATAGTAAGGGTTAGATGAATCTATATCTGTTGTTATGAGACCTGAAAGAAAACAGGAAAAATCAAAGAATATGATTTGTTATTACAGTATGAACATCTATTAGATATTTTATTAGATATTAGTTTTGTTTGTTTTAAGGGAAAAACACTAATGAAAAATTCTACCTTGTCTTGTTAATTGAAACTTTCCGAAATCCTTGCTGTGAATGTGACCTTGGTAAACGAACATTTTCTTTTCTGATTCAGCCGTCACCTATATAACAACACAAATCTTGTTAAAGCTGTAGTTTTTGTGCCAAAACAAAGTGTGTCAAATGTTTTTACTGTCAAAGGTAAGTCTTTAAATAATAATAAATAAAATCACAAAGACTTTTATTTTTTAAATAAGAAACACTAAAATGATAAAACTATATAAACAGTACAAAACAACATCACTGCAATTTGATGAAGGACAGTTTTGTGTTACTTACATATCCATCCATTGCCCAGTTATCATTTTTGAATTTACTAAAATATTGTTCCGTTGGTCCTCTAATCTGATAAACTTTTAACAATAGATGGTTTTCCTCTTTCTTGTACGTTCCTGCATAACAAAGCGAAGAAAACAAAGAAAAACAACAGATATAAAAATCACAATTTGCATTATAAATATAACCTAAAGCTACTTCAGCCAAACCTCCTTTACCTAAACCCCTCTCTCCAAAGCAGAATGACTAGCAGCTACAGATTGTTTCCGATTGGTTAAAAACGTTCCCCTGACCATTCTTTCATTCCAAATTTCACAAAGCCTGGGACTGTCACAGTTTGATTTCTCAGGACACCTATCACAGTGATATCTGTCAGGAAGTGCGAACGTCGTATCTGCGCTGTTCCAGTAAAACTGCTTACGGTGTGAAAAAACTAAACGCAAAAACATCAAAACCTGCTGAATTCTTCCGAGAAATGTAGCCGAACTGGGAACGTACCGACACTGATGAGAAATTGGGAGTAAATGAAGAAGACGCGATGCTAATTTAATTAAAGAAAATCTTTCTCTGTCAGCGCATACTTGATTATTGGAGTATTAAACATCTAAATACATTCATAGAAGTTGACATTTTGGATCTGTGGAACTTTATAGTAGTTATGTTGCTGCTTCAGGAGTTATTAGTCATATTTCTGGCATCCTCTGAGAGGGTATGATGTATGCGGTAAATCTTACAGTACATTACAGTAAATTGTATGTGACTGTATATGCAACAGCACAGTTGTTTTTGCTTTACAATTTTACATATATTGTTTATGCACTACTAAAGTTGATCTTATGTATACTGGTGAAAGTTACAATCGGGGTCTACAATCCTATCCCTAACCTCTAAAATCAAAGAGAAAAATGTGATATTATGATATAAACTATAAAAGTGTACCCCTAAACATCACTCTAAAGTCTGACAGATCGATAGGATTCTTGTTCCAGGATGATGCTGATCCTAAAAAAACATATTTCCTGATGAAATCAAGTTCGCCACAGACGGTAAAGTCACATAGTGTAACTTGATTCAGATGAAATGAGAGATAAAAAAATCCCCAGACTCACCAGAGAGTTTAATCTGCACACCGCTCTGTTCAAGAAGAGTGACATTCACCCTGCTGGTGCTGCTATTGAATGCATTGACTGTTATTGTGGCAGTCTGTCTCTTGCCCAGATACTCATAGAATCCAGCCCAACCGGAGTTTAATGAGAACACATCTGCTGGAACTGAACACAACAACACACCCATCAAAACCTAATCAACAAACCGCATACACACGATATAAACATATGCAGATTCACAAGCTCAGAAAAAAGGTACAAAAGTTATCACTGGGGCGGTACCATTTTCCCTTTTAACACATACAACTTCGCAGGAGTGCATATTATTATCTCAAATGTATTTCCCTGTATTTAAAGGATACCACCCAAGTGACAGTTTTTGTATCTTCAGTTTGGTTGTCCCGAAAAAATCTAAACACACTGTGTAAATGCATATAATTGTATTATATAACACACTTCAATTAAACATTTTACCAAAATAAGTTTTAAAGCTTTCTGATTGATCTCTTCACACAAAACATGAAAACATGAAAAAAATGTGAAAGTAATTAAGAAAGCTTTTTACCATTAACCCCCCCCCAAAACTCAAAACATTAAATATGTTGATGCAGGTCACATGTTTGTAGCTATATAATCCCATAACCAACAGGATTAAAAGCCATATGGGATGTCATATGAAACAATCACTCGAGAATACAAATCTTAAATTCGTTGTATCGCCATACGTGATGCATCAATATATTGTTACACCCCTATGATGAACTACAACTGTGGTTTCTGTGGAGACTTGTGTGAACTGGATTCAAATATCCACTATGAATTACGAAAATTATGAAAATTTTTATGTTTAATATTTTGCATCTAATATATGCACATTCATACATTTATAAGTGTGGTTTACGTGTCCAAAAGCATCTGAGGCCACTGGAGGTTGAAGAAGAAGCGTGTTTTTTTGTGCTACTAACGGCACCAAGGGAACTACACAAATAATAACTGTTTTCAGACAAACTCCCCAAACACTCATATTGTCTCTTTCACACCATCATCTACTATCATTCAGAAACTAGTCAATATCTTGCTAAAAACTGTTCAGATTTACACCACCGTTTAAGTCAGAAGTTGCCATATCAGACCATGTAGACAAATACAGCAATGTTTTAAAAGATATTACTCTCTTCAGGGAAGTTTAATGGCATAGATACAGTCGTGTCTGTACAGATGGTAGTATTTTAATACTGAAGAAACGACACACTTCACCTTTAACGTTACTATGGCATTTTCAAATGATCACTATCAGAAATGCAACTTTATTTACAATGACCATGGTTCACCTCACTGTAGCCCATGGCTATTTCTGATGACAACTAAATAGAAAGTTAGAAAAGGTTTCATACCGCGAATCTTGTTTTTCTGCAGGTCTGGGTCCTCGTTTGATTTGCTGTTTATTTTTGGTCCAACTAGGAAGAAGAGCAAATAATTGATCATTTGACATTTGCAGATCCATCTGCACCACAGAAAATAACATTCTTGCTTTAGTTTCTTTGAGAATGACTCACTTCTATGTCAGCTTGACACAAAGTGCACAAATACAATAAGCAATAACAGAGTTAGAAACACGGACTCTCTCATCCCAGTGTACGTTTTAAAGCTTTAGCTTTAATTTTAGTTTTTTATTAGTTGTTAAGAAACAGAAGATCTGAAACAGATTTTAATCAGTATAAATAATAAAGAATATTTGAGTGCTACATTTTTTTAACCTCTTAACTGTCACCGTTCCTCAGGAGGAACACCTATGTTATTTCTCTATTCACTTTAATATTTCTTGAATTTAAATCTAATTATGACAAATTATAAATTGATGGAAAGATATAAGAATAAAAATATCTACTATCTAAAAATTTAGAAAAATGTAGTTCAGATTGCATTTTCATGTGTATACTCAATTTCTGCTGTGACACTTATCAGGTTAAAGATCAATAGTTTAGTTGTTATTATACATTTTAATCTAGTGTTACACATATTAGGCCACCATAAGGCAATACTGAAATGTTGGTCTATAAAACATAGTTCAATTATGTTAAAAATGATTGCAATTGCAATCTGAACTGTAATATTTCAAATCCCACAATAGACAGCAGATAATTCAGAAATCATTCATTAGCTCTACATTTATTTATTTGATTTGTCTGCAGCAGTAGTAACATCACAAAGCCATGTTGAGATTTCTTCTATGTGTGAATTTTGTAGCCCCATTTAATTTGTAAACATTTCTTGAAATAGGGCATGATAAGTTGCTTGTGAAGATACTTCTGTAGTATCATTTACCTTTGCAGACTGGAGGTTTGCCCGACCACTTCCCGTCTGCTTTGCAGGTTCTGTGTTCTGATCCTCCGGATAAGTAGAAGCCATCTTGACAGGTATACATGAGTGTGTAGCCTATAGTGGGCAGATCTATAGCCTTCACATCTACATGAGCCGGCGTCTCGGGTTGCCTGCAGGCATGTGCTGAAACAGACAGAGAATCAAAATGAGTAAACGCTTTCTATGACGTGACTGCTGGTCTCTCAACTTCACATAAACCCTGAAGTCTATTCTCAATTTTCTCTGAGGCCTAAGACGCAAGCTGACATTTAAACGCAAGCGTGACGTTCACATCACCAGTGTGACAGCTTTACTAAGTCTCAAAAACCCCACTGAGACGATTTTCATTTGCAATGTGTTCTTGAATACCGTATGGGACCGTATGTTTTAACATAACAAACCTGATTATTTTCTCATATATATACACAGATGTAGACATCATGCCCCTGTGCAGTTTTGGTGGTAGAATGTTGTTGTTCTGTTAATAGACAAGCTGTTAGATCGCTTTTGCAATTTTCTCTTGTCTTTCTCTCTTTATTAAGTAGTTAAAGTGTGCAATTATTTTTGATGTTTAAATACTTTCTCCTATTCCAGCTTAACACAGACAACTTTAGGTAAGCCGTTCATTGATTTCCCCTAAAAGAAGTAAAATCATGGCTCTATTAAGACATTTCTCTGTCTGAGTAAACCAGACCAGCCTGACAAGCAACATTGCCTAAACCATTGAGGTGAGGTTGGGGGTGTTGCTATCTGTTTTTCGACCAATAGCAGGCAAGGGGAGTGTTGAGAAACATGTTAATAAATAAAAAAAAATCAATAATAGGGTTTAATTTTACTTTACTTGTTTACTTAAATTATCAATAAACTAAACTGTCAACAAAAAACTAGGCAACAGTGATATTACATTAACTCGAAAATTCATTAACAGCGACAGTACGCACAGCTTAAATAAAAGCTTATTCTAGATCGGCAAAGTCTGATGATACGAAAACCATATTGGAGTGTCTCCAAAGACAATAAAACGAGAATCACAATAAAAATAATACAGAAATAATTTACAGCGGACTCCGTGCTGCATTTTATTGAAGAGTCAAAATCAAGCCACACCATTTAGAGAGATGTTCTTAAACGCGTCAAAAATGCCTCCAGCTTCCATAATATATGAGCCAAACCCTCAAACTTTACTTTTCCTCAACTCAATTCTCGCTGCTTCTCAGATTCTGACAGTTTGACCGCTTTACATGGACGAGAGGCCCGAGAGATTTGGTGGGGCGTGCTGTCAAACCAGCCCACAAATCTCAAATTTATGTTTAAACCAAGTTTAATTCTTTCTGCTAAGGCCGGCAATCTCACTTCTGTTCAATTCCTGACTGCTCCTATTTAAAAGCGTCACCAAGCTTAAAAGATAATCGCTGGGACGGTGAAAGTGGCGAGGATCAAGTGCACGACACCAAACGCTCTGATCAATGCCGTGAACGAAATTCAAACTTCTTTCCTGCTAAGCTGTCGGGGTGTTTGACATCAACCTTAGCTGAACCGATTCGTAATCTGTATGTCTTCAAACAATGCCCTCCTGCAGTAATTTCCTGTGTGAAGATCTTGTCCGCTCTCACTTCTCTGCTACCTTTGTTCCTCTGATAGTGTATCATCAATCACGTACACCGCTATAACACAAGGGCTATGATCGTATGAGGATGTGTGAATACTCACCAACACACTCCGGTTGCATCCCGCTCCATGTTAAATTTTCTAAACATGTTCTCGTTGTTGAGCCGAGTATGTGATAATTTTTCCGACACCGGAAGAAAATTTTACTTCCAACCTGTAAGTATTATTGTAGAGTTAACAAACGATATGAAGATTTAAACCTTTACATTTGTTGGGGTAAACCATCCTCACCTCAAATCCCTGAGCCTGAACCGGAATTCCATACGCTGGAGTTCCGGGATCTGTACATGCATTGTTTGCTGGATCTAAAAATGGAAATCAAACTCAATTTAATGTCAATAACAATATAAAATTATATTTGCGGAGCATTGTGTTACAAGCAACATGCCACATTAGCAAAAGTAAAAGTTAACGCAAATTCCATGCAATTGTCAACCTTACCATGAAAAAATACAGCTTTTATTCTCACGAGAATCAAAAAAAGTATTATGAGGTGTTTTCAAGCCTTTTTTGTGTTTAAAGCATGCTTTTTTTAAACCTGATCTCACGAGATTTCATACATATTTCACGTGTTGGCTAATTCTTACGAATTCGTACAATTTAACCCATACAAAAACATACGATTAATGGGAAAAAGCAACGATGAAGGCCCGCCCCTAAACCTAACTTCACTGGGGAGAAGAAAAATCGTACTAAAACGTACAAAAGAGTTTGTAGGAACTAATTGCTGTGAGATTGCGTTGAATTTTTCACAGTCAGGTGCTGTTTTTAGAATTGTCACTTCCATAACAGTCCATATTTCTCCTAAGTGGACACATGAAAATTAAAATAAAATAACTATTTTATGTTCTTCAAATGGTAATCTCTTCTTCACTTGTTGGGTATAATTGCATCTGATTTGTGCATTTTACTTCACGGAAATCCTACAAAGTATATTGTGTTCTTTTTGTCACATACATAACACATGCACATTTCAATGTTTTAAAATAGATAACTCTCTATATTAAAATATAGTAAAATATAGACAGATATTTCAAAATTTTACTGAAAATATCATGCCCATAACGCTGGAATTGCCAACATTGGCATCTGTTGTTCATGTACGCAGTGGCTCACCAATGCAGGACGGCTGGATTCCGCTCCAGGAGCCGTCCGCCTGACACGCTCTTCTGGAAGAGCCCACCAGCAGAAGCTGTGGTCTGCAGTAAAACGACACCTCAGATTTATAGGTGAACTGCCGCCCGTCCATGTAGCCTTCGGCAGGGGTGCCTGGATCCCCACACAACACGGCTGCAAAGCACACACATTAAAAACAATGCTTAGATCGCCATTAGTCTGCTAGTTCTCACAGCATCACCCACTCAATTCAATCTTTCAGTTTTCACAAGAGTGTAAATGGATGCTTGTGTGAAAGCGTGACCATGTCTGTATTCAACAAAATTACAGCGGTCACAAAGACAAACAAAAACGCATGCTTTGAGGTTATTTTTTATATGTATATATAGATTATTCCGTTTTTGTATATGTTTTTACAATTTTACTATTAGATTTCAGTATGTTTCAGCAATGGTTTTGATAGTTACTGTTTACTTTGTATTATTTCACGAGTTCGCCTTTACAGATAATAAGCGAGCGTAATAGTTATGCATATTTGGTGTGCTGTCCAGGGGAGGGCCCTGAGCTCGGCAGTTCTTCCCGAACCTGGAGCGCTCCCCCCTGTCCGGGGAGGGCTACAGCTCGGCGCTGCCCCTCCCTAAGGGAAGGTAACATTGAGGCGTAGGGGTGGAGGAGGGATGCCGAAGTGCTAGAGAGAATGAAGGTAAGGCTTGATTATTTTATAGTGGTTCTCTCTTGCGCTGATAGGGCAGACGGTGCGATTACTAATGATGAATTGGCCGGTTCAATTATCTGCGTGGGCTCCTCCCGAAATTAGTTAATAAAACTTCACTTATTGCTTAGTTAAACAGCATTCGTACACCGTATTGCTTCAGTAACCTGATGCATTCACCAGTGACACTGGTCATTTAATGAGAAAAACTGTAGAAACTTATTTTTACTCAATCAGCAAGATTTAACTGGATTGTGAAAACTGGCATTACATTTCTTACGTTTAACACATTTATTTATATTGGAATCCCAATGTTATATCTCAATTTACCTGCTACTGTATTTGTTTTTGTGAACAATCTGTGCTAATTGTTATGACAATGTTTAAAATGGCTCTAATGCAGCATAATTACGAAATCATATCATCAATTGTAGTTCAACTGCTGCATCTAGTTTCACATATATTTTTTCACATTGTTTACAATATTGTCATGTGTGTCATAAAATAGTTTCATCATAGTTTCTTGTATACAACAATAATCCTTCTGGTGTATGTGATGTAACTGCACCTTTTCTAGCACTTTTAACAAGGACTTTGGCTTTAACGGCTGACATTGTGTCAAAAGCTTACAATAAGAGGCATCAGGATTTAGCATCAGAGCTGCACGTCTCGCGCTGCACGCTGGAAAGCCGAGGCTACTCTAGATTCATTTATGATGTGTTGACACTCGTATCGAAAACGTCGAAACAGTTTTATGATGTGTTGTAGCCTGCATTTCACACAGTCCCAGTCAAGCCATGAACCTTCCATCACAGCCACACAATAGCACAAACACAACAATAGAACAGCCCGGTGAAAAAAACAACAACTTCAGGCCCATATCTGGATTAGACAGACGGTACTTGCATCACAGCCTTATTTTCACATATATTTCACAAATATGCACTTATGTAATCGAAAAGCCGCACACATACACATCCTCTTTACATGAATATGCTAATAGGGTTTAATTTAGTTTTTGTTAACGAAGCAGTGACAAACAGTACTTACGCAGACACAGAGGGATGTCACCGCGCCATGTGCCGTTCCCCTCACATGTGGCTATTCCTGGTGAAGATAGCTGATAGCCTTCAAAGCAGCTGTAAGTCACGCTAGATCCCCACTGAAGATCTGAGCCCTCCACTCGCCCATAACGGATAGATGGCGGTTGTCCGCACATGATTACTGAAAACGATATTGTCCGTGTTTGTTATCCTCTTTGACATAAAACTTCACAAAAAGTGAAGTTGTGTTGTATTACAAGTTGTCCCAAACTTACATACTAATATTAATCATGTATATATCTAGTAGAGGGCAGAAGTCTACATTGTTTGTCCATGTATAATACATGAGGAGGTTAACATTATATCTTTAAAACATCTGCAATACCTTTCATAACACAGGTGAAAAACTATATGCAAATTGTGATTCATGTGCATTTAGTGGAACTTGAGATTTCTGCGCTACGTAAAAACACTTGTTTTGATTACACATCAATTGCAGTATTTCTCAATCGATTTGTTCCAACCATTTGTTCCATAAACAATGAACAAAGTCCCTTAATATACGCAAAACTGTTCAATTTCACTTCACAAAGCACTGCACACTTCTCTGTTAACACATTAATGCAAATATTGATTATACTGAAGTGTCCTCTCTTGAACATACTTTACTGTACACAGTACTTATTAAAAGTTATTTTCTTGAAGTTCCTGTCAATTTACATATCCATCAAGCCTTATTTCTGTGTGGCCAGGGAATTTAATCTGCCATCGATATTGCAGTCTCTGGAAGCAGAGCTGCACAACGGTATTTAGAAATGGATACTATGGTTGAAGGAACACCATCACAAAATGTGGATGATTTTTAACCTGCTCACATACCGGTGCTGCATGGTGGACTGGGATATTGTCCCAAGCCACAACAAAACCTTTGCTCTAACTCCTGCTCTTCCTTTGGAAAGACAATGATAAAGTTTACTGTCAAAACCAAATGTCTTGCTATATTTTAAAGTCTAACGACAGCACAGGACTACAGAAACACAGAAGGTGATGTTGGGGCCTCAGTGACATTGACTCTGAGCAATGACCAATGACTTACATGACTTTCTTCTCATTTGTTCAGATTGCCACTGTAGATATGATCACAATAAGCTGAAACCTCTGAAGAGATCATTATTCTATGCTTTGTCCTTTTTTACCGTGTCTCCTTCTTTCTTTAGCAAATTGTTTCATTTTTCTACCTCTGCATCCTATACGCTTCATCTTTACTTCTGCCTTCTTTACATTTCCTCCTTATTACATACCTCCTATACACTTCACCTCTGCCTCCTATATACCTCCTCATCTTTACATGCCTTCTTATACACTTCCTCTTCATCTCTGCCTCCTATAAGCTCCCTTGTTTACCTCTGCCTCCTATATACCTCCTCATCTTTACATGCCTTCCTATACACTTCCTCTTCATCTCAGCCTCCTATAAGCTCCCTTGTTTACCTCTGCCTCCTATATACCTCCTCATCATTACAAGCCTTCCTATACACTTCCTCTTCATCTCTGACTCCTATAAGCTCCCTTGTTTACCTCTGCCTCCTATATACCTCCTCATCCTTACATGCCTTCCTATACACTTCCTCTTCATCTCTGCCTCCTATAAGCTCCCTGTTTAACTCTGCCTCCTATATACCTCCTCATCCTTACATGCCTTCCTATACACTTCCTCTTCATCTCTGCCTTCTATAAGCTCCCTGTTTAACTCTGCCTCCTATATACCTTCTCATCCTTACATGCCTTCCTATACACTTCCTCTTCATCTCTGCCTTCTATAAGCTCCCTGTTTAACTCTGCCTCCTATATACCTCCTCATCCTTACAAGCCATCATATGCACTTCCTCTTCATCTCTGCCTCCTATAAGCTTCCTGTTTAACTCTGCCTCCTATATACCTCCTCATCATTACAAGCCTTCATATACACTTCCTCTACATCTCTGCCTTCTATAAGCTTCCTGTTTAACTCTGCCTCCTATATACCTCCTCATCCTTACATGCCTTCCTATACACTTCCTCTTCATCTCTGCCTCCTATAAGCTTCCTGTTTAACTCTGCCTCCTATATACCTCCTCATCATTACAAGCCTTCATATACACTTCCTCTTCATCTCTGCCTTCTATAAGCTTCCTGTTTAACTCTGCCTCCTATATACCTCCTTATCCTTACAAGCCATCATATACACTTCCTCTTCATCTCTGCCTCCTATAAGCTTCCTGTTTAACTCTGCCTCCTATATACCGCCTTATCCTTACAAGCCATCATATACACTTCCTCTTCATCTCTGCCTCCTATAAGCTTCCTGTTTAACTCTGCCTCCTATATACCTCCTCATCCTTACAAGCCTTCATATACACTTCCTCTACATCTCTGCCTCCTATAAGCTTCCTGTTTAACTCTGCCTCCTATATACCTCCTCATCCTTACACGCCTTCCTATACACTTACTCTTTATCTCTGCTTCCTATATACCTCCTCATCCTTACAAGCCTTCATATACACTTCCTCTACATCTCTGCCTCCTATAAGCTTCCTGTTTAACTCTGCCTCCTATATACCTCCTCATCCTTATATGCCTTCCTAAACACTTCCTCTTCATCTCAGCCTCCTATAAGCTCCCTGTTTAACTCTGCCTCCTATATACCTCCTCATCCTTACATAAATTACAGATTCTTGTGTTCTAAGCCCAAAACCCCATTGTGTTTAAACCCAACATCCCCATCATTATCTTCAACAGACTGAGGGAAATACAAATCTAAAACAACACCCTAACATAAGAGGCTTCAAGTTGTTTATTTGCTTTTCTTGATCATTACGTTCCATTTGCCAATGGGAGGAAGAGTATACTTTTGACTTAAATGGGATTGGCAACGATGATTAAATGGAATTACATGCTGAAATCACCCTGAATACCAAGCGTGCAGCTCATTTCTTTCTGCGTCCAACAACACACATCTGATGTTTTCTAAAAAAAAAAACCATCCTGAGGAGGCTGAGCTGTCTGCATTGCACCACTTGCCGCTTGATGTAATTTCATTCTGACATCTGATAACATAGATCCTACACATTTCATGGCAACATCCCCTCGGAGTTCGTAAGTGAATAATCTCACTTGCCAGACAAGTCAAAAAACAAGATCAAAAACATCTGAAAGGCTTTTGATGTTAGAATGCCAAGAACTCCACAATGTAAGTATATCTTTTAAGAGCTCTCATGGCACCGTTTGCAAAGTGACAACAAGTTCTGTCCTCTCTGCCTGCACTTGCACATCAAACTAAAGAGAAACCTGTGAATTGCTTTGAATGTGTTTGGGAGTTTTGACTTTACCTCTGCAGCTGGGCTTGGTCTGATTCCAGGTTCCATCTTTGTCGCAGCGCAGGGCGGATGAACCGGGAGGCTCCATGATATACCCGGGGTTACAGCGATAGTAGACCGTTTTGTTAAATGTGAAACCGTTTCCGATGTAGACTGCGTTGGCGATCGGACCGGGATCTCCACAACTGATAACTGAAAACATACAACAAGTTTGACTGATGTTCTAGACAAAACACACTGTGGATTACATGACTTCTCAATTTACATACATCACACTAAATTAACATGTATTTGACAGCTCTAGTCAATCAATGTGACTTTATTATTTACAAAAAAGATACTAAATCAACTTTCATTGCAGTTCTGCTTTATTTAACAGAAAAATGGACGTAAGGAAAAATGTCTCTCACTTGAGTTTATTGTACTTTTTTTTCCATACTTTACATTAAATTGCTTGTGTTTTTTTAATTTGTAAGTAACTTTTTTATACAAAGTCATCTGCTAAACAAGTAAGTGTAAATCCTTTTTTTTTCTTTATTCAACATTAAGTGGCAACATTTGGCAACAGTGCTGCTAGAGATTTGTAGAGCAGTTGTAGTGTAATGTAAATGACTTGACATATGTTGTGCTTTAGTTGGCTTTGCTGTCTCTGGCAGGAGAAATGTTGTGATGATGGACAGCGTGCGAGTAAAAAGAGATGATGCGGGTGAGAAATTAAATCATGCATATCTCCATTACCAGATTCATGATGCTTGTGTTGTCGTAAATGCTGTAAAAACGATCATGTCCCACTCTCTTATCCTGTCTGTCAGACAGGCTGACATCTGATTCATCTCGGAGTGTAATTTTGGCTGGTTTGTGAATACCCGAAATCATTGTGAAAGCTATTCATAATTTTCTGTAGTTGAGCTACAGTTTTACAAAAATAACAAAAGCCAACTACTTTTAGCTGCTGTACAGATTCACATCTGCTTTAGGCTCTTTAAAGGATGCAGGACATGTAACATAACAAACACAAGCTGAATTACAAAAACACAAGGCAAACAGAGCACAGGTTACGGTTCTGACCGGTGCAGTCTGGTGCCGAGCCGGTCCACGTGCCGTTGGTGGTGCAATGACGGGTGGTGAGGCCAGAGGTCTTGTAGCCTTCCCAGCAGGCGTACGTCATGGAGCTGGAAAACAGCATGCCGTCGCTGAAGACGATCTTGGCGAAGGCTGGTGTTCCCGGGTTTCCACATGATACAGCTGGGAAGACAATCAAAAACAAAAAAACTAAAAGCGAGCTCCAATGTGTGAAGAGTAAAAGACCGCAGCCAAATGGGAACGAACACGGCGAATGAGAGAGAGAAGCTTTTTTGAAACATATCTGAGGGCTCGCACCGCAAGCAAAACACTTCAAATTACACCAGAAGCGATATGTTTTAAATCCTGCAGAGTGTTGTTGGCAATGTAGATCAACTTGCTTCCAATTCCAATTAGTTGGAGCTTCTCGTCGAGGTCTTTTTCATACTTTGAAGTGGTGTTTTCAAATAAGGCCAGTAGATATAATACACTCCAATGGGCTTAATTATAACACCACAGAGATGTGTGACAGCCTTTAATTGGACAAAGCTTTCATAAACGCTCTTCTAAATGACAATGATCCACATAATAATATTTCAATTATTTGTTTACATTTCTATTGCGGAACAAGAAATTAAATGTGTCTTTGTGCATCAGGAACTAAATAATTTCAAAAGCATCTTGTGAATAAATAAACAGGCAACCGGTCTATTATAACATCTATAATTATTCATGGAACTTTACCTTTGTGCTATTTCAATCACTAGGACTATTGCTGGGGTAGTGTCACACATACAGTATTTTTTTATAAAACTTTGTAGCTGTAATTCAGTCCTTAATTTCCTTTCTGATTAAACGAAGTACAGGAAAAAAGAGAAAAAGTGGAACGATTAAGAGATAATGAGATCCCGCTGGAGGCCTGCTGTAAACAGATATATTTCCAAACTTTGAGCCATTAGTTCTAAGTGGCAACAGGTTGTGTTTCATGTTTTATATCTGGGAAGCATTGTTTATATTCCCATAACTGTACTAAGGTCTGCTGTTGAGTTCCCCCATCGCGATCAGTCCCAGCTATCCGTTACAGCCCTTATTCAATTATAAATGTTCTCTGAATAATGCATCGCATTGATTTTTTTTACGCAATTTGCGCGCCTATCGCACAAACAAATAAATTAGTGATACGACACGTGGAGTAGCTACTGGGTAGATTGTTGTTTTCTTCTAAAAAATAAGCTATAAATACTTCCCGGAGTGCTTCCTGAATGCCGCAGGTTCATTTGCTGAGCGTTACTATTTGTTTTCATCGGAGAATAACACAATATCATTATGTAATAAGGGCCGTACAATTAAACAAAATTACAAACAGTAATTATATATACAATATACAATAGAGAAGTGCAAGTGTAAGTTGAAAGTAAGGTGAAAGTAAAAAAGTTCATTAACCGCTTATGAAACAGATGGTTCTAGTACTGGATCACAGCTTTGACCTCTTCAGCTTTCTATTGTCAGTATGGTTATGTTTGTTTCACAGCAATGTCTTGTTACTGCTAATAGGGAAAGAAGTATTTGAATGACCATGCTTATTAAAATATATCTTTGTATAAACATTTATGTTCCTGTTTATTATTTGGTTACTGTTTCAGAAAGGCATATGTGGCTTGGTATATTGTAATATAGTCACAAAGGAATAGGCAAAAACAAACAATGCCCTTCGGCCATGACTATTTGGCACAATATGGCACAAAAGTGCTTTATTACTCAAATGTAAAAAATACAATTCACTTAAATAAAACGTATGTTCTGCGTTTGGGAATGAAAGCTTGGAGGTAAACAACAGAGAATATAAATAACATTCCTGTATAAATCTAATGTTAAAATAATACATGCAAATACTGTATGCTACCAAATATTAGAAACTAAAACTAGATTGCTACTCTTTTCAGTGAACGCTGTAAATTGAATTATTCACACCTTTGTAAATTCACTATTTTTTAGTGTATTGTTTAGCAATCGTAGCTACTGCTTTATTGATCTTTAAACCTTAATTTAATACACTGAACTTTTTTAATTGTTGTATGAGAACTTTAAAGAAAGTTTAAATCATGTCAAAATGTCCAGTATTTGCACAGCCACACTGGTCTATCCACAAATCCTTATTAGAGCAGCGTATCATTACGCACCATGATAATGACAGGGTTTATTGTACAGCTCCTCTAACCAGAGTCATCAAGTTAACTGGCAATTACCGGTTTTAGGCCTGTTAGCATCAAAAGATCAATTTAACGCTAATTATAATGTACAGCTGAAGAAAAGAGCCAGCGTGCAGGTTGAGTGAGGCTCAGAAACAAAGAGAACATAGTTTAATTCAAGTCTGATTTAGTTTCTCAGAATGCATTTGAACCAAACGAAAGACACCCTAGTCTTTCCAGCGAGCAGGTTTCTTATTAGGAAACTTCTTGTTCCGGATTAAGGTTTGCTCAGAATCGTGTGTGTGCTGGTGCCGTACGAATCCAGTGAAGTCTCTCACCTTCACACACGGGTTGAGTTCCGCTCCAGGAGCCGTTCTGCAGGCAGGTGCGCTCGGATGAGCCGATCAGCGTGTATCCTGCCTCGCATGTAAACCTTAGAAGGCTTTTATGTCTGAACTCCTCCCCAAGACGAGAACCGCGAGGAGGAATTCCCGGATCTCCACAGAATCCCGGATTATCACCTGGATTTTGGACAAAAAAAGGTGACTACTATAGTGTGACCACCCACTTTTTCAACTGTTTTGGTTCAGGAGTTATTTTTCCCATTTTTTTATAGATATGCTAAGCTATAAACTAAGCTAATCAGTTCATCATTTGTGACCTGTAGCAAGACAGCATTTAAAAATGGAAAAAACAGGAAGCTCTAAATTTAAACCATGGCTACAAGAATTGTCTTATTGTTTGGGTTCGGAAAAACTCACATATATTGTTAAGGGAAAACTTTTTTTATGTAAAAAAGTCTGTTTTCTGTGCAACTTGTCTTAATATGAACCACGTGTTATGATTTTATTGTACCATCGTATTGTAAATATTTAATTATTTTTTATATTTATTTATACTATTTTTAAAAACATTTATTTACGCTATTTTTTTTCTTTGTATGCGTGCTTTGTTTTGTTTTTGGTGTTAGAAGTTACAAAAAAAACTACTGACATATAGTAACGAAAAAAAAAATGAAAAAAAGAGAGTTTTTTTAACAGCAGCTTCTCAGCTTCTCTGATTGGTGTATTTTTCTTGATGATTATGGGTAATGTAGTTCTTTACCACAAATACATGTTTTATTTTATAAATTTGGTTGTACTTATGTTGATTGTTTAATAGATGCACACATCATCATTCAACCTTGTCTGTCAGCAAAATAAATGAGATTTTACTTTTTATTTTTGTTTACTCTGTAATTTTAAATACTGCTGCTTTCCTCTGCAGTACAGGCTGGTTCACTTAATTGCTTAATAACCGGATTACATAAACACCAAACGTACACGATGTTCATTTACTCAGAGTTGCACAGATGCCACCACCATTTACTGTTCAAACTTTAGACTTATGTGCCTGTCTAAACCCAAGAGATCTTAAAGTAAGCTGAGGCGCTCAGACAGCAGCTTAAAGATCAGCTGGCTGTCTGTGCTTCAGTCTCCAGCCCGAAGCTCTGCCACCTGCTGATGGATGTACCTGAACAGTAGGGTGGTGAGCCGCTCCATCGGCCATCCTCCAGACACTGACGCGTGGCGTTCCCCACCAGAGATCGGCCCTGACTGCACGAGTAATGGACCACGGCTCTGTAGGTGAACTTCTGCCCCGACATCACAGCAAACGGCGGCGTGCCGGGATCACCGCAGGATATGGCTGTAGGGGGCAACGGGAAGGGAACGGAACATTTCGGATAAGAGACTTCAGAGAACTTTATTGTTCTTTCGCATATCATTAAACAAGGTCTAACCGGGTCGTATTGTCTCGAAACGAATGCGGTGTTTCTTTTTTTACAATTGCCATGGAAACACCAAAGGTTCTTTGATGCAGCCTACTTACAGTACAATCGTATAACTATAACTGGATCTTGTCTACAGTATCTAAACATGGGCAAAACTATATATTGTCACAATTAACTAGTGTGTGGGTTTCTGAAGGCTGTTAAAGGTGACACGTGTAATTTACGCACAAGAAGAAGAAACTTTCCATGTGCCAAAAAACAACTGAATCTCTGTTGTATCAAACACATATGTTGTTGCTTTTTTTTGTGAAACACAAAAGTGGCTAAACATTTTTTGAAGAATTTTACCAGAGGTCCAAAAAAAGATGCATTTTACACATCTTTACACATTTACCATCTAAGGTTTATGATAAAAGAGTTATATGATGAGTAAATAATGAACTATACCTTTACATTTTCACAAAATCATAACAACTTGGTTATGATGCTTTCGAGTGCTTTCTGGAACTTGGGAAATCTGGAAATGTATTTTTACTTTTGTGTTCCAAAGGAAAACTTTTCAGTTTTTAGTTTTGGCTAAAAATATTAAAGCTTCAAAACAAAAACTGCATAATTGACCGTGTAAATCTCTGAATGCTGTGTATTGGAAGAACAAGCAGAAGCATCACTCACAAAGGCACTTAGGAAGTGATCTGTCCCAGAAACCATTTGACCGGCAGGTGAGGACAGATGAGCCGAGGAGATAGAAGCCTCTCTTGCAATGATACATCACGGTGTTTCTGTAGTTGAAGCTCTCAGGGTAGCGCTGCTGAGAATGACGAATGGCGTTCTCCACAAAGCCCGGATCAGAGCAGTTTACCACTGCGAGATAAAAACAGCCAGATGCTTAATGTCTGACAGGCCGAGCAAAAGTGAAGAGAGACAGAAATCAATGGAGGGGTTGAACAGTGGGATCGCTGGTGCAGTTTCAATCAACTTTGACCCGCAACGCTCTCTAAAGATGTGTGCTGGGTTATGAGTGTGAATTGTGTTGCGCTCTCTCACTGTCTTTCTCCTTATACATCTCACATACATTTCCGTTTCAGAGTTGACATTAGTACGTGTGCGTGTGGAGAGCATAGAGGTGATCCTGTACATAAGCTGCTGATTCCTGCTACACTATCCTGATAGATTTTGTGGTCATGTTAGATTTTTCTCTCCTAGAACCAGGCGCATGCTGTTTCTGGCATGCCGTGCAGTTACAAATCAGTTACTGCCCTATGGTTAAAAAAAGATTGAGACCATGTCCAGAGGAAACAAACCCGGCAGGTTTGCCTGGGTGGCAGCTGTCAATGTCTCGACACTCAATTAAGCCTCCTGGGAGAGAAGCGCTAGGTGGAAAAACAGCTAAAAAGTTCATAATTGGCACCTGTTATTGGTGTGCTGTTTGTGAGACATTATTATTTGATCTTAGCAGAGGGACATCATGACAGTTCAGTGTAAGAATAATAAGGGATTTTCACGGTTGACGGTGTAAAATATTAACAATTGTGTGTGACAACAGCTGTCAATTATACTCTCAATACATGACAAAAAACAACATGAAATTAACCAATAATCTCTTAGTAGAGTATAAATTATATACTTTGATTATATATTGATTCCTGCCAATCTCTTGAAAAGGTTAGACTTTGATGGCATCTTTCTACACTAGAAAATGTTTATAATCTTATTTTAGTACCAATAATTTGCATTACACTAAAAATATGAAACACACAGCACTTACTAACACTATAAACAGAACAGTCCAATAATAATTATAATATTTGTTTTCATTATTACATCTTCAAACTAATTTCAAATCATTTCAACACTTATTTTTATGAGTTGAAACAAGTTTAAATAATTAAAAAAAAACATTTTAAATGACTTGTAAAATTAAGTTGACTGGACTTAAAGAATATGCAACAAAGAATATGTAAGACTGCTTTGCTGCAAATCAAACTGAATTCTGAAGTTTTGTAATCATATTTAATAATTTAACCGGTTTTAATTGCATGTGACAACATTACCTTTTTTAAACTGTATAGAGTATTTTTTATTGTGTAATACACTGTAAAAAAACTCTTTGCTGCCTTATATTTTAAAGTCCAGTCAACTTGGCTTTATAAGTTATTTAAACAGTTTTTACATTATTTCAACTAATTACAAGTCGTTTCAACTTATAAAAATAAGTTGAAATTGTGTAACTTAATTTGATAAGTTGAAATGACTTATAATTAGTTGAAATAATGTAAAAGCGGTTTAAATGACTTATAAAGCCAAGTTGACTGAAGTTTAAAGTGTAATTAAGCAAAGAATTGTTTGCAGTGTACATGTAGGTCTTTGACTTTGGCCTGTGGGGATTTGTCCATCTTGGATGTGTTGACCTGGATCCATTTGCCGTCACATATTCAATTTCACTAGACCACCATCAACAACTTCCCCATCACATTAATTAATCATTAAAGTGACAGGATGTGCATGGTTACTCCTGCTTAATGTCAGAAAGCATCTCGCAGTGTCACGCGGGTTGTGGCGGATACATTTGACTTTCAAATCAACACGTCAGGATGGAAAGTGACATAAAGAGAGTTATTAGCACATTGCTTCTTGTCATTCAAAGGCTGAGTCAGACTGCTGAGCGCAGATGTTGGTTTCGCTCTGTTAATGCTAAGCCCACGAGCTGTGGGTGTTAAACAGCTTTACTAAGGAGCTTCTCGCATAACAAGACAGCGCTCGAGACCGTGTCTCAGTTGAGATTCTAAACAACAATCTGGGACAGGCTGCCTGAAAGCATTCCACGCACAACACGTTGCAGTTTTATTGGAGATTTCTTTGAGTTTTCCTACCCTTGCACACGGGAAGGGGGTTGTTCCACTGCCCGTTCATGCGACATTGAGCTCGGGATGCGCCGTGCAACAAATAGCCCGTGTTGCAGGTGAAGTTGACCACATCGTTCAGATTGAACTCGCTGCCATTAGTTCGGCCATTCACAGGGTTTCCAGGGTGGCCACAGGTTATCGCTGTTGGAAAACAGGAAACAGTCAATCACTTCCTGTTTGATGCTGCTGGAAAAGGCTGCCGCTGAAAATTTGTATTAAGATGCTTGAGATACAATTATGATTGTCCATTATGTAATACATCTCAAATAACAAACAAATGACATTTATGCTTTAGCATAATCAACAGCTAGCTGTGCATTAAATGATTTAAAGCACATTGTGGAGGCGAATGTACTTATGGCTACATTAAAGTTACATTAAACACACTAGTAATATCATTGACAGGAGGATGCATAAAAAGAATACAAAGGGACACTCACGAACACACACTGGTGCTTGACCTGACCACCTGTGGTCCTGCTGGCAGATACGAACCGACGTCCCTATGAGTCGAAAGCCCAGGTTGCACTGATAAACAACCGTGTCTCTATAACTGGATCCATCACCGCTGATGTGACCGTTAACAATCGGATCAGGAGAATCGCAATGACCAGCTGAAGAAGCGAAACACAATTTGGGATCGTTTGTAATACATCGAATTTGGATGGAACTTCTGTTGCTAAATAACCACATGTTAAAACTAAAGGGTTTAATGGGGGGATGAATCAGACGGCTCCTTCAGTCACTGCTTGACATTTTGATGAAATACCCTCCATGCTGTTTGGTTAAGCAGCAGGTGATGTGTCTAAGGGTCAGTGCTGATCGACACAGGGTGGCATATTCAGCTCTTTCCTCTTAAATAAAGGAGCCATTATCTACATCTGTATTATATTATAGAAATCTTCAACATGCTTATTCGAATTTTACCGAAAAGCATAAATGAAGGAATAAGTGAATAACCAGACAACTTTGACATGCTGGATGACATTACATCGTGTGTGACCTTATAGTCTTACAGTTGTTACACTGTAATCTATAGACACCACAAAGTCTAGTGCATTTTATAATGAAAACAAGAATAACATTGATAAATCAACACTTTTTGTTGTTCCTTAAACAACATTCCTATTAACCAGCAACTTAATTCAATTTAGTTATTTGAAGTTTAGTTATTTAGTAAATTTAGCAGCTTGGGTATAGTTGATCATAAACCATTTGTTGCATATTGAAACAAAATCTTTTATAAAGACTAATCTGAGCCTGCTACTTCTGTTCATTTATTAGTTTTTCTTCAGAACTACACTGTTGTGCGATCATTTAAATTAATTATTAAAGTATTTTTCCATTGCAATGTATTCTTGTTATATCATCTTGGGCTGTGATTGGTAAATCTTTCATTCACGCATGTTCGCAAACAATAATATATGCTTGATGAACTGTTCTGAACCTTCTTTTTAGTTCTGAATGAAGAAAGAAGAATTTTGCAATAAATGCATCTAACACTTCAAATAAGGGTTGTGATTGGTGGACACGAATATTAGTAATATTAATATTATACCAGGAACTACAAGCGTACATGTTTCTTGGAAGAAGCTGTGCTTGTGCGTAATGCTAAAATAATAAGTTCAGTAGGTCTATATAGCACACAAACCTACAGTATTATTGAAACCAAAATGAGCTCTTTGCTTTACTCTCCAAATGAATAGCTCCATAATAAATAACATAAAATCACTAAGCTTTGCTGAAAGACGCTACTTACCCAGACATTTAGTCTCGACTCCACTCCAGAGACCGTTGGCCTGACACTCCCTCACGTGTGAGCCCACTAACGTGTACCCCGTGTTACACATGAAGATAGCTGTGGCGCCGTATGTAGTCAGGGTGCCCATCTTCTTGCCGTTAGGAGGAGATGGAAGCTCCCCACAGGAAATGACTAGAGGAAACACAGTCAATCCAATAACTTTAATGCACAAGGTCAGTCTATATTAAAAAAAAGGTCATTCTGATGACAGCTGACACAATATCCCAAACGCAGACACTGCTGGCAGCCAGGAAATAAAGGAGACGTGACAAAAAGCAACACAGACGTGTTAATATAATAGTATAACAGGAAATACTAATATAAGGGTAATAGCAGGAAATTTTTTTTTGCACTTTATAATCCACCAGATCATAAGTCTCACAGCTTTAAAAGACAGGATTGTTAAAAACGTGATTTGTAGAATGAAAAAACATGTTAATACATTGATTGATTATATTGTACTTATATTGCTGTATTGAAGCATATAGATTAAAAAAATGCCTGAAATTGCAAATTAATACAATCGTTAATTTCCGACACCGTTCCATACACGCATTTATTTTCATGATGCATTAGGAAGCCGCAGCTGTCTGCATCTGTTCCCTTCAGTTACAAATAAAACATATCAAGTCACACGTTTCCATCAGTCTCACCGTAGGGTATAAACACATCAAAATTGAGGCTCCCGCTGATTACAATATTTACATTTGCTCTCTGACCTCAAATCAGCCAAAGCGTCTCACACCAGAGACTTAATCACATGACAGTGTTTACACAGCCCGTCATCAGAAGTGACTAAGCGTTGGATGGAGTCTTGCGCGTACACGCTAAATCCTGAGGATTACACTTGGATCAGGGGAGAAATAAATGGATGTGGTTTAGAGAGCGGCCAGATTTCAGACATATTAGCTGCCCTAATGAATTTGTTTCATAAATGCACTTCGGTAATTAACAAAGTGATCTTTTTGTGAAATCCCAAAAGTAATTCACAATTCCCTTCGTTTTGTGCATTTTCGTGGGGTCTTCTTAAAGGAACAGTTCACTCAATTTTAATTTTGTTATTTGTTTACATTATCAAGTCATTCCGACCCATAATATTATTTGTAAACACAAGTTAAATGGCCTTTTCTCCCTAAATTTAATTTGTTGTTTCCTTTTTTAACTTTCATTTTCAAATAGGAAACTTTATAGTCAGTGAATAAAGACTTCAACTTCTGTCATTCCTCACACAAAACAGTTACGAAACTACATTGTATTTTTTGGAAATGTGCAATATACTCGCTAAGGAAATTTTTTTTTAAAGAAGCAAAATGTTAAAGATAATTCTTACTTTTGCATGTGGATTTCTCCTCCAGCCCTTCCCAGGTTGCATTAGCTAAGCACTTGATGGTCCTTTTGCCCCCTAAGTAGTAGCCTGGGGAGCAGCTCAGCATTATTCGTGCACCGAATTCATTCAGCTGGCCTGAGATGAGACGCCACACCATGTGTTCAGAGAGCATGCTCTCGATGTTTGGACACTGCACCGCTGCAGGAAACAAAGCAAAGAAGACATTAATGGATGATGGTGATACAGAGACTCTTGGAACTGAAATAAGTAGAGCTTACAGGAATCATGGAAATATGTAGATATCTGGACACACATGCATGTTTCACATTATTTTAAAAGCCTTTACATTTGAATTGTGCCTACACATCAATCTCTTTATCAAAATGTCAAAATCAAAATCTTTATGTTTTATTCATAATATGGCTCATGATAAAGAACTGGAGTGTTATTGATATAGTTTAATCTTAAAAATGGGTTTTATTTAAATCTGGTTGCAAACTGGAAACATAAGGTTTTTAAAGTAGTAATATTGTAGTGTGCATGAAACAGATGGTCTTTTGATTGAACAACATAGTGCACGGCTCAAATTCAAAGCAAGCGTAATTTGCTGTGGGTACATCAAAGTTTGATAAAGAAAGCCGGGTCGGGTACATTGAACAGCATCTTTAGCATCCTCTCCCCTGCCTTTAGTGCACACCATGTTCTTTTCTCCATGTTCTACATGACAAAGGATTAAAAACTCTCGGCCTGTGCTTGTTGAGCTAATTTTAAACAGAAGATACAGCTGGAGTGCTGGCGAACACAGCTCATCTGAGATGCCGTGAATGCCATAGTGTCATCTCAAAGCTCCAGAATGAAAGGACACCTTGACATAGAGCTGTGAAGCAGGACAGATGCCTTCTCTTTTCTGCCTGCTGCCAATGATCACGAGTATCATAACATTCAACTAGAAAAGACAAAGTTTGATGCTGACCTGATAAATCCTGGGCTGAAAGTTCAAAGGTCTTTCTTTAAGATTTGCACCGATGGCATTTTTTATTTAACCTGTACACACAGGTTGGCAGAAAGGATTAATTGTGACTAAGTAACATGTATTTTCCTATTTTCTATAATTGTTTGTTATTTTCTTGTTTTTAATTGTGATTACAGTATCAATTAAAAGTTTAGACACAATTACTAAAAAATATATCTCTTGATCCTATTTTTTAATGTAAATGTGTATATTTCAATTTTTGAAATGACTTTTGTAGACAAAAATATAATTGTGACAAGGTATTAATTTCTTGAATTATGAAACAAAAAATGTATTTTAAAAAATATTTTTGAAATGGAAAATAATAATGGAGCAAATAATAAAAATCTGCCAATAAGAGTCATGCATAGATAGAAATTAATTCAGTGTTGTTTAAAAAGCAGGTTTGAGGTTGAGACCTCAAGAAACTGGATGATAAAATGCCAAGAATATGATTTTAAAAACTTTAGACAAAGGGTGACTACTTTTGAAGATGATCAAATATAACATTGTTAATTTATTTTGGATGCTTTTAGTCACAACATAATTCCCATAGTTACAATTAAGTTATTTCATGGTTTTGATTAATTTACTACTATTCTAAAATGTGGAAAAAATCTCAACAACAGTGAGTAAGTGTTTCCAAAGTTTTGACTGGTACTTTATGTTAAACTGAATGCCCTAATTTGATCAGCTGACAGAGACAGACATTCAAACTGAAGTCTAATACAAACAGACAGATATACAAAAGATATATAAAATAGATAAATAAAATAGTGGGGCCGATCCCTCATCTTTTCTTTCTCCTGTTGATGGTGTTGAATATCACAATATTAAATGACATTATCTATAGCGGTATCGGGCTTAATGAGCGTCTCTTTTCCTCTGACCTCTGAATGCATAATACACGGTCATTTGGCTGCGGGAGCTCTGGTCGGCTTTGTGGGCTAATGGTGATTCAGGTCAGAAGGGGGACATGCCACATCATACCATTTGTCTTGTTTGAGTTGCCAAACCACAAAAATCAAGTCATTATTGTTAATTTCGCCAATTACCTGCCCTACATTACTCTCAGAGGGGATGAGAGCGGTAAAGGAACCGACTGCGGCGGTTCAATGAGGCAGGAGATTTTAACATGCTGTTGGCATAGAAACAGAGGACTTGATTCGCTCACGTAAACAGCGGGGAGGATGAGCCGTGTTGCTCCAGGTGCCGTCCTCCAGGCAGACGGTGGTGAGCAGGCTTCCCTCGTCGGGTCTGTGGCCCTCCTCGCACAGGTACAGAACAGCGCTGCCCACCGTGTATTGAAAGCCGTGGAACGAACCGTTGGCGGGAGTCTCTGGCACTCCGCAAGACACAGCTGTTGATTGGACACACATAACAGCAAATGTGGATAAATGACATGCAGTGTAAAAACAGTCAGAGATGTATATGAGAGTGTATTGCATAATAGTCTCAATGCAGTACATAAACAAAAGCAGGTGTTAGTTCAACTTCTCTGTGGACAAACTGCTTCGTGCCATAAAATCAATAAATGAATATAGCTACATATTAACATCAAAAGCTGTTTTGCTTGGGTTTTATATGGTGTTAAAACTTTTGCAATGTTCGGATCTGTGGGACATGCTTTCAACGTTTACTTAAAATAAAATGATGTGATTTTTTATTGTTTTAAAGTTATACAAGGGGAACCTGTTTTTCCCCACCCATATCAAAGATTTATTATTTGTACATTTTACCACACCAAAAAAAATAAAAATAACAAAAATGTCATTTAAAAGAGGCGTTTTAACATGAATATTTATAGCTGTATTGATTTAAAACCCAAATAATGCTGTGTGTGCACTAGACCTGAGAACATTGACTGATTAGGAAAACTTTGCTTTGGCAGCAACAGTAAAGGCAAAATTGTCGTTATTTAGATCGTTTTTATCAATAGGTTTTGGTTCTGAACAAATTACTGTATATTTATCAACAATTCACTTGCCATCTTGGATGAATGGATTGTATAACTTAGCACAATGCATTCTGGTGTTATTTTTTCAACAAAGAATACATGTGATGATGCCAGAGAATCTGGACAGATATTTTAGTTGGCAACATAACGGTTTATTTACCATGCCTTTAGTCAACATTTTTATTAACTCAATTTATTTTCATAGCTTTTTTTACTATTTTGCATTGCAGCTTTATAGAACAAAATACAGTAAAAATACATTACAGCACAAACAGCAGTGAGCGGCATAAGAAAACCAGTACAGAAATAAGCTTTACAGAAAAATACTTTTATGCCTACATATATTTCACAATATGTCTTTATAAAGCTGCTTTGGAACAATTTTATCTTGAAAAAGTGGGTAGGGTGAATAATTCGCATCACTATGAATCTATGCGCATGAAACTGGTACTGTCAAAATCCAGGACCTGAACCCTATGCCATTAAATATTCATAATAATCCATTTTATTTACAACAAAAGCACAACTGACAAAGACCTAAAGCTAACAACCTGAACCGACTTGGCATATAAACCAGCAGTGTGTCGAGTCTTGGGTCATGTAACAGACCTCAATTACATGCAACCTTTCATATATAAAATGCACTCTTTCTTACAAGAAAATATGTAAGAAATTGTAAGCACACACACATACACACAAATAAACAAGCAGGTGTTTGTTCATTTCAGGGAAAAGCAATGAGACCAATTAAAGCTGTTCCTTGTTAAAGTGATCACAGGCTAAATAAGAATCAGGCCGTGAGTGTCTTTGACCCGCCGGTTCACTGCATGGATTGCTCCCATCACTTAAAGAAATTATTGGCCTTAATTAGCACCCATTCCAAATGCCCTTCACTCAAATGGGGCTCAGCCGGGGCTGTTCTCAGCGCAATTCAACGGTAAAGGATATTAGTGCTATAACCTCTAGCCCTTGGAATGGTGTCATTTACCTTTGTGTGATTAAGAGTAATGAGACTCCTTGAGTAAAATCTTTTAGGATTCTGAATGTGTGAAAACACTGGCTGGCATCTCTGTTAAGAACGTCCTTCAGTTGAACATTTAGGTGTTTTTGGCAGTAACAAAAAAAGTTGTGTTCACAATTTGTTTAGCACATGAAGCAGTGGCTTATAAAAGCCTTGGCTTCAAACAGCAGTCACTTTATAACACTGACAAAAGTCGATGTCATATGACATACAAAAAAAATGTAGAAACAAAACCCTAACAATTACAGTAAGATAAATCCTTTTCACCTTTTCATAAATCTCTCATGCTATTTGTATATTTAAATTTTTTTCTGTCACACCATAGGACACAGTCACATATTTATTTGTCAACTACCCATATACAGTATGTGTATGGAAAATGAACTATTTGCAAAGCCAAAATCAAGGAAGAAGGAAATTATATTTGTCTTATTTGCCAGTTTTTAAGGGTTTTTGCATCATGAAATATTTTGTATGACAATTGAATCCCCTGCTGTAATACTCATTTCCACTCTAATTATCACTACTATAATAAAGGAAAATATTAAATATTACTATATTATAAATCAGTAAATAATTAGAGGCACTGTTCTATAGGAATGAGTATCTCAATAACAAGTATCTTGAGAATAATGGTAAACATCCAAACTCATTATGGCAAAAAATTGTGCAATTTTCATTTTATACTTTTTTGCAACACTTTCTGTGCGATTCACCAAAATAGAGCTTCTGCTTATTTAACTGAAACTTCTCTCACTTCTCCAATCTCGAAAACACTGATAATCATCACATATAACCTCCCTCAAACATAACAGGTGGAACAATTAGCCCTACATACTGTTCACTCACTCACTATTTTTATGCAAGTGCACGGCTGATCCGTAGACGTCTTGTCTCGCTAATGAACGCGCTGCGAGAGAGCATTTTCTCTGACAGCGCTCCGGAACAGAGGATACGAGGGCTCTGGGTGCGAGAGGAGCAGAAGAGAAAGGGAGGACGGAGCTCCACGTAGGCTGGAGGATAAAATTAGCTCCTCGATAACAGAGGAACGAGCAGAGGGAAGCATGAACAATGAAATTAAGAGAACCCGCCACACATCAAACACATTCAATTACGCTTCTGTCTTGGCGTGACTGAAGAGTCGTCCATTATGACATTGGGACAAAAGGACACTGGCGATCTCATTGCACACTTCTCATCGGAAGCGCTGAATGGAATGAAAGCGGCTTCTCGACGGGCGTGCAGGGGTGCTTTCGAGCGGCCGGCGGAATGACATGTTCTGTCATTCTCAAAGGCGGGTTGCCTTTTGAAGGCAATTTCCAGACATTTGAATGAGAGAACTGACTGGATAAATGGCATTGAAGAGTCTGAGTTACCTTGACATAGTGGAGCAGGATTGTCCCATTGGTAAAGGCCATTTGGATGCAGTCTGCATGTGGCGTTTCTGTGACCCACGAGCCTGTAGCCGGAGTTGCAATAATACTGGAGCCTGCTGCCCGGCCGATCTCTCGCCCTGTTGATCACCCCTCCATTCTTGGGCGGATCGTTCACACTGCAGTATGCAGCTGTTGACAAGAATCACAGATAATTACATATTGAAACAAAGTATAAGTTTGCCTTGATGGTTCAGTTGGAAATTATGTACCATATGCTATTTTAAAAATATTTCACAAAAATCTTTCGGAATATCTGATGACTATCACTCATTGCCCTAGAAGCGATATGCTCTCCTCTCAATGCAAGTGTCCTTACGCTTAAGGTTTGTTTATTTAAAGCTAAAGTGTTGTCTCTCTATTGCCATCTCTGTTTGAAACAAGAAATTACACGTTACTTTATGTACCTTTCTTAACGTAGGTTGCAGTCAAATGATTATTATAAATCATTATAAGCAGATGATTCACTAGCAAACACTAGCAGATATAGATATTAGTCTCAAATAGAGTTTTCAATGAACAAATTCTGTATTGCATTTTTGTATATTTAAATACAGCTCATTTATCTGTTATCACATTGTCAGCCTGTTCTCTAGATATTGTCACTGAAACTTATTACAACCACAATCGTTTTTTATTCAGATGCGTTTTTTATTCAGATATTCTCATGTCTTTTGCAGCATCTGACGCATGAGCGCCGTGTTTTTAAGAAGCCGTGTCACGTTAAAAGAATTTCAACTTTTACAAGCTGCACAGCTCATCAATGTCATTTCCAGAACAGTGGACCAATCAGGAAACCCCTGGAGGAGGGGCTAGCATTGCGAGCTTTTGTTTACAGTAGCAAGTTGGCATGGCAACTGTGTCTTTTTTCAGCAATAGTAGCGATCTATACTGCTGTGTGGCTGTTTTGCGTTTTTAGATACAACGACGCATTCTGTGTAAACCGCCCCAAAGAGAATAAATGCTAACTTAAAGCCACAACTCCAATAGACTAAAAATCAACTCCAATTCTGCTTTCATGGGACCATTAAAACAGTGTTTAAGTTTGACTCTGGGATAAAATGAACACAAAACAGTTTGATGGATATGAGCGGATCATTAGATCCCGGTTTTGATGTGACACAAATACAAGTTTGCCCGTCCTAAGAAGAAAAGCAGAAGCTCGGGGGATGTCAAAGCTTAATCTCACTTCAGACAGATCAAATCAAATGCATCATCACACTAGAAGTCTACTGAGAGGTTCAGTCTCGGCTGCGAGCTAATAGACGTAGCGTAAAGAAATACACATGGTATTGAATTTTAATTTTCTTTCACGAAAGCCCGACAGACTAAGCAATGCAGAAAAAACAAAGAGGGACTTAAAGTGCCTTCCCACAAGATGTTTGCAAACATAAAAGTTACACGTCTCTGTTTAACATCCTATTATTACTTTAGCCGTTTCAAGAATCTAAAAACATGGTAGCCACTCGGAGGGTTTAGAAAACCGGCTCTGTGAGCGATGTAATGCTTTCTCTTTCTGTCAACTCATTACAAAATTCAATAAAAAGAAAACAAGGGGCGACACACACTGGAATAATGGGTCTACGTAGGGCACGGTGTGTCAGAAAGATCAACTCAAATGAGCACAGAGAGTGTGAAACACTGACAGAGAGGAAGAGGTGAGGAGATGGAGAGTAATCATGGCCACTGGGCTTGCGGGCCATAGATCACGTTTGGCTGTTGGTAGAAATGTCTGGTTAAAGCACAGGGCATGGTAGTTCTTCAGCAAAATTCATTACACCATCTTTCACCTCCATTATATCAGACTTGCCAATGGTTTCCCAAAGGAAGGTAATGCCTAATAAGTGCTAACTAAAAAAAGGTTGACATGTTCTCACTTATTGATAATTTTTATCTAAAACAACAACCTTGGAGGGTGGAAAGTTGGGTATTAATCTATTCTGTAGATCGCTAGTCAGCTGTAAGATATCACAGGCATGCTTCAAACATGAAGCCTGTACAAAAAATAGAGCTAAACATCTAGTTTTGACCAAATTCTGAGGCAACATTTAATATGCAAAATGTCAGACAGAGGAAGAGGTAAACAGTTTTCAGGTTCATACTACTGAAAACACTTGTCAAGTGTTTCTCATATGCATTATATATCTGACAACAAGCTTGTAAATCCTATACAGTAGATTTAATCAGGGAGATGGTTAACAAACCTGTGTAGCGTATTTTAAAGCCTTTCTTGCTGGTCGCATGATCAGTTGACCATCTGAGGTAAAGCTGGTTTGTTTTGCTAGTGAAATTTAATTGCGTGGAATGGTTCCCGCTCAAAGCCACCAACAATGGGCTCTGTCCAGATGGCCCTGGTAAATAAAACATCACAAACACAACAAATAAAGCTAAATATTTCAAAGCATCTGCCGGGCACCAACATGGCCCATAAACTTATTGCAAAGCACAAAAAGTAATATAATATAATATATATAATATAAACGACAATTGACGATTGGATTTATGCAGAACCAGTTTAAGAAATACTAGGACCAAATTACTTATGATGTTCATTTATGTAGACGGTTTTTGAATGTCTACATTCATATGTGATATGGATGAAACATTATACTAATGACTCTTCTACACTTAAATGGCTCACTGATTCACTGAATCAAGTTATTGAATCAACATCTGATTTACAGACTAATCCAGCATTCACTTTTTGTTCAAAGCCAAGCAATAGCTATACTTATTTATGAAATATATTGTTAATACAAATTCAGTTTAAAAGAATAAAACATGAGTTTACCATCAAAGATCTCCAGTTCATCAAACTGCTTCTCACTTTGAAACATTTCCACATAAATGGCGATGGTGAATGTGGGCAACACTCGAATGATCCAAGAGCAGGTCTGAGAATTGGGGTAGTTTTTTGGAAAGCCCGGACTCAGGATCACTCCAGATGAAGCAGACCGCTCCTCATTCGCAGGACATTGAGCTGAAGCAAACACAGCAATTATAGCTATTAGTACTTAATAATGATACGGTACAACAAAACACAAGCTCTTGGGTACAAAGAGGAAAGTTTAAAAAGTTTCTTTAACATGCACAGAAGCTTCTCTCGGTTTCACCTCAGGGGCCGTGAGCTGAGGTTTGAGGAAGCTACAAAGTAAGCTGGAGCTTTTTGTTAATCCGCCTTGTGGGAGAGGAGGAGGAGGAAACAAACTGGGAGAAACTATCGCTTCTTCATGGCATTGTACAGAAAGTACAGACACGGCAAACTACTCAGATTTACAACTGAAAGCCCTACTGAGGAGAAGTGGAGTGTTTTTTTTCTTTCTTCCAAGACAGCTGTCGGCTACTGTCTGTTTGTTGAAGTACAACCATGCAAAGCTTCCTCTGGGGCATTTTGAGCCATCTTTTATTATTTTTCTGCAGGCATCAAAGTAATGATTTAGCATCATTACTTTAGATGCTAGAAGTATAAAACTAAACCTCAATATCAATACCTCAATATGAGAACTATAGTGAAATAAGCATCCAGAAATAAGAATTATGTGGAAGTTTTGGCGGCACATTAAAAATAAGTCACGAATGTGAAATTGTTTTGGGGCACATGAAGGAAATTATGATCCTTTTGTTCCAGTGTTACAACCCAACATTCATTGGTTATTTAAATGAGCTTGTATGTCTTAAATTTTGAGCTGATTTCTGTAATATTTTGAACACTGCTGGTGTATATAGGTCACCAAGGAAACATCATGTAGTTGGCTGACATAACGTTTTGTGGAAATTGTGAGATGACTAATGGTAGCCATTTAGATTTGGATAGATAAACCAGTAATGTTTTGAGCCATATGCCATCATTTTCCAGCAAAAGTGTTCAGTAAGTTTAAAGGGATAGTTCATCCAAAAATAAAAATTCTGTAATACATTTTCACCTTTATGTCATACAAACCCTGTATATGATTATTTCTTTTGTGGAACACAAACAAAAATATTTTGCAAAACGCTGGTTACCGGCACCCATTGACTTCTATTGTACCTTGTGTCCATACTATGAAAGTGAATGGGTGCCGGTAAACAGCGTTTAGCAAAATATCTTTCTCTGTGTTCTGCTGAAGCAAGAAAGTCATACAGGTTTGACATGACATGAGTAAATAATAAAATATTTTTTATTTTTAGGTGAACTATCCCTTTAAAGCTGCTAAACTAAAAACAACACAACAACATTTTTATTTATTAATTTTGAAAAAATATAACAAAGTAAAAAAGTAAGTGTTTTTTATTTGTGTAAAGATGTCTGCAGGGCACAACAATCTAAACTGCTTATTTTATTACTTTTAAAAACGTAGACAAGCATATGAAAGCCTACGAAACAAAACTTTTCCGAAACATCCATCACTGTGCCAGCAAAGTTTTACAATTGGGCCTAAAACTACAGAACACTTAACAAATGCACGAGTTTGTTGAATTTTCGCCTCTTCTTTAGTTATTGTCTGTCGGCAGCACAGCACCAGATGCCGTCAGCTTTATAAATATTAATTACTGTATTTGTCCATCCAAGCTAATGTGCAGCTTGACATTTGTAGGTGAGTGCTACAATAGTGTAAATATTGGTCAAATCATTACCATGGGAATGAGTCGACAGAAACATACCCTTATTATTCTGTTGCAGCCAGGATCCATAAACCTTTTCAAAAGATTCAGGTCTTTGACCCGGATTATGTCATTGGCACAGTAATACGTTGCCAGTGATTGTTACAATATGTAACAGATCAGTACCAATCACCAATTAAATATTAATCTTAGTACTTTCCCAACAGTACTTTAATATATCACAGTGACTGCTGCGCTTCATTTGCAGTTTGGAGGGTGTGACTGTACATTGCCCCGTCTATCTGTGATCACGGGGACAAGATGAGTCCTGTTCTGGTCTTCAGCCATCATATCTGACCTTTCTCGCATTCTTTTCAGCAGAATCATCATATCTGCTTGCCAGCCATATCTCTTGGCTGTAATCACCATTTCTTGGCTGCACTTTTAAAGTGAATATCATAAAAACATGTAATATCTTGCCAAAGTCAGCCAATCAATCAATCAACTGGTGAAACGTGACCGGGAAATGTTCTCAAAATGTTAGTTTTGTATGATTCATCGTTCAAATACGAGCCTTACCTTCACATGTTGGCGGCGGACCCTCAAACTGCAGGTGAGAGTTCAGTTTACAGGTGACCTCATCGTTGCCAACCAATGTGAATCCAGGAAAGCATCGGTACCTCACAATGTCACCTGTACGGGAGCAAAAACAGCTAAATAAATATAAGAGTCGTTTTGCTCTCAGACACTATTTTTATCACATCTTTGCTATTCATGGACAAATGGCGAGCGGTTCATACCAATTTCATAGTCCTGGTCTTCAAATAATATTTCAGCTTGTTCAACAGAAGGGGGAGGTGGGCATTTCTTGAGGCGATAAGCTGAGGAAATAAAAAAGAATGTATTGATTCGCCCTTCTGCTTTTGAGAATTCAACAACGTACAAAAGCAACAACAAAGTAAAATTTACACAAATTATATATGATGACACATTCCATGCACTGAAAAAGCAGTACTTAAAGCGTCCGTCCATAACTCAGAAATGTGTCAGACTTTGGTTTTGATAAAAGACTAGTTCATTTTTACACTTTGATTTTGCCATGCTGTTCGACACATGCCTGCACGCTGACACTGTTATCAAAGAGGCCAAAAGTAGCTTCTATTTTTCATCTAAGCTCCAGAAATAATGTTATGTCATCAGAATCACAGCAGTCATGCCTCCTTAGTGCATAAAAACAAGATGAATCTCATATTTCAAATAGATTTCAGGCCGTACTTTATGGTATGCATTGCACCTCGGCTGCGATGTTTTTCATTTGAAGGAGAAACTAACCATGGAAATTGAGGACAAAGAATCCACTTGTGGAGAAGTCACTGTGGAACCTGATAAGAACCTGGTTGAAAGTGCTGTAGGCTGACTCGAGGGCCGTGTTGCCGCTGAAAATCCCCAGCTGTGGGTAACTCTGCTCAGGGCCATCCCTGGAAGAGGGAAACACGTATTGAAATTCCATTATGAACTGTGATCCTCACATTAAACGACAAAATAATGCCTCGCATTTCAGCACGGTTTGAGAAAATTGATTTACTTGCGAATGTATGGAGAGATTGTGCTGACTGGCGTTACATTACAGACTAGCTTGAACAAAAATTGCATAAATGATGACTTAACAGACTAGTCCACTTGTTTAATGGCTTTTGGAGATTAATGGCTGATATTACCTGGAAAGAGGCAGGAAATGTATATTTTCACCATTGCTGCATTACGTATTAATCAATGTGGCAGCGATTCAGATAATTCAGTGCAAATGTTCTCAGTGTTCCCGCTGTGATTATTACCAAACACTTACAGTTTAATAAAACAAGAGTTTTACCTTCGTTTGTTTCAGTAACTTACATTCTAATTACAAAACTGCAGTAAATAAAGTGTGTTTATGAAGAAACATACAAATAACATACATAATAAATATATTATGCTATAGACCATTTCACAAGATTTAAACAACACTGGTCCAGAAGCACTTCCTGTTTCAGTGCTGTTTACATCTTGTGAAATGGTCTATATTTTTGAAGCCAATTTTAAGATGATTAAGACTCACTTTCACTCCCCACTTCTCATTACTGTTATGAGAAAAACGAATGATATATTATTTAACTTGTAAAGTATTTATACATCCGTGTAGTAATTGCTGTACTGCCTTTAATTTATACTCATTAATCTTTAATCAGAATCTAATGAGAATTTCAGAATAATGATAATCACTGAAAAATAAAACGGTAAAACATTTGGATGCATTGTAATGAAAAAGAACGAGATGGTTATGTATTTCAGGAATGATAGAATTCAAATAATTTTAATGGTCCTAAAATAGGCCTGGTATCATTTAGGTACTGTATGAGTTTTTCATAAAATATGCTTTTAGTAGACTAACCTCATTTCTTTGTTTACATAGTTAACTTCTAAATTCGACACCACAAAAAAAAAACAAATATTGGTAAACAAAGTGGCGCTCGATCTGGGTAATGATGCATATAAAGCTTGACAGCAATAGCAACATTAGTCTAGTTTTTCTAAGCCTAAATAATTGTTTTGTGCATGTCTAGCTCTGATCTTTGCCAAGCGACGTGTTAAACAAGTTTCGCTCACCAGACGGCAATGTAGTCTGTAATAGGCTCAGTCTGGAGCAGGGTGAAGTTGATGTAAACGCCATGACCGTGGGGCACAGTGATGAGCCAAGTGCAGTCCTGAGAGTCCGGGTACTCGTTTGGGTAGTCGGGGGAGAAAATGGTGCCGTTTGGAGCCGTCACGTTGTAGCCACAGGGAGCTGCGTGGAGATGCAAACATTATGATGTAACCATGAGCGCATTACTAATCTATTTTGCTGAATAATGTTTTAAGTAAGTGCAACAACATTCCCAATTCCTGATGAATTTTTGACGAATCTTCACTCATCTGTTTCATACGCTGACAGTTCATAGTGACAGTGGCTGGCAAGTTCCAGAAAGGACCACAAAAGACCATAAAAGATTTATTAAAGTTGGCACTGTTACGCATGCACAACCTTCCCGCTCTTCTAAACCTTGAAGACAGCTTTCTTTGAGGAACACAAAGAACAGATTTTTTCCACAAAAAGTCTTCTGAGCAGCTTCTCAAATCTTGTTCTCTATCACACATATTCAAACAGGCACAAGAGAGAAATCACAAGCGTCAAACTCTCATCTTTTTCACTTTCCCTAAATGTAGCATTGTACGTATAATGCACCTACTATATTGTATAATGCGCTTAAAGGGATAGTTTAACCAAAACCATTTATTCATCCAATTTATTGTACATTTTAAACCTGATTTCAACGTTTGTTTTTCTGTAAGACACAAAAGAAGATATTTGAGAAATGTCTCTGTGGTTTTGTGTCATAGAATGGAAGTCAATGAGGGTCAATGTTGTTTGGTTACAAACGTTCTTCACAGTATCATCTTTTGTGTTCTGTAAATGAATATAAGCCATAAAGACATCTAAAGTGATTTCATTGGTGGGGTCCTTTTGGAGTGGTCACTATAAGCTGTTAGTGTATGAGAAAACCAGCTAAAGATTCATTTTTTGTGACCGGTCTCATGAAAAACTACCAAGGCAGAGACGACCGTTTCATTGAAGCCTTGATAACAGCTGACGACAGAAAAAGTAAAAATGAGAAGAATACATTTTAATGGCTGATGAAGAAGCGGAGGGAAGATACTGGCACAAAGCTCCAAACACAATAGAGTACTTGGGGAAAATAACGGCCAAACAGTCTTCGCCGAAGCTCAGATTCTGCAATCGGGAGACTGTGAGGAATGAGTTGAGCGACTGATCGATATAAGACAGGTCGGCTTTCACACTACACTACCCACGCTAATCATCAAGGCTACAAATTGAGAACAGCTCCCAGTAGCATATGTCTCCACCGCTCGACTCTTCAAAGCATGTTTTAAAGATGCTTTTAAAACACAATGGTTCTTATTGTATTAGTAATACAAAGCAACACTTCAGTTAAAGAGCACAGTTAAAAAGGGCTTTGGGGACACCTTTGTAAGTCTCGAAGAGTCAGAGAATTATTGATGCTTCCTCTTTTAAAAGTTAAAGTGGCCTGAAAGCAGCACTACGTCGATCACAGCACATCACGTAAAAACCAAACAGGGATAAATAGAGAGAAAGAACTAAACTCGTTGCTTTATTTCTCTTCCTCTTTACCTTCACAGCGAGGAAACGGGTGGCTCCACTTCCTGTTGGTTCCATGCTGACACGTTAGCACAGGATGGCCAACCAAAACGTATCCGGGGAAGCACTCGAATGTTATGGACTGGCCCGCATTGAAATCGTCGTTTATGATGTAGCCGTTGTGAAACGGATATGGGTCTTGACAATTGTGTAATTCATATGCTAAAAAAAGGAAAATAGACACAAAACAAATTTCAGTATTAAAACTGTGAAGGATGAGTGAAGGATTTTGTGATAAATGTTTACAATATTCTAATTTCAGGGTATGAAACCAAATATAAATCATTTTACAGAATTTTTTTATAAACGTCTATAAAAATGTATTAAGGTGAATTTTTCTGTTTATGGTGTCTTCTATAAATCAGTACGATCACCAGTTTGCTGAATAAAAATGAAGCTTGTAGCACATAACCGAGCCAATAGGCATCTGTATTGCTTATGATCAACAGCATTTCTAATTATATTTATTCATCTTCCAACTCGTGTATCAAAACATGGCATCAGTATTCCGCCCCGCACAAACCCGTCTAGCAGCGCAGATCAAGGCCCTTTTCAACTCGGAGCGGAGTGGATAAGAAAAGGGAGATTCGAACGGTTTGACCTACAAGTGAGGGGACCAGACAATGGCGAGTTATTTATATCAAGAGGAATTCAAGTGCACGTCCAAATGCACCGTCTTATTGATTTCGAAATGCTTTCAAGACCCCAGCTGTCATAATGGAGTGTCCTCACAGAGATCTAAAAGGATGTGAATCTTTAGATTTCCAATGACCCTGGTAAAAGGCCTTCGCTCCCGCCTGAAGAACTAACACAAAATCAAGGCAGATGTTTGAAAGGAAAGACAGGGTGGTATGCAAATGACAGATGGCTGGTCACCCACCTTGGTAAGTAAGTTTGAAGCCCTGTCTGTTCTCGGAGTGGTCGCTGTAGAAGTGGATGACCGTTTCGTGCGTGCTGCTCAGCAGAGGGGGCGGGAGCTGGCTGCCGCTAAACTGACCAATCAGAGAGCTGCTGTGATGCGGCCCGTTGCGAATCTCTAAAAAATCGTGGTTATCCTCCGAGGTGAAGTTTAAAAACTGAATGTGCGCCCCTGTGGAGTGAGATGACATGTTAGAGCATATTATGAGAATACATCAAGATAAATGAGTTTATTCTTCATTTTGCTTTATTTCTTCACGTTTGAAATAAAACAGATTTTCAACATTGTGTCAGACTTGGACTGCACTGTGGTACTCGCACTGTGATGATGTATTTATTATTGTGACAGGACACTGTTTCTTAGTAACTAGACCAGAGCTGGCTCCGTGGCGTGTGCTTTTAATCAAAAGAAAACACTGAATCCCTGAAACGCGTCATGCATTGCTCCAAGCTGACAAAAAAGCCGCAGGAAAGATGCCACTGTGAAATATTACAATTACACACTATTAACTTCACCTCGTCTTTAACAATTATCCCATCTTTGTCTAAAACCGAAACATTCGTCAATGATTTTGATATTAGTTCGATAAAAAGACAATCGTCGGATGATACGACAACAAAAGATCGGTCGTTTGATGATGTTCGCTGAAAGCTTGCATTGAGAGATGTCCTAGGTGGTTCAGTGAAAGATGAGCTTTATTGTCATTCTGATGCGGTGCTATCCTCTAACTGCACTTAACTCTACCTATTCAGACTGTCCTAAAAGCTATAATCAGCATCCACAAAGCCATCTGTGTGCCTTATTCAAATGATTGTACCCTGTTAACAGTGAAAGCTAACGCAGCACAAACATGATTGTTCTTGCTGTAGCGCGTGCAGCGGCTGTTTGATAAGGCAGAAAATTGCTTTTGGATATCTCAATGTTACATTGTTTTCTTCCAAGTTGGAGGGGAGTGGAGGAGAAATAGTTGCGCTAGAGGATAAGTGTGAATGGCTTTTTTAAATGATATGCAATTACCTTGTTAACATCTGGAATGGCTCTTTTGTTCTTCATTCATTTGAACTGTAAAGCGGGAGATGGAAAATGGGCCACGGCTAACCGAGTTGAAAGTTAAATCTATTGCCAAAGTCTTAAACAACAATCTTAAAAGTTGAGATAAACGAAACCAAATGACAGCCTTGCGTTGAGTGTGAGAACTGCGGACAGGAAGTGCCACTTTGTGTCTTTCGGATTCAATGCAAGGTTGCCGGTTATTTTCTGGGTAACTACCTGATGCGTGACTTCACACTGGACATGCATTCATATTAATAATATATTCAATAAACTTTGTTAATGCAATAATTTATAGCAGAATGGTTTCATATCTGCAACAGTTTACATATCTACATCTGTTTCTGATTTTGAAACAAGGAGCTTTATACAAATGTTACAATTGCTCTGTGATGGCAACAAAGTATTATTCCACAAAACAATGTAAAATGCTGTGCAGCATTGGGAAACTTTGTTTATCTAGTGATCTGTGAACCTGCTTTTCAACCAGTTCACTGAAAAAAAACCTGCTGAACAGATTTCCAGCAATACTTGTACAGTAAAATCTGCAGGCTTGTTGTCAATCTATTAAATGTGAAATAACAGGGAGTTTTTTGTTATGCTACAGCACTATCTGCTTTTTTTCAAATGCAGCTGCATTTCAGCTCCTAAACTGCTGAAAAATGTTGTCAACATGAATCAACATGAATCTTGTTCTGTCAAACAGGAAATATAAGAAAGAAATGTAGGGCACAACTTTGTTTTAGAAGTAAGTTATTACATTTAAAATAAAAGATTAAACACTTTCTTTTTTATTATTTGGTATAGTGTACTCCAGTTACCTGTGCAGGAATAAGCCTAGGAACTTGTATTAAAAAAGTACATATAATTTTTTTCCTGGGTGACTTTAAGCCAGTATTCGCTGCTATTTTGGTCATAATAAATGAGTACACTATTGTGTCACACTGCAGGGATTGAAGTCCTAATCTCCAGACTGCTGATTCAGTAGCGGCTCTCGGCACGCTCACCGTATCCGATGGGTAAGACTATCCTCCAGGTGCAGTCCAAGTTTCCAGGGTAGTTCCCAGGGAAACCCGGGCTCAGGATGACATTAGTCATCTCGTTCAGGGTTCCTCCACACTTTGCTGCAGAACAAAGACATGCAAGCAAATGTCAAGGTCATCTGAATATTAAATAGAATGAAAATGGCTGTTTTATGAAAAAAAAAACAAGTACCAATACACAGGGGAGGGGGATAGTTCCAGCGCCGCACCGTTCCAGGCATACATGTTATGTGAGAATGCCCCTAAAAAACAACAGATCACATGATATAATGATTCAAAGAGCAGGTGCATCAAGGAGGCGGCAGGCAGGAAGCCACAACTTACCTGAAGCACGTAACCCGGCTCACAGCTGAACGACACCACCTCGTTCACCATGTACCTGTCGCCGTGTTTGATGCCATTGGCTGGGACCAGGGGTTCTGGGCAGGTAGTCAGACCCACGGCTAAATGGATAAGAGAGATATCAAGACATCCATTTTAGGCTTAATAATCCACTTTTATAAAGCCATTTAACAATTTCACTAAATACAGGTTAAAACCATGACCATTAGCAATTCATACTCTGAAACATATCAGGAAAATATTCATTTTTTGACAGTCTCACCATGCCAAAGTCAAACAACACTGTCATTATCTACTAATACCATTGCTTACTGTTTTGAATAAAATGTAAAAAAAATATTTTAAACATTTGGAGAACTGAGAAAAAAGACCAAGGTCAATGTGAATGTGCTGTACTTTCCACATGCATTTTAGCTACTGTATTTTTCAATTTTGTAATTCTAGGCTCTTCTAAAATGCACCCCATAAATGTTATATGCAGAAATATTAAGTATAAATGTTTGTAACATCATGACATTTAAATATCTCTGATTAAGGAGAGCAATGTAATACATCATCATCAATGCTTGGATCTCTAAGGGTTAATATAGATTTAGGATATCAAGTCATATCAGGTGATCATATAAACTGATCAAATGTAAGTGTAAAATAGTCAGTAATATAGCATATATATAGTATATATATAGTAATATATAACAATCTCATTGCAAACTGTCAGAAAAAAAACAGGCAAAATATGATTTTTTTTTAGCTGGAACCTCTGAAGTGTACTAATAAGTACCCTTAAGAGTTACATTTTTGTTATAGTGGATGTGCCCATTGATGAAACTGCCTCAGCGCCAAGCTAATTGTACAAATTATACCCTGACATTGTAAGGCACCTAGTTTCAGGGAGTAAATCTGGTGGCGTAATAGATGACGGGAAGATGTTGCCATGGCGACGGCTGTGGTGTGGCGCATGAGAGCATGCCTTCTGCATTCTGCTGGTTTAGATATGCCGCGCAGCAGGTGGCATTGCAGCTTTGTGACAGCACTGCGCTTTCAAAGTGTTTTATGATTTCTCCAAACCTCATTCACTGAGTGTTGCTTTTTTGATCCTCGGCTAATCAAACTACAACACAGTAAATGTCTGTAAACAAAAGGAAGATGATAAAAAGAGAATCTTGCTTTTATGATTTCTGATAGCGAAACGGAGTTAACGCAATAAGAGTCCCAGAGAAAGGAGTTTGATCTAGAGAGGGAGGAAAATGTTGTTATTTTGCTTTATAATGCATAAAACAAGATGAATGAAAAATTTAATTTCTGATGTCCATGCCTCAGATGATGGTACTGGACAAGGAAAGGGCTTCTGTTCTGAAAACTGAGCCAAAGATGACAGCTTGATGCTGATGGCAATGCAGGAGAATGAAGCAGTTTGCCAAGCCTCTCTTTTTCTAACTCATTACCTTTATTTATCTCAGTCTCTCAGTACATCAAAACAGTGCTCAGGCTTACAACAAATGCAAAGTATTATATATGAATCAGTGTGGTGGGCTTCAGAAACAGAGAAATTCCCCCATCTGCATCCTAAATACTTTTAATAGCAAATGCTTGTTAGGGTATGCAGACACAAATGGATGCAGTTAATTGGGACTACTGGCAATAGAACTGAATGAACAGGCCAGTAGATGATTCAATGCAGATGGATGACTAAACTAAGTATGCATACTGTTTATAAATGTCTTACAGATGCAGGAGATCATGGATTGGGTGGGACAAAACAGGATGGCAATATGGCGGCGAACAAACAGGTCAGTAGTAAATCCACAGGATGATGACACATACGACACAGGAGACACAATGAATGGGGAAACAATGAGGTAAGCGTCACTGGAGGATTGTTTGAGCATCAGATGAAATACGTAATCCGTTACCCACAATCTGCCATTCTTTCAGCCATTCAGCTTGCACATCAGCATTAATCAAATTGATTGTCTTTGCAGATAGCCGATGACAATGCATACTTCTAACTATATTTCAAGTCTATCAAAAAAAGTCCAACAAGACCAAATACTTTGAAATGTCATGACCATTTACCTTCATGACTAAAAAAAAACTGTAACAAGCATCTTGGTGTATCTTTTACACTAACATTAACACTTCATAAAGACCTTTCTACTTAAAACTTTACACTTGCTTTAAATGTGATTATGTCAGAGTTGTTTATTGTGTAATGTGTCAGCCCATTTGCACCAGTTCTTACCTGTAAAACTTTATTGCTTCAGCAGAACACAGAAGAAGATATTTTGCAAAACGCTGGTTACCGGCACCCATTCACTCTTATAGTATGAACACAAGGTACAATGGAAGTCAATAGGTGCCGGTAACCAGCGTTTTGCAAAATATCTTTTTTATGTTCCACAAAAGAAAGAGTCATATACAGGGTTTGAATGACGTAAGTGTTTAAAAATGATGACATCATTTTTATTTTTGGGTGAACTATCCCTTTAACTACGATGGCTTGACAAAGCCACCATATTGTTATTCTATCACATCTTTTGAGACCAAATTGACCAAACTAACTCCTCCGTAGAGTACTCCACCTAACTGACATATCTATAGCAACTACCTAGCAACACCTTAGTAACAAGCTGGAGCACCTTAACACAAAAACACCATAAAACACCATAGCAACCACCGCGAACATCTATCCTGTCTGTACATCTGTATAAGCTTTTGCAGACTTTCATCATAGATTGTCTTGACAAATGAACAATTGAAGTTTTATGTTACTTTACACCAGCCTCAGCTTTCTAATCAGCCATCTAAACAGAAGAGAGAAATAAACATGGACAAATGAGCCTGTCCTATCCAGAAGGCCACTGTCAGAAATGAACAAATGGGACATGCAAGAAGTGAATTAGCTAGTGTGGTGTATATCAGGGTTGTTTTGAGCACGCTAAAGGTCACAGTCTTAACTGCTTGCAAATACACATTCACATACACAAACGCACACACGCATGCACAAGCTACATGATGGCAGGTCCTCTCTCAATACAACAGGGCAATTCTCATTCACTCGTAGTTGAATCACATTTTGTTTGAAATTTCTCAAAATTTAATTACATGGTGCATGCCATATCTATTGTGTGTGTGTGTGTGTGTGTGTGTGTGTGTGTGTGTGTGTGTATACAGTATATATATATATATATATATATATATATATATATATATATATATATATATATATATTATTTATATATATCTAATACCACTTAACCTGTTAAATGTCATTGTTCCACAGGTGGAACACTTTACTATTCACTTCAATATTTCATATTTGACTTTGAATCTGTGACAAACTATATATTGATGAAAGTGTCTAAGACTCAAAAATAAATATTTGACAACTTTTTTAAACTATACATAGTTAAAAAATGTATCATTTCGAAGGCTGTGTCCTCGGGAGGTCTCATTCTAAGGCAGCATATGTCATCGAGACTGTCTAATTTCAGTTTAGAAAACATTATAAAATTATTCATTATTTCTTATAAGATATTATCACTGTAGTTTCATTCTTACTTTGAAATGTAACGGTTGCTTTTCTTACTTAAAACCTTAAGTAATGACATATGCGGCCTTCGAATACGACCTTCCGAGGAGCTGATAACAAATGTTTAAAAAAAAATTACAAAACATCAAATAAAACCCAATAAATATTAAGATTTAAATCTCAAATTTGAAAATGTAGTTTGGATAGTGCATTTTCATGCTCAATACGTGCACTAAAAGTTATGAGGTGAAATATATAAAACGGTTTATGTAAATGTACTAAACATATTATTTCTATTCTAATATATTTATCTATTAAATAAAATATCACACCAACTGAATCAAATTATAAAGCATCATTTCACAAAGAAACTTTACTCAAACACGAATGCATGTACTGTTCAAAATGAATACAATCAGTATACGGCACAGCCAATATTCAGTAAAAGCTTCATTTATTTCTGAAATCTCTTGTGTTGAAGCTACAAGCTGATGTGAGATTGTAGGGACACTGTAGGTGGCACTGAAAAAACCATACCAAAATCTGCACATATTTACATTAGACAAGTCTTTTGAATAGTTTGAACCGGATCCCCATTGTTTTTCAATTTTCATCTGGCTGTTGTTGGCTAACACGGATGCTGCGGCCGAGCAAATAATGAGAGCGAGCTGTCTTTTACCTGTACCCAACAGCAGCAGCCAGAAGAGAAAGAAACATGGCTCTTGTGTGATGCTGTCGTGTGTGTTTGTCTGTGAAACATGGTGTGAGCTCTGCTCTGGACTGTTACCAAGGGCAGAGGGTGCAGGATAATGAAAGCACCATGGTGTGACATTCTATACTCACTTTTGTACTCAAGGTGAAATCCAGCCGCGACGACACTGATATCTGTATGGAAGTGCAGGTAAAGCTGGTTGGAGGTGCTGTTCAACAAGGCTGGAGCCGTTGTACCTGCAAGATAACAGCAGAAAGGAGCCTGAGCAGAAAAAGGGCTGGAGTTATCACACGTGGAGAGCCCCGTTCTCCATTCCAGAGCCGTACGCCACACAACGGCTAAATGATGAGCGCGCGCACAAAGAAACAAAAGGGCAGGGGGAGGTAAGCAGCTGTTAACCACGGCCGACGAATCGCTCGCACTCGCCTTGGAGGTCAGCCAAATGAAACCGAGTAGAGTAAGAAAGGACGATGGAAAGGGAAATGTTTGACAGGCGCTAGTCATTGAAGTGTGTCACTATCCTTCTGAGCTCTCATGGGAGAGCTTTCATCACGGCTCTGAGTCACTTATCATCTGACAAAAAAGCCAAACAGCTTCTGTCGCTCTGGATTCAAAGCTGAAAGTTTTTACGTATTACTTACATGGACAAAACTTAAAATATAGTAGATGATATAGCTGAAATATTGACACATTGGACACACAATGCATTACGGGTATAATAATGAAATCAAACACAAAACCTTTGCATCAATAACACACCTAAATAATAAAAAAATACACAATTGAAATGTAAAAAGTCACAAGGCTCAAGACTTTTTTTTTTTTAGTAAGTTTTGTCATGACCATGCCAAGATAGTTAACCAGAACCTTTCACATGATCCACCCACACATGCAAACCCTAAAGTTATCCACCTAGAAAATGAATCCCACTGATAAAAGGACAATTTAGACAACTTTAATTTAACAGCTCATGTAAGTTTGGTTTAAAAACAAGTGCCAGGAGAAAAAACTGTGTGAATAACTTTAGAGACTTTGGAGTCTATGTGTTATGATGCCAGGAGAAGGAATGAAGCAGAGAGTCAGCGGATCCAAATGCAGCTTATAGTCCAGAAGGGGGAGCAGTGACAAGACAGGGACTGTTGAAACAATGACATCATGTTGAGTAAGTGTCTCTTGTATTACCACAGAAGTCTTATGCTCTACATTTTTCATCGGAGAATTATTTTCAGAATTATACAAAATAATGCTCTGTATGAAATTCCAAAAAAACATAATACATATTTGAAACATAATAAAGACACATACTGTAACTCACAACGCTATGTTTATAAGTTTCAAACTGTTCAAGTTCTGGATTTAAATCTCAGGTTTCGCCAGCCTCTTCATTACTTTCTCCTTCCAGCTTATTTGCTTTACCCCTATTCTCTTTATCTCCCTCTGGGAATGAAGCTACAATTCAAATAGTGTGTAAAAGTAAATACAGTTGAAGTAAACAAGATTGTAAAAGAAATCAACAAATAATATTTATAGCTGCAGTTCACAGAAGCGAATGAAAACACTGTAGCCATAGTATGTTCTCACATGTACACGGACTCATTTACATCTTCCCACAGATGCCCAAAGTGTGGTTGCCAGGAAATAGTTCCTCGCCATGTTTTGCATTAAAACATTATGGAGTGGCCTGACTGCTAATATCCCAGTCAATCCGAGGCTTGTACGAGTCCAAGTACATTAGACTGATGACCGCAGCCTGAAAATGCTCTTTTACGCATGAATGACTTGACTAATAATTTTGGGATGAAGTTTGACAGCTCTGTACAGCTCATCCTGTGTCCAGCTATTCAGCAGTCTATCATCTCTATTAGAGACAAGGCAATCTAGAATGAATCTTAAGACGAATAGACGAGACGCAAATGGACTCTGCTAGACAGAATATGCTACATTTGCAATAGGGTAACGTGAGTCTTAAAATAGCTAGTTAAATAAACAACTCTCACTGTGGCGAACAAATATATTTTACATATTACTTTACTAGTTACAGAGAATAGTAATATATAGCGCATGGTGACCACGGCCATGCCTGACAAATTCTGCAGTGCGTGATGACAAAATGATTTTTCGGAAAACATTCTAAGTGTGTTTTAGTGTTCTGAGAAAAAACAAAATCAAATGCGTCTTTTAGATCAGGGGGCCTTATACCCATTATACCCTACAGCATTACATCGAATGCCAACAAGGACATGAATGTCTCATTCTCAAGGATTACGGGGATTTGAGAAGGAGCCTTTGTAAAAATATGAGCCCGCACTTGAAAAACTACTCAAGACCAGGAGAGAAAAAAAATTAAATACAATATTCTTTACAATAAAAGCGACAAATATAGCTTGATCTAGACCATGTTGCTTCTCAGAACCAAGCACTCAGAATGAGGTAAATAATGACAGTGATATCTTTTAAAGACACACAAAATACATGGTTGTAATTAAATCGGTATTTGTTGAGACGTAATTAATCCCATATGATGCAAGGCGTGCAGAGACAGAAACACAAAACATATCTGCCAGTTTAATTAAGGATATTATCCTAATGGATTTGTGAGTCGAGGAAGAATAAATGACCGATTGTGATGGGCAAATATGTGGAGGTAATAAAAGCCGGGCGTGCAGGCAACATAAGTGTTGAGAGAGAGCTTTAATGGACCACCAAACACCATGCCTAATGATGCCGCTTTCCCGTCATGCTATACCAATACTCGCAAACGATTGTGGGCATGCATAATTTGATCCATTGAGAACTAAACGAGTGAAAATTAGCATTTTGTCATTAAATTCAATCATAGTCGACCATCAGATGTCTCGGGAGACCGCGTGAAGACGCTTTAGCATTCAGAGACTCTGGAGAGGGCTTTGGAGAGTCAGGCCTGGAGAAGGTGAGGAGTGGCAGACGGTGCAAAGTGCCAGTGAAAACATGGCTGGGAGCGAATGAAGCTCCCCGGTTGGGTGACCTTTCACCAGCATGCCACCGAGTCATTACAATCCTGTTGAAAGTCTTGCTAGAGGCCTGAACACAATTTCATCTACTGGGAGAGCACCAAAAAAGGTTAAGCCTCATCTCTCAAAGAAAGATCTTGCCCTATTGGCCTAATTCTATTGGCCTCATATACATAATAATAATATATGTTTATTATTTTTATTATTATTTGTAATACTACTACTACTACTACTACTACTACTACTACTACTACTACTACTACTACTACTTATTATTATTATTATTATTATTATGATTATACAAGTAATTAGATGTAACTTTTCTGCATTTTAATCAAGTCTTTTATTAAATTTGTTTCTCCTTTTAAGACTCTCTTTGTATATTAATCAGGACTGTTAAAATGAATGCCCTAAAAAATATAATGTTCTTTTCATTGTATTAATTAAATGTTGACAATATAATAGTGTTATTAATTTAATTAATGTGTCCCTAACAGAGCACATATTAATCAGTAAGTGAAGTAAGACATTTATGATTATAAATCACAAAACATAAAAAGTTAAGTAATTTGCAACCTATGGTAAACTTTACTCCAGTTGTTGTTATTGTTGATCTTCTTCTTCTTATTATTATAATCATAACTCAAACGTTTGGTTAGACCTAAAATACACAGATAAACACTAGTAGGCTAGTAATTATAGTATTTATAAATATAATAATTATATTTAAGCATAAGTAGTAATGATAAAGTTTAAAAATCAGAGTCATCTTTTCATTTAAAACCTTGTTAGCACAGGGTATCCTGGTCCTGCAATGAATAAATCTGGGTGTTGAGTTGCCAACTGGAGCTCAGAAGGGTGTAAGAACTGATCCTGTTAATCATCCAAATCTAAAATGAGGGCACTCATCTGTTATGTAAAGGATGGCTCAGGGACAGCCTACCAGGAATAGGACTAATTTCAGTATTTCCAAGAATCCAGAAGCATAAAATCAGTAGTGGGGACTGGCTCTGGCTTTTATTGCAATATGAAAACTTAATGAGCTATAAAGAACTACATGATATGTAAATGAGCTGGAGAAGAACTTCTGTAAATCAGATGCTATATTACCCTAACAGACTATTAGCAAAATTCACAATTAAAAGGGGATTAATAAAGACAATGCAAACCTGAAAAGCTCCCAAGCTTTGGAGCCGCCATGTCCCCGCCATCGTAGATTTCCAACGAGTCCCAGTTATGTTCGGTGGCAAAGCTCATGACTTGAATCTGCCAAGAACATAAAAAACACACACAAATCATTTGAAATGGCAAGCCTTTACGCAGTCACAAATAAAACCTATTTGTATATGAATGGATGGTTTGTAACCAGAATACTGCTTACTTACTGAGCAGCGCAGAATTGCTAAAACATCTTAGAGCTAAAACATTGCTAAAACATCTTTTACATAAAACATACAGCAACTTGTTTCAGAAGTTTTACAATGCTAAAATTAACTTCTATAATGTTTTTCCCTCGCTGCATGCGATGAGTTCTATTCCAGCAGCGCAGCTTTAGCGCGTTTCATGAATGCACACGTGGCTCTTTTGTACTTGCCTGGATGCCAGCACCTTCAGTAACAGCGATCTTCCACACACAGTTCAGGCTGTTCCCATACGGCTCTGGGAAGCCGGGGGAGAGGATGGTACCTCTCCTTTCTGTCAGATTCCCACTGCATGGAACTGAGGAGCAAAACAGAAGAGAAGTGAGATCATGCTGAGCACGGAGGAATGCTAATGCCTGAACTGAGTCTTGTGAGACAGACATCTAACTCCTCTGGCAGAGGATGTAATTATGCCTGAGGTATCATAACCTGAACCCATCATCTTCTAAAGCACAGATTCTTTGTATGGAAATTGTCTTTCTGCAAATTATGTTTGATAGTCTGATGTCTTCCGGGAATCATTTTACATCATAGTCTTTGTAAAGTCTGTTATTTAGCTGTAAAAGCTGACCAAAACAATGAGAGTCGACCTGGGTCACACCAGACATTTCACTATTTGACCAAAAAATCTTGAAACTTAAGAATAAAATACAAATAACATGTAGACACACTAAGCAAAACAAAGATTTTATGTATTGTTTTACACAAGCTGTGATGCTACCGTTACTTTCATCTTTGCTGAAATGTATTAAAAATGTCCTTTTTTTATTTAGCCCCTGAAATTACTTGTGCAGCTGATGTAAGAACTATTTCAACTCTTCCCATCCAACCTGCACTTGACTCCAGATGTAACACCAAAGACTATAGATCTTAACAAGATGTTGCAGTTTTATCATTATAAATGTTGAAAAGTGCAATGCTCATTATGTTGCTCTAGCGTTGAAAGTCCCGCCTTCAAATGAAAAGAGCCAATCAGTAGATTGTTTACAACCCGTGCACATGTGCAGTAGCTCGAGCATCCAGACAAGATTTTTACAACACTTTGAGCAACAATATTTAGGGTCCAGTTGATATTAGGTTTAATATGTTATAGCAAGCAAGCGTAAAAATGATCTGTCTTCCCATAGTTAAGCAGAAAGAATTTCCTCTTCTCTGACTGAAATAGCTACAGGGACTATACTAACATCTACTTTTATGATCAACTCCTAAAAAAGTAATTTCCTACTTTTTTCCACTAAATATCCTGTTTCACTTAAATTTTTTTACATTACAGTAAATTGGCATTTCAATTCAAATTAGCAACTGCAATTCATTGATAAAACTGAATGTGGAACAAATTTTATGCTGCATGTAAAAGCCTAAAGCATTAATTTCTATAAATATTTAATAGATATCTACCTTTTAATTTGTAATTCAAAAAAGTGACTGATTGTAATGATGATGTATCTTGGGACTGTAAAAATCGTGACAAGATTACGATAACAGCTATATGCTCAGTATTAAATCCTGAAGGTTAAGGCTGTGAACTGAAGGCCCTTGGATTCAGCATTCAGTCCCTTGTGGACAGGGTGACAGAAGGAAATATTAACCAAAGGCCTGACATTTTAAATCCCCACAGAGGAGACTGCCATTTCATCCTCAGCGAGATCTTTAACCCTTATAAGTTACCTCAAAGTTAGCAAAGCCACTAAAACGTTCACATTTACATCTCCCAGCAGGATGTCTTGAGAAAAGACAGCCCTATAAATCAACATTTGAATGACGGCACCTGTTAGCAAGCAAATAAAAGTGAAATGGAATTTGTACTGTCCGTACTGCTCTATTTCCAGCACTCGGTCCTGCTGAATTGTTTCGTTCTGAATAAAACATGAACAGCTTGTGGTTTCCTTGGAAGAAACCCAGGCTAACTTACCTATACAATTCGGGATGGTGTCATTCCATTGTGCTAGCGCATTAGGGACCGCGTGGCACTTGATGGCTTTGGATCCCTGGAGAAGGTACCCTGGGTTGCACTCGAAGCGAACGATGGAGCCGGCGGAGAACTCTGACCCGATCCGCCTGCCGTATCTGGGCTCTGGGATGGAGCTGCACTGGGTATCGCTGGTACGTGGAACGGCTGATGATAAGGAAACAGATCTCTAATCAAAACTGGGCAGATGTGCCATATGGTGCCTGGAGAACACACACAATAGCTCTGTTCCAAATCCTAGTGAGCTGCCCTGCTGTCCACCATCATGTGCTTGTAGAAAAGCTTGAGATTTCCTTGTTTGTGAAGTATATATGTAATGCTCCAAAAAAGGTATCTTAATAGACATCAAATGTTGCCTACATAGACAGCTTTCTTGGTTTTGAAACACATTCACATTCCTATTTTAGAACTCTCTTTATAGAAAACATGTCTATATGTATATCTCACTAGATTGTTCATAATCCCAACGTGTTTGCTGAGATTTGCTTTTGCTATTTTTGCTTGTGAATATTGCAGCAACTTTGGTTCTCTTTCTGCTTGCGCTTTAACTTTCATCTGACGGATGTATAGGAAGAGGCTGGTGGGACCATCTACCATCACATGGATGCCTCCATGAGCCAAATGAACTGTCCTAACTGTCAGAGAACATTTCTCATAGTCCGCGGTTCTCTCCGCACCCATCGCTGTGCACTATGAAACGGTAAGGCGAGACATAAAGAGATGTAGCAGGCTTGCCGCAGTCAGCGCCGCGTGCGCCCATGAAAGATTTCTATTGTATCTTTTTATAAGGCAGCTGATAAAGGGACTTTAAAAAAGCATGATCATTTATTACGGATTTTAAAACGAGGGGCAAAGCGTCTTGTCTTGCGGCACGCTGCTATCTGCTGAATCTGGAAAGTCAGGGACGAGTCATTTAATGCCACGGAAATCAAACTGAAGTGGCGTCACGTGCTCCTTTGCGCTTCCGCCACACGAGAAAAGCGTGAAATCGTGTGGGGAGGCAACCCTCAAAAAACCCATGAGAACAGCTTAGAAATCATTCTACCGTTCGGCTTTACTTAGAGCTAAATGCATTACAAATTATATCAAATTCGAGTCCCTTCCTCATTTAACTCCATTGTGTATTGGTTATGACATTGTGATTGCGGCTGTTAACTTCTCTGTGTGAAATATAAAGGCTATTTCCCACGGTAAGTGGGCTCAGGAATACTGATCAGCAGGCCGGCCTCTACACTTCACAATCATCAATTCACTGCAAACCTCAAAAGAGTCTCAGGCCTGAACAGATTTCACCTTTTATACATTTTGTTTCTATAACGATTTCATTAAAATAATTAGATTGTTTATAAGGATAAATAATATACCTTAATTATGTTTTTTGCAAATTGTCCCAGACGCATGCTTTCCATCAAAGACCATGAAAATCTATCATAATATTTACAGTATCACATTTTAAAACTATAATCATAATTACTACTTCCATACTTATTGTTTGAACATGATTCAATTACACAAACTGTGGCGTCTTTTCCACTAAATACGAGATATGTGATGTGAGAAGAACAAAAAAGAGACACTGGCAAATATTATTTGTGTACAAAATACTGCTGTGTGTAATTTTCAATCAAGCTGTAATTTTACTGTAATTATGTCATTTTTGAAAAATGACAAATGTTTCCTGTGATGGAGGTATATCCACTGCTGCAAACTGAACCAGTGACTGGAAAGAAAGTAAAAAGTTAGTTTTAAGAGTGTTTCATTTTTAATAAGTCCACTAAAGTGCCTACAGTTGAGAAAACAAAGGCGAAACAAAGTCTAGCGCTCAGTGTTTTAAATTCGAAGATTAAAAACAAAACTTCAGCTCCAAACCTGACCTAGTATCGATTGAATGTTGAGTATGTGCTTACCTTGGTAAACAAAATGGAAACCTTTGGCGGACGGGCCGTTTTTCGCGCTGAACCTCAGCATGATTTGGTTAGAGGTGGCCAAGGGCAACGTTTCCCCTGCAACAAGGCAACACAGCTGACGTTAAAGTCCTGCAAAGTCTCGCAGATTTGCTTGTGGAAGCAAATGTGCTCTAACAAACTGTAGTCTTAAGGTAGCGTACATGACGAATGGCTTAATAACTGCGATCAGCCTCGGGTTTTAGAGAAAGGAAGAGGTCAGCAACAATAGGGCTAAAACTGATGGATACTGAATGAAAAACTCCAACTGTCTTCACCACGTTTGTAGATGCAGTAAAACATCCCAACCAAACAATCGACTTACCCAAGAGCAAAACTATGAGAGTTCAGCTCGTTTTTACAAAGTTGTATCTACAGTGCTAAGTGTGAGCCTGAAGGGTTAAATAATCGGGGCTTTTGGCCCACTGCTCAAAAAACTGTGATAGAAATGATAGGAATTTACAGCGCTTCCCACATGAATACAGTGGTGCGCAGCAGTCCGTGAAGACATACAGTATAAAAATGCCATACAAACAGTTTGTGTCCAATGGCCATCATCAATCCTGAAAATACTGTGGAATTAGCCGTGATTTTCTTTTGCTGGCCACTTTATTACCCATCACTCGATAATACCCACAATAATTCAACGGGAAGCTGCTTGGATAAAACTGTCTTTTTAAAAGAAATGACTGAGTCTGAAACTGCAAAACAAGTGCAAAACAACATGCCAGGGCCACAGATACCACATTTACAAGGTAATCTTGTATTCGGACGCTTGAGACAAATAAAAATGGTATGAATGTCTTTGCATTAAATGGCAAAATATCACACCAGTAATATCAATATTAAACCTCAGGAGGAACTCTTAAATTATTTTCACTTTAATATTTAATAGTTGTTGAATTTTAATCTAATCATGACACACTATAAATTGATGATTGACATAAAAAATAAGACTTAAGTATCTAAAAAGTATCTAAAATATAAAAATATCTAAAAAAAAAAAAAAAATACATAGTTCACATTTTCATGTGTATAAAAAAGTCATACAGTTTTTAGACGAAACCTAATGAAATGCCACATGTGCCGTTTTCTTGTACAATATGCAGAGGGCAATAATAAATGTCAACTTTTCTTATAAACTATATGGGGATGATCTCAAAGAAAAAAAAACATAACTCCATAAAATAATTTTCTTTACGTGTGACTTTAGTGTATAATAGTATTTTTGCACCACTATATATTCAGCAGAACTTTAGGGCAAAGAAAATTAAGTAAAAATATAACTGTCGACTGAAGTTTGCCTTCGGGTTTACTGACTGTCTCTGGATACACCAAAAAAGTGAAACGATAAAAAACAAACACAAAACTATTAGCGAACGTTTTCCAAAAACTGATGCTTCCCCTTGGACCGAAAGCATTAAAGCTCACATGAGACCTTGTTCTCCGCTCAATTGTCTGCGCTTCATCGTCTTTTTACTTTTTTAAAAGCCAAACGGCCCTGTTTGGTTTAATTCTTAGGGGGTGTGAATTTCAAAGCAAACTCAAAGCAACAAAACTAAAGGAAATGTAAAGCTATTACTTACCGGAGTGAGAGCCAGCCAGTGAGCTTAGCAGCCTGGAATTGTGATTGGGCCCATCAAACAGCTCAACAGAGTCATTCATGGCTGTCTGGAAATAGGCAAATTGCCCAAACACCACTGTGGAGACAAAATGAAAAGCGTCGAGCGTGTTACTAGCAGCCACTGCTGTGGGGAGATGAAGTCCGGTGAGTTTAAAGACTAAACGTTACATAAATTTCCCATTGACACGCTTGACTCAGAATGATGGTTTTAAAAGTGTTCATAACATGCTGTCTACACAAAAGCATGTATTACTTTGCCATATCGGCCCCTCCGGATAAAGTGCTGTATAAAATCACATTTATTATAGTAGCAGGTTTTGATCACCAAAAGCGTGCCGTAAAATTTTGAATCAACAATGGGTGTACCGTAAAACGTATACCGCAGAACCACGCTTAAAGATTTCCCCATTCTGAAAACAGACGTGTCACATTTGTCTCATACAAGCACAATCAATAAAAATCATTATTTTAAAAAGCATCAGGATGCACCTCATGACAGAGACATGACCTCATATAGGTTAAGTTTTTAGTCACTATAAAATATTTTATATAATTTGTTATTTTGAAAATAATTAAGAAGTTGCATCCTGTGTATGCAAACTTTTCACTGCTAGTGATTATCAGAGTGTAATCACAGTCCTCTGCCTGTAATGTATGCAACACATGCATGTCTGGTCACGTCTGATCTATTCCCTCTGACCTGAAACCAGTGATGAAGCTGTGATTAAACTTGTTGGCTTGCCAGAAATGACACATGGTTCACACGGTAGGAGACGAGGAAACCGGTGGAATCACTAAGCCATGCTGTGCATGTCAGGTGCTGGTACGAGAGCCAGCTAAGCTGTGAGGTCACACAGGGCACTGATATGACTCTATTATCTCCTCTGTAATGAGATGTTGCTCTTTGCTTTATACTCAAACAGTACAGAAGAGCTGCTAGTGGCTCTGTAAATATGTCTGGCAACACTTCTTCTACAAACTTTTTGTTAAAGCTTTAGTCGCACTGCACTGTCATGATCTGGGAAAAAGCTATGTGGTTTAGAAAGCATATTTGTTATGCAAGAACTGCAAGGATTTGTAATGGATTTAGTACTTGACTGGCATATTTCAGCACATATCTCGCACAACCCATCAAAAACAAGATCTGGCACATTTCACTCCAAATACTATTTTTTGGTATTATGTGTAAAAAATGTATACAGCAGTATGGTATTGTCATTTTGAATTAAACACATCAAACAAGCCTTTAAACCAAACAGAACCCATTTTGATCACAATGCATTTACAAAATAAATATGTCTTTTGGCAATATGGTAATGAAAATTTAGAAAATAAAAGATATAAAACATTTCACTAGCTCGAATTTGATTAGATCATCTAAAGTTTTGAATGTATAACATATTTATAATTACTGACGTAAATGTTAGCACTATTACAAGTTAATTACATAGTAAATGCATTTATATTACTTTGTAATTACTCTGTAATAACAACAAGTGTAGTTTGACCTTTGAAAATAAAGTATACTTCATTTACTCACCAAATTCTCCAGACACTGTAATGTAGTAGGAGCAGATCTGGCCTGTAGTGTAGTTGAGAGGGTAATTTGGGGATAAAACCACCCCCTCTGATCCACTGTATTGCCCGCCACATGGTGCTGAAAAGACAGAAACATGCATCAAGCCTACAGGCTCATATTTACTCTTGTTCAGTCCATCTGACATTAGGTAATGAGGTCATTTTCAGTAGGATATTACATCTGAGATGACTAGAGAGACTCTGGGAGCTCTCCAAATTTCCAAAGAGAACAAAACAGAACAGAAAAGTACAACCAATGTCATTTTCCATCGGGATTTGTCAGATTTTATAAATGTACTTTGCTTTGTTCTTCCTGGAATCAATTTGTCACATGGCAGACTGAACGGGAGCTGTACCTCAAACAGTGATAAACAAAACAAATCATAGTAGAAAGACACCAGTCCAGTCTCTTGTTGATAAATATCAGTGACATTTTACTACGGTACTACATGGTCATGTCGCCGAATGTTTAGTCATCAGTGTCCCACATGTAGTGAATCCAGGTCCAGATTTGTGACACTCTATGACACTCTAATGCATTCTATTACATTTTATTTTCATTTTTCATAGAGGTCTCCTTAATGAAAAATGACGGGCTTCCAATATGATTCAGTGTTTCTGTTTTTCATTTTCTGGAGTGTTTGCTTTCACTTTGCTTTATATCGCATTAGGAAATAGAAGTGAAAGTGTGCCGTTTATGTGGAAATGTGTATAGCACCAGATGATGATTTTCAATGACCACAAAGAGAAAAACAGTCAAGCAATGTAGCGAGTCATCACAAAGTAATCGGCCATTTAAAACAACAGCCACAGTATTACACAATTGCTAAACTAAAGACTGTAATAATCAATTTAGGAGTGATTTCTAGGCAGTGTGCATGAGTAAAAAGCACAAAAATCCATTACAATGTTAAGACACATACATTAAAAAAAGAGTACATTTTTAATATTAAACACTGTTACAGTTATTACTAAATGAGTTGAAAAATTGCCAAAGGATATAAAAACAGCAATATTGACACCTTGAAACGCTGTTAATGCTTTTAGATTAGTTAAAAAAATCTTTGTGCGTCAAACAAAATTTACATCAAAGAGACTTAAGTAGCCAATAACAAGAGAGTAATCACAATTCAGGCCCAGTGGGTCTGTAGAAATTGTGTTGATTTGTATTCACTAGTGACAAGAGATCATGATGTCCCACACCAAGCAGTTCACTTAACTCTGAAACAATTATTAGACCAAGAACGTCAATAACAAGATATTGGAAAAAGTACATACCTTTATACAAGCAGGGTTAATTTGGTCAGGCTAGACATTGATTGCAGCGACCAGCTTTATGATAGTGCTTAAATGGCCAGCAATTAACACATCATGAAATCTGTATGGAATGGCTATTGAAACTGCCATAGCCATTGACAGGCGTTTGAGTAGAACTGATTCGCAATGCGGCTGTGACCGCGAGGAGGGAGTATTGAGGAGGAACAGACAGTGAGGACTATAAATCATCCATGTGCTGGTGCATTGGCGTGTGTTATCTCTTTATCATGATCGTAATGGGTGAAGGCTAAACGCTTAGCTGTTTGACTGTGCATGAAAGAAAAGAACAACTGAAAATCTACCGTGAAGGTCACAGAGAGGATTATCAACAGTGCCAAGTGTAAAAATATGAGGCTAAGAAGGTCAACGAAGAGTATTTGTGGAGGTTTAAGGTTTCAAGGTTTATGTCACACCTGGCCTAAAGTTTATGACCTTGCAACCAATGGGCCACCTGTGATTATAGATGACTAGGCAATTTCACATGTTACATTGTTTTTTTTAGTAAAGACCTGTCATACCAAACACATTAAGAATAACTATAACTGTTAAGTAAATGGTTCACAGCACAGTAACAATGAGGAACAATCATCATTGGTGTGGATGCTATATAGATACATATAAGACAGCACGAGAATAAATTGCAAAAAAATGACAGTATGCAAAACAATGATGCCTAAATTTTGGTTAAATTATATATTTAAAATATTTTATAAAATATTTAAAATTTACATTTCAAAACTAAAAATCAACATATAGTGTATGTTTAAACATTCTGGGAAAGAAAGCATCTCTGTCTTATCAGTCTCTCTGCTATCTGCATTGCCTTAAAACTTTAACTATATACTGTATCTTTTTAAATTATTTAAAAAAACCATTACTGTATGCATGTTGCAATATGCAATTTGCAATATTTTGTAATTTCGATATATTTATTGTTAAATTAATATTCATAGTTATCACTCTTGGTGTGAACAGGGCAAAATAGGATCTGAGCACAAAAGTGCAAAAATTACATTATTTTACTCATAGTTCCTAATAGCAGTGTACATCTGCTTAATTTATAATCATATTTGAAAACTACCGACTGTGATGAACTTTAAACGGCATGAGGTTAGAAATCATCTAGTTCTGCATGTACCTAAACCCTGAGCTAACTCTGCTCGTAGTTGCCTTTATATCCATGCCAATGAGTAACCTGGCCTTCCAAAATCCCAGTCCAGCCACCTGTGATCTCCGAGCTCCGGCTGTGTTCCTTTCATCCCTCAGGTCTCGGCAACAATGATCTTCAATTGAGATTCCTCGCACATCAGACCCATGCTAAAGCCTCTGGGCTCTGGCACCCACAGGTCTGTTACTTCATCTGCCTCACAATGCCTCTGTGAGCTCATGAGAAGCTGGTGTCAGAATGCAGCTGAGGCTCCCGGTTTTCTGCATATCAAACCCGTTCCTGTAGCTTTGATCACATCACCTTCGACTCACGCTCGCCACGAGAAGTCTGTCTAGAGCTACACATGCGCACGCGCAGTTCTGCATGTTTGTATGCAAGTGGGCATACACACACCGTGTCTTTTGTTGGGAGATTTGCCTTTCGAAACCTACAATTTCACAGCCAGATGGAAATACATTTCAGTTTGACTATGAATCAGTAAATGTTTCAGGGATTTTTTGTGCACTTTATCTTGTATCTGATATCACATTGTTGAGTGTTTTAGCTTGAGCCTTATAAAGTATGAACAACTCCAGCATTATGAATGTTTTCAGTCAAAACTTAAAATATAACTTCTCAAAGAAAGTATTTATTACCAATATATTGAACCATCTGTTTAAATTTTACGAAACCCCTGTTGAGACATTAAAAAAGATCAGTCTATGCACAATTTAAAAAGGAAAATGTACATGCGGATGTGACAAAAAGAACACGTTTTTGAGAGGCAACATACTTTCTGATTTCTGTGAATTAAAATGCAGAAACCAGAAGCAATAATACCCAACAAATAGAAAAGAAGGAGTCTTTAAAAAACATAAAATAGTGATTTTATTTTAATTTTCATGTGCTTATTTATAAGGAACTGATATAGATATGACAATTCTGAAACCAGCACTTTACCTGACTATGAAAAATCATCACACAGGTATTTATTGACATCAGAGCTATCAGTATGGTGAAAGCCTTTGGTTAAAACTATAATTTTTCATAGTAAATATGACATTTGCATGTAATTGCAAACTTACTTCCAAATGAAAATTCTGTCCTTATTTACCAGCCTTTAATATAAAACCTATAAATGTGGCACAGAAAGGACTCTGTAGGCTTACTCAGAGTTTAAAATTAACATTTTCACTCACCAGCCAATTTGGCTACTAAATTTTGTCATTTACCGGCCATTCAGAACTTTTACTAGCCAAAACAAATTTGAAAAAATTGACTTTCTTCAGCAATTTTTTAAAAGCAATTATTAAATAATATATTAATATTATTTAATATATTCAGATCAGCAAAAATATATTTCACTTTGTTTTTAATTTAACTATGTTTTTAACAATTCCTACATTTAAAATTCCCAGGAATTAAATATGATGATTAGACTAGACAGGTAAATTTCAAAAATTAAAACAATTCATTCAGGCATTAATTTCAAAACATGCTTATAAAGTATGCTTAAAATCTACATTTAAGTCATATGCCGTGATAATCTTGTCCACTGTCATTATATCGTCAAATAATTCCTCTTGTATTCCATGAAACAGATAACAGCACACATAATAGAGCTGACATGAGGGTGAGTAAATGAAGACAGACTTTTTATTCTTGGGTGAATTATTCCTTTGAAGACCGAGACTAGCATAATTCGATTGTGAATTTTCAAAAAGATGGATTTTCTGCGTAAATGGCAATTATGGTGAAATTATATCAAGATGACCCAACATGTCAGTGCAATGATTTTAAAGAAGAAACCTTTGTAAAAGAAAACCTTGAGTAACCTACAACCACGAAACACAGCCATTTATATTTTTAGATTCCTTGTTAGTCTTTATCAAACGTTCTCTTCTTAAAGAGCAACAAATCTGGGGAAAGACTATGAGACATCAAAATGCACGTATATTAGCCCACATACTGTAAGTACAGTTCACTGCAGGATAACTGCAGTTCAGCTCATTAGCCCTTCTTACTACTTTTTTGTTGTTCCCACACTGGATGCGCAGCTAAACACAGCAGCCCATGTGTTCCCGCTTCACATATGTGCAGAGGCGACAGATGTGCCTGCCACCTGACCAACCTGTCTGCACTCGAACACAGCCGAGCGGCAGCACGCATCCGTGAGGAGAGACACGGATGGATTTGGGTTTCTCCGCATCATTAGCTGTCGTGTATCCTGACAGCCTCAGAGAGGCGCCATCCCCCCACGCTCTCTTCATTTACAGCCGTGGAAGACTCCTCATTCAACAGTACTGAGACCGTCTCTTAGTTACTATGGAAACGAATAAAAGATCTGTTTGGGTGAGAGAACTAAAGCAGGAAAGAGAGGAAAATCCTTTATTATTTAAAGGGATCTCACCTCTTTCTAATGAGTTTTGTCTAAAAGCTTGGGGACGTGCCTCTGGGGGAATGTCGGTATTCCAAACGGCGGCAGGAATATTACGAAATTGCAAAGTGGTCGCTGCCAGCCCGCTACCGACTTTTGGCTGTGCCGTTTTCTACTGAACAATATTAAAATCAATGCTTTTGTTTGGAAACGGCTAATCTACAAGCTAAGTACCTGGTAAAGGCAGAATTTATTGACTGTTAGCACTGTTACAGGAATGTTGTCATGAAGACTCCATTAACCCCGAGCCACTAATGCATAAAACACAGTGGCATTTAACCTGACAGCAGATGCTGGACTGACGCATGCAACAAATGCATATAGATGTTGTTTCCATGCATGCTGCTCTTGGGAGAGAGGACTTTAACATTCAAACAGAGTCCTCCCAGTCCTGCTCATCCTCATCTGCATATCCGCTATGAAGTCGTCTACCTTTACTCAGAGACACCACACAACTGAGACACAGACACATAAACATATACTATCAGTAGCTTCAGTAACACGCTCTGGGAAGAGAATTCAATGGATCTTTTATTCACTTTCTGTGTGAAAAAGTATACAATTTGTTAGTTATGAAGGCGTCTCCAAACAGTGTCAGAAATTGTTGGCTTTGCAAGAAAGCAATCTACAGTATACTTTATTTTGATAAGTCCTTCCATTAAAAAAAACAGATTAAAATCTTATTTTTACTTTCATACATGAAAAAACAGGCATTTTCCAGGCTGGCCAGCTAACACGTGAATTCTACAACAAACACACACAATGGCTTGACAATAATCAAGAAATGTGACTGGATCTTTTAACTGAAAGGACTTTCGTCAGTCATCATTTTGGGCAATCATTTTCATTTAATCTTCTCTTCATATTGTCTCTGGTTGTGCGTGGGCCTCCTTATGACTGTCATGTGTCTGCACCCGACACATGTGCATCACACGCATGCGTCTGTTCATATGACTTAACTGATGAGAGAGCATCACACCCCATTAACTCTCAAATGATCTTGTTAAAGTAATTATCCTGGCTCGAGGCTCCTGTATATCAGTTATAGTTTGAGCGTTACGTACATTGTGTAGCGCTGGAGGTCGACACAATGGATAAATACGGAGCCGCTGTGCCTCTCCTTGCTGAAGGTGACATAAATAACAGATTCCGGAGACTAGAAATAAACTGAAGTGACAGACGATATGATGAAATGGGCCGTGAAACAGCAACATTTGCTTCACATCTCCATTGCGTTGCCTACTGCATGCTTTTCGTGTTCGAGAAACAAAACCAGAGCCCCGTGCGCACATGGCTGCCGCCCCCCAATCAAATCTTGCTCGTTCTCGGTGAAGAGCGAACACCTCTGATAAAAGGTCATAAGTACCGAGCAAGCCATTTACCTCATTAGCTCATGCCCTTTAAGCACAGGGTATTGATAAAAGGAAGCCGTAACGGCAGTGTATAAAAGCACGGGGAATGGCTAACAGCCTCTCGTCTGGCTTGTCCAACCTCACACCTCTCCATTAAAGAGCTCTGACTGAGGACGGCTAAAAGGATTAACCTCCACATGCTGCCATCTCCAAATCGATACTCCAGGAACGCTGCGAAATATCTCTGTATCTCCATGACTTCGACAACACAATACCTACTGCTGATTTATGACGTATAAACCAAGCCAATACTGAGATACATATAAACAAAAATAAAAATGGCCTGTCATGAATGGTAAAACTGGTCGACCAAACAGCCTGAAGTTGGACACAGCACCTTTTTCACCAAAGTGAACATCATCACCAGGACCAAACAGCACTAACCGGAGCTAGAAAAGCAAGCTCCGAAAAGCTTTTTCTTCAAGACAAAACCTTGTCTGAAAGTTTGACACAGTTTGAAGGTTAGTTTAAAGTCTGAAGGTTATGTAAGCCTTGCAGAATTTGACTACTTTTGGCAGTTTGAAGAGGGATTTAAAGTTTGAAGAGATGCACTCCATGCTCAGTGTTGATTAGGTGTTCCGAGTGGTTGCTAGGCAGTTGATATGCTGTTGCTAGGGTGTGCTACGTAGAGTATATTGAGCAGGGTGTTGCAGCCTGATCGCACAAGAATTATTTACCAGGTGGTGACAAATTTGTATGAATTCATACAATGTGATTTTTACAGAAATGCACAAAAATTACAAAAAAGAAGCCGCACCCCTAGCTCCACCCCCAAATCCAATCATCACTGCAGCAGAATGTAAAGCATACAAATGAGATCATAGCCAGCTCATAAAATAGAATTGCCATGAGATTGTGTTTCATAATTGCTACACACTGGTACGCGGTCGCATTCTAAGTGGTTGGCGGACACTTGCTATGGTGCTTCTAGGTGGTTTGTAGGATGTTGCAAGGTCGTTGCTCAAGTGCTGGATGACAGTTGTTGAACTTCAACTGACAACAATACAGCTTTAAAAAATTATATGTTTAACCCTGCTCCCATTATTTACAGCGCCTGATATCGACCGTGCACCACCTCTGTAGGCTTCAGTTGTCTCTGCTAGACATACTCACTTGACTAATAGCCAAGCCGGGGGAGGATCTTAGCAAGCAGAAAGCTAATGGATTGTGTGAACGTGGCTCTGCGTACACTCCATACGTCTGATTACCATCAAATAAAGCATCTCTCATGACACAATCGGATGATTATGTTAACTCAACGATGACCTGTATAGGAGTACGTCTCTACCCCAAGGTAACATCTCATGCATAAAGATGGGCCAAGCAACGTGCCGGAAATTCCATCATTGAGGACAAACAAAATGTTCCTGGAGTGCAGAAATGAGGCTGTCTCGCTAAGGGCATCAACAGCTTTCCATCTCTATCAAATGAGGTTAAATAATCAAACGACTGCTACTGAGGTGTGAGAACCCCTTGCTTGACCTTCAGATTGGGGTCAATGATGTTCAAATGCTAAACGCTGCATGTTCTTATCTCTAACCTGGTGTTGTTTTTGAACATGCTGGGTTCAGAGGGTGCACAGCTGGTAACATCACGGTTCTTCCATTATGTGGTCTGAGCCATTACCACAGAAACTATTTAAAAATCAAGTGTGTCATTTCTGCACCGCTAGCAGCATTGAAACAGAAGTGCAATCTTTGTGTTTGGCCAGACATAACAACATTAACTCAACTGGTAAAGTGAGTGGACTGTCAGTTTGTCCCAACCATGTAACTTGTTTGTATTTCAGTTTGGTGCAACTATTGCAATTACACACTTCACCTTTAAAAGTGGGCGCAGATTGATGAATTCATCACCCAGATTGATGCTGGATGATGAATTATTGATATTTCTTAAAGGTGAAATTTCTGTCCCGTTATCGGCACTAAATGGAACAGCAAAAATAACTACTGCTTCTGAACCCGTCTCCCAATCACTCCTAGGACACCTTTCACAACTGACCTCTTCTGTAATTTTTCAAAACACGTAGACCCGCTCCAAACTGCGAATCAGAACTCAGAACAGGAATGGACCTTTCGCTAGAAGTAAAATATATTTTAGATTTTAGCAACAGAAAACACACACTTCACCTTTACGACACAGTACATAAACAGTGATCGTGATTCTATTTTATTTTATGATGAAACCTCGACAATTCTTAAGAAAGTGCATGTATTGCATTACTTGGGGCTGCAGAACATTATAGATAAAATGTATATGTAAGATCTTTTTATGAAACATGGACTATAAAAGGAAGCAATATCTAGCTGAGCACCTGATGAAATATTTTAAAGCAGATGATAACATATGTATGTATATTTTTTTATTAAATGAAAAGTTCTTTTATTATTTATTCATCTGGTACCACTTTCTTCTGCAGTCCTGTTTTACATGTACAGTACTGGCAACTGTATAATTACTAGCTACCAACCCTAAACCTAACCCATACTAAATACACTTTAAGTGCACATACTGTAAAATAAAGTGCATCCACCTAACCTTAACCCATAAAAGGTCCATGTACCTTATATTACTCAGTGCTTTGTTCGGGTAAGTACGTCGTTTTAAATATTCTTAATATTTAAAAAATTTCCTCCTGACCAAAACACAATAGGTTTCAAAAAGCACTACGTGATGGGGAAGCTAGAAAAACGAGAAAGGTCTGAGGTTGACAGGAAATGTGTGGATGAGTGGCACTTGTCATCACCCAAGTTCTCTCATCTGTCACTGAGGGACAAAGACCCGTGTGCTGCTTTCTCAGTGCTTATGTCAGCATCCGTCTCTCTCCGAGTAAGTCCGACATTTTTCAGAAACCGGATGAATAACGGAGTGTATTGGCAGTGTGACAGAGCAGAACTTTGCACGCAACAAAGACCTAAATCAATTAACTCTCCAGACTGCAAAAAAACTAAAGAAATACCGTCTCTGATGAGACTGCTGCTAATGTCTTTGGACAAAGGAGGGCTTAATCAAATTAACATGCATCAATACTCTGTATTTAAAACTCCAGGAGTATAAGAGCAAAATCAGGGTTAGAAAGTCAGATACCTGACAAGCTTTCTATCAAAAATGTATATAACTTGTCATGTTGAGTTGTTCTAAGATATATTTGCATTAGAAGTACACACTGTATACTGTAGATATTCAGTTGTGCTAGTACATTGGTAGATGTTTTTTGGAAGAATGATCTGGGTTACTGTTAATATATGGTTGTTTATTGGTCTAAGGAGCCAAACACATTCACACATTTTCAGATTTATCTGTCATCAGTTTGAGAAGTAATAATCACATGATGTGTGGTAGTAATTATGCTTGACAATAAAAGAGTTTCTTTGTGTTTCTCTGTGAAAACACACTTTTTGGGTCTTACCTTTACATGTAGGCAGAGCTTTGTTCCATACAGGTTTCCCATCAGCCCCAATGATGCAGGTGAGTGTGGGCGGCCCTGCAATGGTGTAACCCGACTCACACTGATACGTCACGGTCGATCCCAGCTTGTAGTCCATTCCCAGCCTAGTCCCATTCATAATGTTTCCAGGGTCGAAACAGGCTTCTCGTGGCTTTTCTGTTAAATAAAAACATAGCACAGATATCCTTCAGTTGGATGACGTATTCCCTGACATGTCATCAGTATCAGAATGTTGCTATGCCACACACAGAAAAAACGGTTAGGTACAGCTACAGGCTTTTGACCATTTAGCATCCATTTTCACATCCATAGATCATTTTAAAACAAATGAAAAACAGGCAAAAGAAGAAAGAGAGGTAACATGCCCAAGTGCCTTGACTTTGGATGCAAGACAGTTTACTGGGTAGCCAATGGGCGAATTGGAAATAACCAACATTTAAAAAAAGCATACTTCAAAATAATATTTAAATCTTATTTTTCAAACTGGTCCATCTTAGATTCTCTGTGTGTTCTAGAGTAAAAGTAGAAAATCGGCTCTTCTCACCAAAAGGTGGGAGTTTTTTTCCTATACCTGCCAAATTAACCTGATATCAGTCACAGCAGAAATTGAGTATACATGAACTGAACAACATTTTTAGTTATTTTTTCAAACATTTGTAAGTCATTTTTTATTTTAGATATTTACAGTAAAATTACAGTAAGTTACAGTAACATTACCTTTTTTTTGTCAAATATTTGTCAAATATTTTATCTTGAGTCTTATACCTTTGCATCAATTTATAGTTTATCATGATTAAATTAAAATTCAACTATGAAATATTCAAGTGAATAGGGAAATAACATAAGTGTTCCTCCTGAGGAACGGTGACAGTTAACAGGTTAGCCATCGTGTGACGTTAAATAGTCCAGACTCGAACCTGCATGGCACTTAACATGACAAGCACGTAGACTACCACTGTGCCACAGCTCATTTTCATTTGGAATTCTGACAGAATTGTTCGCAAAAATAATTGCAGCGAATGGCCCAAACAGTGTAAATAAATAAACAAGCAAACAAACAATAAGCCCCCACACCTGTTATTCAATTAAACCAGCTCTGACCCTTAACAAAATGAATCAGATGCACAATCATATTCCGCTACATCCTGCGTTCACTGCCAGCCGTTGGCACAGCGTACGAAAGACAGACAGCATGAGAGTGGAAAAAGAGAGAGTGGAAAAAGAGTGCAGAGCGTGGCTTGAGGGCATTATGCATTAGAGTTAGCGAGCACCGGGGGAAAGGCAGGTGAGCGCGACGGGTGGCGGGAGACCGACTCTGTCCTTCTGGCATCCGACACCGGGAGAAGGACAGTTGGAGAAAGATCCGGAGGTGGTGCTTAGAGATGCTGCCAAACAACTTGACAGTTAACAGCTCTCTGCCTGCGCTTTAGGGACCAGAGAAAGTGGAAAGGAGGTTGGAAGATTCTATCGGCAAAATTGCAAGCGTGCAACACAATCTCCCATGTATTTCTACAACAACAGAGGGATTAGAGTGCAGCCGGAGTGCGCCTCCAGATACAGCTCCTTATCTTCACATGCATTTTCAAATCATACAGTGCCCACTCAAAAATACACAAAATAATAATAATATAATACAATAATATATAAAATAAGTACCTAGCACAAATGTATGAATATCATTGGATTGGAGTGCCATACAAGTTTTTAAACAAAAAGCCACTTTATTGCTGTCAAATGTTAGTGGAACATGTTTATAGTTAAAGGAATCATTTACTAATAATAAAACTTCTGTCATTTTACACTTATCCTCATGCTGTTTAAAGATTTTACTTTAAATTTACTTTGATTATACAATAGAATCCAATGACCTCTAGAAAATGAGATCGTATGATGAAACTTCCATCAATGCATTCTTTAAAATAGCTTTTCTGGCCTTTGCTGAAAAAAGAAATACAATTATTAAACTACACGATAGCGAGTAACAGATTTTTTCATATGTGTGGTTACTCTGAAAAGGTAAACCTGATGAAAACTGACCTTATACATCCTTTAAAAATCAACTTGATCACCAACTAGTTGGAAGCCAATGCAAAAATAGTTCAGAGAGGTACTTTGGAGAATACAATCTAGTGTCACACATCATTTGCTTGCAGATGTTTCTTGGTTTGGTATTTTGTTATCTAATTACTGAGAGTCATACATTTTTAAGTAGCTTTAGGTCCAAGTCTCCAAATCATTTTTAGGGCCACTGTAGACTGTTTCTCTGTTTATTAAACTGTAGTGTTTTTCCTCAAGCTATGAAAGTCCTTTGGACTGCAATATTTTTCTGTTCGTTTTCTATTTGTTTTTTTACCTAGTAAGCTAGTTAATAATTGTGTTTACTGGTGTGTGATGAACAATAGCAGATTGAAGATTTATATAAAGGAACACAGTAAGCGGATGACTATACAGAATTAATTAAAAGAATATGTAACAATAGAGAGAAAAATACTCCATCATTTCATTGTCATACTTGACACATTCTAATTAAAGCCAGAGACTGAACCACATATTTGTGTCTGAGAATAAGAAATGATGCTGCTGCGCAAAGCCAAGAAGATAAAGAAAATGATAAAATCACACTCTGATCTAATCTTTAAAGACAGAAGGTAAATGGACACCAATGTTTTTAATGGAGAAAAAGCAGTTGTTATTCTAAATGGGTCGTGATCATGAACGTCAAAAAAACATCTACTTTCTTATGACCTCACCATGATGGGCAGGGACATAAAAACTAAATAGGTGTAAGCATTAAGGCATGACATTAACTTTTTACCTCGTGTCTCATATAGTTTGCACATTTGCTCAAGTATACTGATAGATATATCTGTAATACAGTAAGCTCAGCCGTGTGGTGTGTAACCGAGGCAGGCAGCGTTCATGCGCACGACACTGCTAAAGATGCGAGACACATGCTTGGTGAACATGTCCGTAGTGCATTTAAATAGAAAACATTGCACAGCGAAATAGAAAAAGTAAACGTTTATCTCTGTGAATGGCCAGCAAGCACTGGTTTCAGGGAGTGCTCATGGGAGTTGTAGTTTCATAGTGTCGCATTGTTTATTATTTCACATGACTTTTAATAAAACTATAATAAAAAAATTATATTCAACTGCCAACATTGGGTGTCTTACCTGCCACAGCTAAAATCTACCCGCATTTGGCAGGTTGGCACACTCTAAAAAATAAAACATTGGTTCAACAAAAAAAAGTATGTTAACGTTTTCCACTAGAATTTTTAACTTAAGCCAATTGGGAGAATTACATTAATTCAAAGCAATATTTTGAGTTGATCCAACATAATGTTTTAAGTAAGGTGAAGACGTTTTTTTGCCACAATAAAAACACATTTCTAAGTAACATGAACTTAAAAATTGTTAATATGAATGCAACTATTTAAGTTGATCCAACATAATGTTTTAAGTAAGGTGAAGACGGAAAATCAGACAGTAATAGTCAAATTATTTAGAACCATCGATTACCGTACATTCAAGGCACTAATTTAAACATGAAATGAACAAATATTCTTTCAATCAACTTTAAAAGATAAGATTTACAGCCTCACCCCACACCATGTTCTCTAATGCAGACATCAAGTTTAAATATTAGACCAACAGTTAACAATTAGCTGCTATTGCTATTTACAAAGCTCGGGACAAATTTACATTTTGGAAAACATTTTTACCTATCATAAAACACAATTACATGGGAAAAACACTTTTACCAGTCCCGAAACACATTTACAATGACAGATTCTTCACGGAAAGGGAATGTACCACACACAGGGAGTGACGCGGTGAAAGGTGTTGTTGTTGGTGAGCGCCGTCAATTCCGACCACACGTAAAGCAAAACCGCGTTAAGCTGCTCATATGTTTGCCACAAAACATCCATCGGCCGCAGTCCATGTTCGGTCACCATAAACTTTATTTACGCCATTTACTCCACAACCACAACACGAATTTACCGCGTTCTCCAACAACACCTTTCACAAATGTCGGTATTCGGTTACAGTATCACCAACAGAATCCTGAGCGAATGTAATTCAATGTAATTAAGCAAAAAATGACTTACCATTCACCACATTAAGTGTCAATGACTTAAAGCTGGTAACTCGTCTGGCCTTGAACATGCCGCACATGCAGGGAAACTGTGGGCCGTTTACACGTCATAAGATTGTATTTTACATTAACAGAACTTAAAATTAAATACATTTGAGATGAACTGAAAATGTTAAGCTATGACAAGTCATGATAGTATATCGAATCAATAGGCATAATTTGTGTGTCATCCAAGCTCAATAAAATAACAATTACAAGTAAAAAGTCTAACAGCATTTCAGAACTTGATTTTTTATGTCACAACAATATATATATTTAAGTAATGACTAAAGGTCCCCTGAATTAGTTTTTAGAGTGCAGGTGTTAATGTCAAGCCCTAGTAAGCATGACGCTAAAATGTGCTAGCATAATGCTAAAACATGTTACCATGATGTAAAACATGTTAGCATTATGTTAAAACATGTTAGCATCATGTTTAAACATGTAAGCATCATGTAAAACATATTAGCATCATGCAAAAACGTGTTAGCATCATGCAAAAACATGTTCGCATCATACTAAAACATGTTCGCATCATGCTGAAATGTGTTAGCAAGGTGTTCAAATTACATATAAAGCATATGAATGACTTTTTAATCTTTCTAACAAATCTATTTTGTTTATCCTCAAAAGACTTGGTAAATTTTGAATAAAATTAAGGTAATTAATGATTATAATAAATGACTTTCAATAATGTAAATCAATGTGTTGAAATGTCATTCACAGTATTTTAACCACATCGTTGTGATATTGCTAAAGACAAAACTTTAATAGCCACAACTGAATTTAAACTTGCATGCGTCACTCAGGTTCTCATCAATCAAAAACCAAATGTGAAAGTAAAATCCTGCAGCACTATGGGATATTGTAAATATTTGATCAACAAAGCAATATAATACAAAGGTGAGCGTGCTTTTAAAACTAATGGGGTATTTATGTGCAGCAAAGACAAAAGGTTGAATTCCGAGTTGCCATTAAAATAATTACAATTAAAATATTCAACAATTCATGAACTGCATTTTGTACCATTATCATCACATAAAGAGGGCTGCTGTGTGCACGAATGATTTGAGGGAGGCGGACTGCACGCTAGGGACGGCACATTGTCGTTGTCGCATGCTTTGACATTTCTGAAGCACAAACTCACATCCTTTCTAAAAGAGCATTAGCACAATGCAGACTGGCGAAACATGCCGTACCTGTAGGGAATATTAGAGGTATTCACTGAGAAAGGTTAACAGTATTACTGAAGAGATGCACAATATTTGACTCAATACCACTTCAAAAACGTTTTGTCAATATTTACACTGTAAAGTAAATAAGTTTTGTGTACATCTGGCACAGATCATGCACATAAAATGCGCATAACAGCATTTTGCGAAGTCAAGTTGAGACGATGTTTCTAAATACAGCGGCATTTGATATATAAATACTAAATAATTTTTAAAATGTTATAGTATCTCAAGTAAAAAATAATAAGCCTTAATAAGAATAATAATGTAATATGTAAACAGATGGGGTTAATATGTATCAAAATATTGTATCTGCATTTGACTTAGCAGTGTAAATGCAGAACAATAACATATGCTAGTTAAAATTTCTATAACAATCTTCTGACATCCCATATAAATCCAAGAATTATTAATTACCAGCATCTAAAATATGTAAAAGATGATGTGGTATGTACTCTGTGTGGCTCTGAAGTCCTTCGGATTTAAGAGGAGAGATATGAAGACATAAACTGTTGCGAGACTCCAGCGGACACGGTATCAGGTCATCAGGGTTAGCGGTTTACGGGTATTACACTATTGACAAGTTCTTACTAAAGTTACAAAAGAGCTGCTCAACATTAAGCGTTGCCCTGATAAAGATAACTGCATCCAAGACAGAGTTCTCAGATAAAACAGAAACTCCATCAGTCCTCTCAAAGCATAGAAACACACAGATACTGTTTAGGAGAAAAGCTAACCTAATTACATCCACCATCCATCATCTCATATTTCTCACAACTCTCAAGCATTTAAAGAGCCAGCATCTTTGATAAATAAAATACAGTTTAATTCAGTCTTCTGATTTTGGTGTGAAACATGACGCGAGATTCACCCTGTGGTTGTCATTCACTTGTTTACCAAAATAGTGCAAGCCAAAGTGAAACTTGCCTTTAAATTCGATGGCAAAACCAGACATCCCTAGTGATGCGTCGCTTCGGAAAGCCAAGAAGAGGCTGTTTCCACTGCTCTCAATGCGCTCGGGAACCTGATTCCCCTGCAGACTGATGATTAGAGGTCCGTTGGAGTCCTCACCCTCATAGATGTGGAGAAAGTCATAACTGGGCTCCATATTAAAACTGCACAACAAATAAAGAAGAGGGTTAAAAGGTGTTTGATTCAGCTGTAAAACATTACAATACCTTGTAAAGTCCTATCAGTGTACAGTACTTAAAAATAGCATTAGAGTTAGTAAGTCGATTCATTTACATGAATACATTTCAAACAATTTGCTAAACTGAATGATTTAAAACTTGGATTAAAACTTGCTTCAAATGTTCACTAAAAGAATGTTTTGATTAAAAATGATGTAACACTTTTCACTTTCTTTTCCACATTGTAGAATAGTAGTAAACCCATCAAAACCATTAAAATAACACAATTGTGGGAATTATGTTGTAACTAAAAACATTCAAAATAATGCAACACTCTGTTATATTTGATCATTTTCTTATGTATCTTATGTAAAATTTGACATTTTATCATCCAGCTTCTTGAGATCTCAACCCGAGAAGCTTTTTAAACAGCACTGAAGAAATTTCTATCTATCCTAAACTCTTATTGGCTGATTTTTATTCATTATTTACTCATTTTTTTATATAAGATTTTAGTTTTCTTATTAAAGAAATAAATACAGTATGTTGGCACAATTATATTTTTGTTATTTAAACATTGAAATATACACCTTCAGATGAAAAGATTTTTAAGATCACGAGAAACATTTTTATCAATCGTCTCAAAACTTTTGACAGGTAGTGTCTGTGAATATTTACCTGTTACCTATTTTCACTAGCCTATCACACCATATTTAATATTATTCCTTGTGTTTATTTAGTGAAAACAGCAAAGGGAACATGCCTTGATTATAATTAGACTTTTATGCTATTTTTTGCAGCATCAGACTTAAAAATCTGGCCCCCTTTTAAATCATAGGCTGAATTATATATGAAATATACATTGGACATGCATTGCATTCAGTTTTAATTACTACTTTCTCGAAAACGCAATTGCCATTTCAATTTAAACTCAAAAACTGACTTGACATTTCAAAGGTGTTTTCGATTCAATTCTGAATGGTGCAGAAAAACACAGTCTGTTACATCCCTTCTGGTGACATGAGATTCACAGGCGCCCGGTGTTGAGTGAGCACATTACCTTTTGAAGATTAAAGCTATGACAAAGTCAGGGTTGACTTTTATCCGCCAGTCACACTCTTTTCCTGCCGGGTAGGGTTGAGGATAGTTGGGTGATAGAATTACCCCAGCAGGTCCTGTCACATTGCCCCCGCAGGTAGCTATCATAACAAGGAGAGCGAGGACAAGAGATACGTTTAATGTGATCCTTCGAAACACACACAAACACACACCTCACTCAGTAAATGCCATTACACCAACATGATTACAAGATGATTACTCTGGCCTCATTATCAGTTAATATAGTAGGACAACAACATCCCGCAATATTAAATGATAACAATCAATAAATGAAATGCAGATGAATCTTACAGGAGATCCGGCGGGACGTAACACAATCATCTTAGAGGACACTGGATGTGAAGGTTAATACTTGATCGGAGAAGCAATCATTTATATTTTGGCTACAATGACTGAGTAACTTGACAAATGCAAAATAAATAGGCACATCTCTCAGTGGCCGGCAGTGAACCGTCAGCGGTTTGGTTCTGTGAGTATTTTCACAATTCATTTTCTCAACAGACATTCTGATTTAAACCAACCAGCTCTGAAATGAATCACAACATCACAAGCTTAATTCAATAATAAACAACGGTAAACTTTAAGACTATAAAATACACCATATAAGACATTACAAAATATTCAAATCGGACGACCATGAAAGCTGTTTTTATGCTGACAGGACCTTCACCGATTGGTGGGCTGAACTTCATGATTGTACTGTAGGTTGTGTAGTACTTCAAGAATTTGGCTATTAAACAACATTTTTTTAAAAATGAAGTTAGAATCACACTGACTTATGGCTTCTACAGAAGCATACATCACCACTAAATGACCTTTCAGCTCAGGGTAGGTCCATCCTGAAAGGTTTATATGTTATTGTTAAAAATCAATTTCTCTATGTAGAAAATGAACGGGACTTTTGCTTGCCGAACCCGAATGTTTGTACTCTATAGCACCCTGGAGAATTTCATGGCAACTGGGAGACATGGGAGACATCAAATAAGTCAAATTGGTCGCTGGAGAGAGAAACCATTTATGTGTATGCTAAGAGCAGAACATGATGCCTGACTTTAGTTTATGAAAAACAAAAGAAAACTAAATAATTATATATAACTGGTCATTTTTGATGATCTAAAACTGGGGTTTGCGAATCCCTGGTGGTTCACGAGGGAATTGCAAGGGGATTGTGGGTTGAGTTGAAAAACAATCAATTACAATCAATTTACACAATGTAAGCAAAAATTTTATTAAAATGCAAAAATTTAATGCAAAAAATGCAAATATATATTTATTTTGTTTCATCTGCATGTCATGTGACCATTACACAACACTACAATATATCAGAAATCTGAAAACTGACAGATATGTTTTACGTACCAAGAAAAGAAAATTACCAGATGAAAGTCCAGTAACGGTTATTAAAAACAATAACTATGTAAAATACTACTGAAAAAACTTTGAAAGGAATGGAAGTTTTTTTTTTTTTAAAGTTAAACATGCAAATGTGCTATTAAATTATATTGAAATATTTATTTCAGGGGGTACTTCAAGTAAAAAAGGGGGTTCGGCTAACAAAAAAAGCTTAAATAACCTCTGATCTAAAACATTAAAGGTAAATGTATAACATTTTGGTAAATATTTTTACAATATTTTTTAATGTGTATACCAGTGTGTTAAGTGTATAGTGTTTGTACATAGGTATTTGTACAAATTTAAAGAGTCAATTTGTCTAATAGAAATATATTGTACTATAAAAACAAACTTTACACTTTAAAACTTCCCCCTTACTGCAAAAAATTTTGGTAAATGGTAATTATATTTTATGGAAACCAGCATCTGACATTTATTTTAAACAAAGTGCCTGATCTTCAGTTCGGGATCATATGTTTGTATGGCACATTGTGGATTGTTTGTGAAGCAGTCACACTATGATGAAGACTTGGCAAAGGAACTGCTATTGACAGATTAAAAACTACATGGCACCCGACAGCAAACTTGTAAGTACCCGATTTCATTCTAATGTTTCATCTGCTGACGTGTGATATTTATGGCTTAAGGTTCAGCATATGCTGTCTGGGCTAGAGTAAACAGCTGGATAAAGATTTATAAACTCCGCTAACGTCACTTATTTTCTCATTGTTATTTTAATCATGCGCTGGTTTTGGATGTGCATGTGTTATGTGTAAACACAGAGATACAATAATAACAACCTTTTTTACAGTGTATTTTCAGATGTCAGAAAGAGACCTTTCCAGTGAGGAAAGTGGAGTCAGATCTTACCGATGCAGGTGGGTGGATCCGGCTGCCAGTAAAACCTGCTGTTGAGCTGGACGCATGTGATTTCAGACACGCCCTGGATCTGGTACCCGGGGTCACACTGGAATGAAATGGTGTCGCCCGGTTCCCTGCTGTCTCCGTAGCGCGTTCCGTTCTGAGGGGTCCCTGGGTCATTGCAGGTTGTGGCCACTGTAGCTGAAGTAAAAAAAGATAAATTTTGAATTAGCTTGGGATCAGTGAGACGGCCCAGAGAGCTGCAAATCACTTATTCATATGAAACCCAAAGTCTGCTCATCGCTAAATGCGTCACCTCACACCGCAGCATACATATATGATTTTACATGCTTATGAAGATTTCAAAGATTCAGTTGTATGCCACAAATTATATTACTGACAAAATGTCAAAATATGCAGTGGTTTCTGCTCTTTAAAGCAACATACGCTCTAACCTCATCTAAAATATATATGTAGTCTAAATTAAGAAAAGGATTGTGGAAAGAGATTGCATGTAAGATATTATTGTATTTAAAATGACCTCACTATGTTTGTGCATATAAATGCCTTCCCTTTATTTTAATCTTAATCTCATAAAGGTTTCGATACCAATAGTAAGTCAAGAAAGGATTGTCATTACTACATGTTCATCGGTCAGACTGGAAATATGAGGCCATTATGGGATACAGCAGGTTGTTTTGTGCAGTTCAACCCTATTTTAGCAAACGTTATACATTAGGTCATTTAGGAAATCAATGAATACAAAAAATGTGCGTACTCTGCACAGTATGCTATACATTATACTATAGCGATGCAGCATGCTATTCCAAATATAGCCATGAAGTTGATACATACTAGAGAACTGGATGGAGAAACCGGACTTGCTAATGAAGTAATCACTGTCAAACTGCAGTGTCAGAATGTTGAAGGTACTGTGGGTGTCTTCGGGTAAAAGAGACCCGCTCCACTCTTTTAGCAGAATGCCACTCTCCGCCGGTCCATCCCAGACCTTCAGGATGTCATGATCCACCTCTGTGTCAAACACTATGAAGTGAAGGCTGGGAAGGTGGAATACAAAGAACATTTTCACATGAGTAATAAAAAAAAACTGTTCTTATGCAGAAATATGCAATTCATTTTTAATTTTCTGGCAAAATTAAAAGCCCAAAACTTTGTTAATATATTAAAACCACATGACGATTTTTAAAAAAAATAGCCTATTTGCAAAGTCAGTGCACAACAATCTGTGCTAAAATGTGCTGCTCAAACGATTAAGATCAGACTGAAACGATCAAGGACCTTGTAAAAAAAAGAAAGTACAGCTGCTCTTTCTGACACCGAGAGAGCGACAGGTGTTACACACAGCCAGAAACAGACAGGTTTGATTTCTGCAGCTCAGTTTTAATGCATTTCCATTGGGGAGAAAGTTTTAAGTTTACACAACACAATTAACGCTTATACATCAAAAGAACAACCTTCCTTATCATGATCTGTAAGAACAACAGCCTTATTGGCTCAGCAGCAATAATATAACTTTTTCTTCACTTTTGAACTTTTCAGAACAAAAGGCTCACAGATATCAGAATATATTCACTTCTGTGCCGTGCCAGAGGGATTTATATTATTTACACTCGACAAGGCTGCAGTCTGACCTCCTTGAGTCAAGCGCAGAACTGCAGTCGGCATGTAAACACCATCAAGCTAAGTCACAACAATAACTGTCTCTGTGGGATACGTGTGGGTGGACAGCCAGGACTTTTCCTCTCCACAAACACACTTATTCATTCAAATATCTCCAGCTCTCTTAGAAAAAACTTTTCATTCACCAGCGGGGCTTGTAAGCAAGGTGCTTTTTGCGGGCTATAAATATTTTATTTGTTTTTAGTTCTGTAATATTTAAAAAAATTCTTTTAACAGCAATATCTCACAGTATATCATATTAATTTGTTCAGCGTAAATTGTACAAAAATGTAGCAAAAATGAATTCCCCACACCTAACTCTATCCCCAAACCTAATCATCGCTCGCACAAAAGCAGATCATCCTACAATGTACAAATAAGATGAAATAGAAAACGTTTTTTTGTTGTGTGTTTTGGCTATTCATTTGCATGACAACACGTTTTGGGGGCCTGAAAATGTAGGTTTCAAAGTTCAGGTTTTTAAAACGTCATTATCATTTCTATGTAAATTTGTAAAAACATGCATATTACATTTTCTTACAAAGTGACATCATTAACTACTATCCTGGCATGCATTATACAGTGTTTTTAGTTCTTTTTTACAGATCCGTGTGTGAGAGGATCGTGTTGACAACAATGTCGTCAGTCGCAATCCGATCTGCCACATCCCTCACCTCCTTTAAGAAACAGCTAAAAACACACCTCTTCCACCAACACCTGACATCATAAAAAAAACTTTTTCTTTCCTCTACAGGTACTTATCTAGCACTGCAAAACATTGTAAACTTAGGAAAGCACTTCTTAGTACTATTGTTGCTCAATCTCATTTTGTTGCACTATATAGCATTTTATTATACAATGCAATAATTTCTCTACCGAAAAATATTTTTATTGCTATAATATGCAGTTTTACATCAAAATAAAAGCACAATTCCAAAATACAAATACAACCACCCTACGCTTAAGAAATGTGCATTTTTGTTCCAATTTTTACTATCATTTTGCGATTAAGTGTTTGCATTTCGCACCCTGTGTGTATAGAAATAGCCTGTCCATCTTTAATGCACAAAATCACATGACCCAATCCTGATAGTATGGATCCCATTTCACTCTATCAATTCCTCGCCACATCTCCTCTTCATAAGCTGCCTCATCCTTAAAAGGATCAACAGAATTGGCTTACCTGAGCTTTACTTCATTATTGAAGGCTTAACTGCTTTATCTCTTTTGTGTCTCTTTTCTTCTTGCCCTTCCACTAACCCCCTCCCTCCGCGTAACCATAATGCACTTGTAGGAACAGATGCCAGCCAGTGGTAGGTCTCACAGTGGGGTGAAATGCAATCACCACGCTCTTTCATAGGTTATATGGGAATTATATGGAAATTAACGCCGGTGCGGTAAAAACCTAATGTCATTTGCAAGCACCGCTTTGATACCTGATGGTTTTGCCCGCGTCTGCCTCAATAGACCACGTGCAGTGAAGATTGTTGTCGTAGGGGGCCGGGTAACCAGGAGACAGGATCCGTCCAGATGTGGCACCGCTTATGTGTCCTCCGCACTCCGCTACACATGCAAACCAGAAATCAAACTGTTTAGCTACATTTGCATTTCCTCAAAGGAAATACGAATAATTACAAACAACGGTTTTAAAGCTGCAAATCCATCACTTTTGGTGAAAAACAAACAAAATCAGTTTTTGAGCAAAATGTCAAAACTATAATAATTTGAGCTGTTGAGTGCAATTTTGCAGAAATGACATCACGTTTGACATCATTTGACTGCACATAAATTTACATGCAATTTTATATTTTAAAAAGAGATGTCGACATGGAGGCAAAGATTGTGGATTGCAGCTTTACGTTAAAGTTAAGTTTAGGTTTCCGAATTCGTTTTTGTGTAAATGAAAAATGCTCAAAGCTGCTTTGTCATGGCTTGTTTTCTGCCAGCAGATGCACATGACTGAACAGATAACACGACTGATATCATCTACAAAACAAAACTTGAATAAACCCTGTATCATCAGGCTGAATTAATTATGAATTAATGAAAGAATTAATAAAAGTAATAATAAGAAAAATTAATTAAAAGTTTAATACTCAGCATTAGGGGTTTAAAGCAATCCCTAACTAGACTGTTTCAGAATTATCAATTCTGATAATCGATAATAATAACTGGCAGGGTTGCCAAATAAACACTGTAATGAAGCTGCTTTGAAATTAAATTAGTATACTATGAGTATTCTGAACTATTTTCTGTGTCCGTTATGTGTACTATGTAGTCAGTAGAGAAACAGAAAATAGGTCTATTATGTCGACCAATTAAATAAATGGATACACTGTGTGCTCGAGGCAGTATGCTTTTTTTCAACACCATTCCTCTTGCTGTGTATCTCATACAAGTAGTTTTAATTAGAGAACTGTTACAGGAGGGTAAAGCAATATTCCAGATTGAAATACATACTGTGTTAAGATTAAGCAATAATTATGGGATATTAAGGTCATCCTAAACACATGCAGAAAGGCCCTTTTCACACCCCTCGAGTCTTACGTACGTGTCATTATTGAAGTCTCTTAAAAACAATAAAGTTCTCCTCATTATTTACAAATTATGAAAATATCTATTATAAACTGCAAAACACCCGTATTACACTAATATATCCTTTAGTTTTTGTGAAACTTTTCCTTCCCGAGTTTGTAAAAGTTTGAAACTATTACAGAAATCAGTGTGGTACCAGTTTGTGGCAAGCTTGCAAGGTAATTCTGGTGTTACCATGCTACAAACAATGATATCAAATGGTTTTGAATGATCCTGAATGGACCATGGAAGTTACATGTTACAAGTTAGAAGTTGGCGTACTAAAATGTATTATGACCTACAGTAATTGATGAATCTCAATGCAAACTTGATTGTATTTCAATTTTACATTTAAACTCTAAAATGAAATAATGACATCACTGTCTATAGCAAACGCAAATGGCGTAATGGCACATGATGTCATCTTCAGAATGCATAAACATGAGCTTGCTTTGCTGAATTTAAAATTAATAAAATTAAATGTAGAATTTTATTTCAGACAGAAGGGGAAAAAAGTGTCTGTAGTAATTAGTGGGTCAAAATAGAAACATGGCATCTGTAGGCAGGAGTTAAAGGGCTCCATGGGGGTGGCAACGAAAGTTAACAATCCTACAGATCTCTTAACTAAACTCTGAATACAGTATCAGCTTTGGGTAACATGATCAAACTTCACCTTCAACATAAATTACTTTATGAATTGTTAATGCCGTCTCCAAGCGTTGGTCTCTTAAGGATTCTAAACTACTACATTATAGCACCGCAGCAGATGGAAGATGAACGGCACAACAAAACATCATCATAAAACTTCATGCTGAGAAACAAAAGTAGTAAATCAATCAAATTAAAATTAATACCTTTTGAATATTTGTCATAAAAGAGAACTTGTAAGGCATTTATATTGTACCCTGTGTTATGTAGAATTGAATGCTAATGTTTTCAATAAAACTTATTATAGGGTGTTGCCTAACAATTTTAGTCTGTTCCCTAGCCACTAACCAAGTTTAAGTCTGTTTTGACAGTCCTTTTTCTGCACGCTGCTTTTAATCAGCGACTTTTCACCGTAGATTTATAGTTGATGACGATTGTTGACAACCAATTAGGTGACTGTCTGACAGGTGCTCAAAGAGTGCCAGACTTGAAACCTGACAACATTTAACAGCGCAGGGAAAACATTCATTTATGAAAAAGATCAAACCTGAAAAGAGTCATTTATCTGTGAAGTACAAACAAACAAATACTTTAACAGTCTCTGTTACAGCTGATTTTGGTCGCCACTAAATATAAACCATTTATTTTCCTTTCAATATCCTGCATGTGCCGTATCATTTACAGAAAAGGCTATCCCATAATGCATTGCAAGAGGTTTAGTGAAAAGTAAATGAGAAGTGGCAGATTTAAAGACCAAATGTATATTTATGTGTATTTATGTATTTATGACTGTCATGTTGGTAGTTTAACAACATGCTAGTGCTAAATTTATTCTGAAAACAATTTAGAGTTGAAATTAAACTTAATAAACTGATACTTTGTATGAAAATATCTGTATCTGAGTGAAAGTGCGGCAGGAATTTTGGAGGACATTTTTTTCACTAAAAAGCATGAGTATGTTTTTTTATTTTTTTATTTAATTTTCACACATAATTAGGAGTAAATATGGTAATGTGTTCACTTAAGGCATTAGTGCAGTGTTTAATATTTTATATTGAAATGATTTAGTTTTCAGGACAGGTTTGCGTACACAAATGCATTGAAATGATCTAAAAGAGTCTGATCATTTGTATAATATTTGATTTGAATGTTTTGAGCTCACCGACACACGTTGGAAGTGGTTTGTCCCACACCCTGCGGTCTCCGCTGAGGCAGGTCAACGTGCTGCTTCCATGCAGCGTGTATCCGGGATTGCAGCTGTACAAAACAAAAGTGTCTGCAAAATGTCCGTCGTCTTGGATTTTGTATCCATAATTAGGTGTCCCTGGCTCCTCACATCTGACAAGGTCAAAGCCTGTAGAGGAGCAAGATCACAGTAAGCCAATTTCAATGGTAAAAAAGACATCTGGCCGCTTCAAATCAACCCCCTGGAAGGCTGGATCTGACTCTTGCTTAATAATGACATAAAGGTGGTGCAATAAAAGTGGCACCTGCTCACCACAATTACCTATGCAGCCCCGAGGAGTCTATCTTAAATTAATACCAGCCCAGCATATGCTCCACACAAAGAGCATCCTTCTAAACATGCTGTCCCTTCCTCCGGTAGCCACGAGGGCTAAACATTTGTTTTTCTTTCAACAATGGTCGGCGAAAGAAAATGATTTTATCCTTATAATAATGACAATCTCAGAAGGTCAAACTACATATTATATAAGCGGTTTTCTTTCCTGTTCATTTTATATGACCAATGCAAATTTTCTGTTGACATAGATAAAGATAGATCCACCTATAGATATATATTCTATAGATATAGAAACCTGATTTGTGTTTTTCTATCATTTAACCTGTTACAGTCACAGTTCCACAGGTATAACACTTTTCACTATTCACTTTAATATTTTATAATATTAAATCATTACAAAACATATATTGATGGAAAAGAGTCAAAAACAGAAAAAATTCACAAAACAATAAATAAACTAAAACATAAAAATGTAAATTTTATAAAATACCTAAAAAAAATATTTTAAAAAAATTCAATCTTAAAAAGATTTTTATGTGTATGCTCAACATATACAGTGACGGTTAACAATAAACAAACTAAAAAACAATAAAACATGTTAATGTAAGGTGACAGTTAACAGGTTAAAGTAATAAACATTATTCAAATATCAAAATTCAATACAAACTTACTACAAGTTACATAATAGGGGTGAGCTAGATTTGGATGTTAGTTTACAGTTATATTAAAAAGTTATATTAAATCTTGTCTACTTGTCATTGTTGGTTATTTATATGTAAGATTTTATTTTATTTGGTTTAATTTATTTATTACTGATACCATGTTTCCATAATCAAATCACCTGCAAGCACATTTATTCCCACCCCTCCACCCATGATGGAACCTAAATGTACCCATTTGTGGAAGTGGCTCATTTCCAAAAGTGCAGCAATAAATGCTACAAAAACAGACTTGGTATGTTGATATTTAATCAATTTCCTGATATGTTTCCTCTTTAGCTGGGATAATGGTGAAAGTCTTAATAAGGAAATAATGAGGTGTGAATAACAAGGATATTATCAGACTGTCTCTGACCAGCAATTAAAACCTAATATCTTTTCACACGCTGTGCCTTATTTTCTTTATTTCTTTCTCTTCTTTACGCTAATAAGAGTAACAGGCATTTGATTTTCTTTGCATCTACTGTCAGAAAGTTTATTTTCCACTAGTAAACTGAGTCCTGGAACACACAGGACACAACCCTAACCCTGCATTTAATATAACTTTAATTTATTTTCGTAGTTTGATAGAAAATGTATGTGTTCTGTTCTAATACATGAGACAAAACACAGTTTTTTACCTATTTATTCTGAATAATAATTTAGACTCCTGCTGATTGACATCACCTTATAAAAATGTGATGAAACAGGAGGTTAACGGAAACATAACTGAATGTTTAACGGATGCAAGATCATTTCTCTCTGTAAACTTTTAGTTTTTCACTCCTGCAGCATGTTTCAGTGTGTGTTAAAGGGAAACAGATATTATAGAGTATAGCTTACTGCTGTACGACAGCTTGAATCCTTTGCTGGTACCGGTGCCGTTGCTGTTGAACTCCATCCACAGATGGTTTGACGTACTGTTGAGGATGATGTCAGACATGTCGTTTTTTGTGAAATTGCCCAGCAGTCTTGATGAACTATTCTGACCATCATAAACCTATGGACATCAAGGATGTTTTTAGTGTCACTTGTTTAACCAATAAACAGTTTCAGAAATGCTTTTTATATTGTTTTCTATTCCTTGGCTTTCATGTTTAATAGAAAAGTAAAAATAGTTCAGGATTGGATCCTCAGGTTGACCTTGAGATTCGATCTACGTATGCCAAAACGCTGCTTAGTCTCACAAAATGCCTGTCTTGGTGATACATCCTCTGTCATAAAACACAATACGAGTGTTTTCTCAAAATGTCGCATTCTGTGTCTGCATTGAATTATGTAATTGCTTTTCGAAATTACATACATTTTGAGACAATAGCCTCTGCAAAGAGAGGGCGGGAAACGCTGCTGCATAGGAGAAAATATTAAAGGTCATAAATCAATGTCAAGCAGCGGTTTTTCACTTTTCTGTTGCGGAGGACACGGTTTCAGGCCTTAATAGAAAACATCATGTGATTCCAGATTGCATGGGGAGAGTTTCTGAGAATTTAAGGACAGACTTATTGCGTTCTTATTGTCTACGATGTCGCAAAACAATAAAACAGGCAAAGTAATCAATAACACCATTAATAAAAGCATAGTTTCCTCACAAGTCTCCAGTCTTATAGTTAATTCAATTCAAACGTTCCGAAATGTCACCCGACATAATATTCTGATGATTCATTAAACACTGCAGCCGACTCGCTGTAACTGTGACAAAATTTATCTGTTTCCAAATTGCAAAAGCGTCTCATTCGTATCCTTCATTTGCGACTTCTTAATTAGTGGCCTTATTGGTCTTAAGGGACCATATTTCTTGTGTGATGGTACGTGTGCCTTCAGCGCGGCAACGTAAATTAATCTATGAATAGTTAATGGTGTCTCTAAGTCCCATTTGCTGGTCTCTTATGCATTACAAACCGTTACATGTTAACAGTGTTGCAAAGGTGATGTAATAGCCAAACTTTATCAAACTTCTTCATTTAAGCCTGAATCTGTGAAAGCCAAACAAGAGCTATTACCAGTATATAACCAGTATATTTCTATAAGAGTAGAAACACATCAACTTGTACAGATTTTGCTATTATTTTTTTATCACAGTACACATATACAGTAATGAAGTAATGTGTGTCTTACAAGTCAAGTTCTTTGTTGTTGCAACTAATTCTTTATATTAAACACTGCAGCCAATATTTGTTGTCTCCTAATATTTGTGATTCGCTTTGGATAAAAGCGTCAGCTAAATGCGTAAATGTAAATGTGGAAAATACTTTGTTTTAACCTTAATTGTCATATAACTGATGCCAGACACATCTTTGATTTGTTATGAAGAACAATCTTATCTTTTGCATCTACCGTGTATAAAATATAAAGAAAGTATAATCGTATCCGTTACATTTCAGTTGTAAAACATTTATTTCAATGGACAATCCAAATAAGGGCATAAGGTTATTTATTATAAATAAATTCACAACAAAAAGAACTGCTTGCCATTACTGGAATATAAATATGTTTTGGTTATACCATCCAGCCCCAGGCATGTGTATCAGCTGCGATTGTACGAAAATCCCACATTTATACGACCTGCTGTTGGTGTTTTTCTCGCTCTTACCTTGAGAGAATCTCCCTGGTGAAGCTGGAAGGTGCTGGCTGTAATCTGAATCCCCTTGCCTCTGTCGGTCTCAATGCGATAGATGCACTCGTGGTTGTTGTCGTAATTGGCCGGGTAATTCGGGGACAGTAGGACACCTTGACTGCCCACGGAGGTGACGCCACACTCGGCTAGGCATACCCGGGGAGCAGAGATGAGAAAAAACGGCGGGACAAGAAAACGGTGAGGAGAGATGATGCAAATACCTCATCTAACTTCTCAAAAGCAGAGCTCGGACCCATTAAAGCCTGCAGCGGCCCTGACAGTCGTCCTGCTGATAGGACAGTCAGGTGTTGTACCAGTTTGAATATGAGCCTTTGTCATTTTGATGAATCGCCCCAACAGCAGCTCCTGAGGAATACTAATGAACGAAGCTCTTTATGCATTAGTTGGTCGGTGTTGGTCACAAAAGCTTACTGATGTGTTAGTATCAGATGCCCTTGTATTTAATATTCTGTGTCTGTAATGCTGTGTGTATATAAGCAGATGTTGCTTCAAGACCTTGAGCTCAGAAACTTAACACAAAACTCTCTGAAAACGACAAACTTTATCTCATTAACTCACTACTGTAGGAGGCATAAGCAAGCAACTCGATCTAGAGCAGCGTTTCCCGATTTTGAATGTGATGCGAGTCGGACGCATCATAAAATCTGTGTTTGATTTTATCACAGGAGTCTATTGTTGAGACATGTGGAGGTTTATGATTTAAGTGAGATGGATAAAGAACACAGCGATATCAATCACTGTCCTGTTATATAGTGAGGTATAGAAGTGTGAGACAACATCAGATTTTTTTAAATTTTAGGTATAGAAATGTTAAGAGATCAAATAAAAAATAGAAAAACTTCAGAATTCGAAGTAGGTCACCAATCAAATGTATACAAACTTTGTACAAAAGGTCCCATTACTTTGCTTTCATTAAAGAATAAAAGATGACAAACATTCTAAGCCCGGATGAGTTGAGTTTAGAAACTGGTCACCCTAAAAAATGTAAGTAATAGAAAGTTAAATTCACTCAAGTAATTAGGTTCAATGCACAATGTTCAATGCTTATTACACGGCTCGGTATACAAGTTAATTATTGGACATGAAATATTGATTTGAAATGATTTTTAAGCCAATTTGTAATGAATACAAACCTTCTGTGAGGAAAAAAAAGGCTTTTATGAGCTTTAAACACAGGTCTGGTCATTCAAGACACAACATTCAAACAAGACAAACACGTAATTTGGTGGAAGATTCCCTTTTGTGTTGGGAAACGCTGCTATAGGGTCTAGACACACTAGACACACCTTCTTTCAAGACATTCTGCATCAAGACGTTATCAATTTAATGTAGCTAATATAATCTAAACCTCTCGAGGCTAATGTTTGTTGTGCTCACCAGACCAATTAAAGACGGACTCTTATTACATAGCGGCGATTAACCACTATTAAAACCTGCTCCGACAGGAGGACTCTGCAATTACAACCAATTATTTTGTCAGCATTTTAAATGCTGTCCACAAATATTCGTGACCTTACCCACTTAAGCGCTTTAACAGCAAAAGAATTAGCGATCTGGTTATTTTCAATTCATCTCTCATGGCAGGGTGCTCTCTGAAATATATCACCCTACAATACTGAAATTTACTGTGTCAAGTTCCATTATAAATAAAACATTAATAAGACAGGGGAATAGTCAGAGCATTTAAATAATGAATTTGACGCATTATGAAACGAACTCAATTTAAAGGCAAAGGAACAGAGCAGATTTCTAATAATATGCATTGGCTAAAGTTTCGCTCTGGTGTCTTTCTCTATTTTATGAGACATTTTATGACCGAATTAATTCAACCATAATGTTCAGACTCTTAAAAATCGCTGATTTAATGCAATATTAGATGACTAAGCCTTAACCTGCAATTTCATGTGTATTTTACCTGAACATATTTAAATTTATATTATGAATTTTGGTCTTTGAATTATGATCATAATGTTTTTCATGTTGCTATACTTATTATCGCGGCATCACAGAAGTTAGTAAAGACACTTTTCTAATTTTTTGTGATCATTTTGTCTTAAATATAAAATAGCTATTTTTAAGTTTACATTTTGTAGTTTGCACTTGGTTTAATTGATCCCATCATCACCAATTTTTAAGTTCCTGTTAATGGATGACTTCAACAATTAATGAAATCGTGCATCTACCTACCCACACACCTGGGCAGGGCAGCGCTCCACACCCTCCGCCCTCCACCCAAGCAGGTGATCTTACTCTCGCCCTCCAGTCGGTAACCGGCGAAACAGGAAAATACCAGCGAGTCGCCCACTCCGAACTGGAAGCCCACTCTCCTGCTGTACGCGGGCACTCCAGGGTCCTCACACGGCTCCAGGCTGTACTCTACAATACAAAGCCATAATAACTCTTGAACCTCCAGACTGCTTAGCAAAGCAAGGTTAGAGTAAGCAACCATGACAACCGTGCCTTCGAGCAACCCATAATGATCAGAATGTGCAATGCCCCCACCAGAGAAGGTGATATTGAAGCCCTCGTACGACATGGAGAAGTCGGAGACGAAGCGCAGTTGAACGCTAAAGTTGCCGAACAGGCCGGCTTTGATGGAGGGAGGCAGGATGGAGCCTGTGAGCCGGGCCACCGGCTCGATGAAGCTACCGTCCTCGGTGATGAGCAAGTAATCGTGGGAGTCCTCCAGGTGGAACGTGTGGAAGAGCAGCTGCACTCCTGGGGAGTTTCAGATGAGATTAGGGCTTCAGTCATAGGGTAAATTCTCCCTTTTAACATCGCAAAGGTTCAGTGGGACTGTAATACTGATTGAAACAGAATCGCATTCGCCCGACATGCTGCCGAGTAATAAAATGTAGAGAAATGTGAAACGTATCTTAAAGTCATTATCAAGGGGAAATCCAAAGGGCAACGACAGGAATCTCCTGGGTAAAATCAATGCATGTAAAATTGTTATTGGTAACTTCTCGCAAGAGTAGGTTTTGCTCTGTCTTACCTTTCCCGTGAGACACTTCTATCGTCCACGTGCAGTTGAGAGAGTTTGGGTAGAAGTCCGGGAAACCAGGGGAGAGGATCGTTCCAGTTTTTCCATAGATATAGCCCCCACACAGAGCTGGAAAAGCAATAACAAAAAGGGATTCATGTTTGATCAGGGACTACTTTTCTAAAAAAAAGAGAAAATCAAGATCGTAAATTTTATTTTTAATACATTGTAGATTGTCATAATGCTAGGGTGTTACAGGAGGTTGCCAAAAACATTATACTGGGTTAAATATGGACAAAACACACAGTTGGGGTATAAATAAACATATGCTGGATTGTTTTAACCCAAATGTTTGGGTAACAACAACCCAGCATCTGTTCATTTATAAGCCAACTGTTTGTTCTGTCCATATTTTACCCAGTTTTGGGTTGAAACCAGCATATTTTAAAGTGTACAATGTGTTTTTTAAAGTGTTTGGGCTGACTTTTAGGTCATGATATACGACACATTTTGGTCTCTAGATGGCTTAGTCTTCACTTTAAAGCAGGTCTGTGATTTTTTGTTCCGCCAAGTAAATATTGTGAGGTCGCTTAGAGAAGTAATAGCAAACCTTTCCTTGATAACACACATGATTTAAGATTTCATTCATGTTTGTACAGCAATAAATACTTAGAATCAAACAAACAAAATACAAAGTCAAATAACTCCATACAGACATCAATGTCAAAATCAGATCAGATTTCTGTCTGGTACGCATTTAGGATCATTTTCCTCGCAATAAATTATAATCTTCATATTAATTTATATTAGCTTCATATTGCCAACATGATCAATAATGGCTCAAATATAAGTCCCTCTGAAATATTTGCAGTTATACTCAACAAACAATATCGTTTTCTAATAACAATAATAGAAAATGTAAAATACTCTTTCCATAAATAAATTGTACAAAAACACTTTTAATCCTTCCCTTTTATAGAGAAACCAGAAGATAAGAAATGTGAAACTCAGAAATAGACATGTTCCTACATGAAAAGCAGCAGAATTTAACAATCTGCTAACTAACAAGAGACTGATGCCGGATACAGCAATGATATTTGCTGAAGATGAGAAGAAACTGCAAGACGATACTCTGACTGTCAGTGGAAAGAGCTCGCTTTGCTTTTAGCACCAGTCTTCAGGCAGACAAAAGAATATTGAATGTGTTCTTGAGCCATCATCACTGCTCTGCTTATATAAAAATAAATCATGGGTTATGACAGGACACAGTAGTCATAATGTTTTGAGCATTTTGTCCTTAAACGGCCCATTAAAAGTCTGTTTGAAAAGAAAAGAGTCTGACTTGTAACATTTGGAAACAGGCTAAAATAGCACAGTTTTTTGAAAGCTAAACCAAATGATCCATAAAGCAAACTGCAAGGAAACTGTCCAGTTACACTGTGCTTCAGACAGCTGATACAAAACAACAATAACCCATAACAGGCTGTGAGTTACAGTGATTTTATCATGACTAAAGGGTGTTCTGAGAACTATGCAATACACATCATCTAAAAACCACAACTGTAAATATACTGTAAAATGTAGATAAATTCTTGAAAAATTTACAGCAGCATAATAACATAAGTGTTAATGAAATGTTAGCGTAATATCTGGAGAACATCAACTGGATAAAATCAGTTTTTTTACTTTGCAATATTTATTATAGTTATTAATAATTTTTGCAACAATTACATCGTTGTTTTCATTTTTTATGTTGCCATTTTTGCAATATCCTCACTTATGTAATCCTCTTTATTTTTTCTGTCCTATTAGCCTTCTATTTCCTTCTACCTAACAAAACCCAGGTCCTTAATCATCCTTCAGGAAGTGACACCATATTTAGTGGGAAAACATCAGTACAAATTATATATCATTTCATTATTATATTAATAACCAAATTGATGATCACGGCTTATCCATTTTAAACTAAAACATCAGTCTGACAGCGGGGAAATATGTAATCTTCCAGTGAACATGTATTTACATTTTTGGCATACAAGCAGAAAGTATATCTGTCCTGTTTCTAATGAAGGTCAAGCTCTGATGAGAGCCCATCAGACTGAATCAAAGTCTATTAGAGGAAGCGCACACAGCCGATAAGAGTCAGGCAAAAGAGGACATTGGGAATTCTGTATCGTACAGACAACAGCCTGATTGCTCTTACTGGAAAACATTTTGTTTACTTCAATATCAGGAAACAAATAAGATAAACAGCTTTATGGCTCATTCTCCTGTAGGTACATTTCCCTATCTGGCTATAAGGACTCTTTGTGGTCGCCTCCCGTTATTATTCGTTCTCGCTTCCCTCTCCTTCTCTCTGTTTAAGGTTATCTATGAAGCAACCCATGCTATTAACCTCTCCTCCAATCAAAAATGTATGAAGTCTGATCTCAGGGGAGTGTTAAGAAGGCTTACCCTTTCCCCCCTGATAAAAAAGTGCTGCAGGGGTGGTGGTGTTATAGTTAGGCTACTTTAAACTGTAGTTTGCCAAACTTGAAGCAACCTAAAAGAGATAATTTACATTCAAATGCTCTCTAGAGCGAGAATGCCCAGAATACCACCTGCTTTTGAGCAGCAAGTTTAAGTAGTAAATCATGATTCATATCATGTAGAGTACAATGCAGACTCTTAACAGTTTATGTAACATAACAAATGACTTCTCGCTCTTAAAAAAAAACATCGTTTAAATGGAAAATAGGTCAACACAAAATAAAACTGTGCTCATCAATCAATTTCATTGGGTCTTAAAAGTAGTCCCCGAAACAGTCAAAAGTATCTTTGAAAAAAGTTATTAACTACAATACAAGCTAGTAATACAGTAAATAATGTCATTGTAGTTTTGTAAGTTAGAATAAACTTCAAAAAGTAGTTCACCCACATATGAAAATTCATCTGAATAAACAATTCTATATTAAAATGTCGTCATGTTATCACGGGATGCAAAATGTTGAAGCGCCAAAAAGCATATAATCTGTTGGATTACCATAAAAAAATGTACATGGGTTTCACGTAATAATGTTATGTTTACTCAGCATAATTTATCTATGTTCATGTTACCCAATTTATGTTTGTTAAACAAGCATGGTTTTTATATGTATAACTTACATGTTGGATTAAAGTTCTCTACACATATATTTTAGTTAATGTAATATACAAATTTATTTATCTTTTATAAGACAATAAATTAACATTTATAACATTTATTAATAAATTAATAAATTGAGTCAACAATGGTAACCACAAAACTCACAAAACAAAACTCTTCTAAATCTCAAAGATAAATGAAATTTATGCACTATCATGTTTTTCTCTTTACCAAAAAACAAATAAAACAACACTTAGTTACAAAAATTACTCTCTGAATGCAGTCTTGTGCAAAGCATGCTGGGAACTGGAAATCCTCTGACGACTGAACATAAAAAAATGCAAAAAATAAAAAAAAAACATAGACCAAGCAGGAAAATTCCTTTTTCAGAGCATCGTTAAAGTAATCTGAATGACTACAGTGGATTAATAAATGTCATCTGAAGTAAGATGATAGGTTTGTGAGATAAATAATATTTTAAGTTTATTTGATAAAATACAGATCTGTAGCTAAATCCAAATATGACGATAACTTAGAATTTTATTGGTTCTTGCCGGTCTTAAAAAGAAACACGTATATGACAACTAGTCACAATAGGCTGAAGACAGTATAGCCTCTATATACAGATAGGATGTCATGGGGGGAAGTAAATTATGAAATTTCATATTTGGGTGAACTTCTCCATTAACCTTTTTTTAATATTTTGTTGTGGTGTGCTCCTAAGAAAAATATTGTTTCTAGAAACGGATTAACTATTATCATGCTACTGAAAAATGTCCCAATACTATTAGACGGTGGGCAGGAGCTGTTTGTTTTGTACAGACTGAATGTGAAATGAAGGAGCACGGAGCGGTTTACCATCACAGCTGGGCAGTGCGTGGCTCCACTGATGACTCCTCTCACAAACAATGGGCTCTTCATCGCTCAGTGTGTAACCCTGATCGCAGCTGAACGTCACCCTGGAGCCGATGGCGAAATTATTCCCGTGCCGCTTCCCATTCACCGGGATTCCAGGATCTAAACAGGAATCCGTTTCCATCATAATACCTGTAAGAATGAAGGACGAAAAACATATTTCAGGGTCTAAATTGAGAGGCGGATGGTGTCGGTCGGTTCCCCTGTGGTCTTCCAACCAATACATTTTTATTTCCACTTACCCGTTCTGTATTTTCAATACAATTCAAAAAAAGTCGTCAGCACTTTTTACTACAGTCAATCCCCTCCAGACGTCAGACGTCTGAGGAATTTCAACCCGTCACTTTCATAAGCGTTCGCTATTACGTGACCACTTGCAGGCCTGTGATAACCATCTAATAGACCTGAAACGGTAATGCTTTAACATGATTGAGATATCGCCTTCTGGGTATGAGGGAAAGGTAATTTACTGGAAATATGAAAGAATATCGGTTCAGAAACATCTTATTTTGTCTTTTCTGCATTTCTTTACATTAATATCACATTATAATAAAGATATTAAATTATCATGAAAATCGGCAACATTTTTTAAACTGTGAAAGACAGTGATGACAAGACAATTATACATTATGATTAAATTATGATAGAATGTGCACACAACCGTGTCTCCTATGATACAAACAGCGAAGTTACATCTTCTTACATAATAAGAAATTCTCTGTCCAGACAGATTCAGTTGCTCATAACAACGGATCTGGCGGGTATTAGATGGATGGCCCAGGGGTAAACATACACCAATGAAAGTCTTTTAAATGTTTTATTGTTCAGAGCAGGTTGCACTTTCATAGCTCAGGAGATTTAATGTTTTATATGTGATCTGATTGTTCATTTTGAGTTTTTAGTTGCATTTTATTTCTTCTAAACTTGTTTAGGATAAATAAAAATAGAAACAAATGAGACAATTGTTACAATACATTAAGTATATGGAGCTGAAAAATTTAAGCGATTCATGTAAAATAATTTATTTCAGGTAAATTGAAAAATAAAATTTCTGTTTTTTTTCTTAGGAAAAATATCTGGCACACAGAAGACTCAAGCAAAAGTTTCTATTGGCTCTCCATTTAATCTCATCGATGTCCAGAGAAATAATTGATATATTAAAGATTTCATTTGTGATTTTTCTGTGCTAATAAGTTATTTAATATTAAAACTTTTTTTTATTTTGCAGGTTAAATTCATTACATTTTTACTTTTTTCAAAACAAATATAATGTGCAGATCATTCTAATGAAATAAAATGAACTCTCTCTGTATAGCCTGCACTTACAAATAAACAGGCTTTGTGTGAGTGGGACATTAAACTTTAATTGCACTCTGAAGTGCACTTTATAAAACACTGTTGAGCTAGTCTTTCCACTGCCAACATATTTACAAAGAAAACAAACTTTATTTCAAGAGAGATCTTATTTGGTCACAAGGGTTCCTAGTGTCCTCTCTTAAACTTTCTCCTAATATTAGTATGCGACTTTAAACCAAACATATCACTGAAATCAAAATGTTGTCAATGTGTATCACATGCCATTACAGGGCATGTTCATCCCATCAGAGATAGATGAACAGACTTACTTTCGTAGCGGATCTGGAACCCTTCGCTGGAGCGGCTGTTGTCGGTGGTGAAGAGCAGGTACATGTTATTGCCAGTGCTGATGAGAAAGTGTGGCGCCTGAGTGCCGTGGTACTCGCCGATCAGTGGCGACGAGTTGGAGGGACCGTCCCGAATCTCCAGCGTATCGTAATTAACCTCCGTCTGAAACCTGTGTGAAAATCGAGGAGAGTAGAACATCTGGTTATGATCGAGGTCTTTAGCAGAATTGCTCTAATGAGGGAGATTAAATGCAGAGGTTAACGAACAAAATTGTGCGCAAAAGAGAGAAAGAAACGGCACAGAACAGACTGTAGCCAAAGTTTCCAGAATAGATATGAGCATGCAGAGATTTTAACATGCTACTTAAAAATGAATTAATACCTCTCAAAAGAGATCTTGATGGCATGATCCTTCCTGGCTTCAATCACCCATTCACAGTTCAGGGAATCTTTGTAGTATCCGGGCCAGCCAGGGGATAGTAAGACCCCCACAGGAGCCGTAAGACGCCCGCCACACGGAGCTGGTGAGAGCACAAAACAAGACTGTCATCTCACAATCCCAAACGCACCTTCAGCAGGTGGAGATTGTGGATTCTTTTCAGAGTAAATCTAAAATTCTTCTCACCTTCGCATCGAGGGACAGCGGCGTTCCACACCACATTTCCGTCCTGGATGACACAGGTGATGGATTCGGATCCGTGTGTTTTGATGAAGCCCTCATCGCACGTGAAGAGCACCGAGCTGCCCAATAAGAAGTGCTCTCCAAAGCGCTGGCCGTTGATGGGAATGCCGGGGTCGTGACATTCATTCTGACCAAATGCTGTGGACGCAAAATGAAGTACAATCAGAGCTGAATCAGCCTACAATTCCTAACAATGTAGGTCCTGCCTGAGTAGATACGAGCGCTTAACCTGCAATTACACTACCTAACCTTCAATTCAAAGCCCTATAATTATCTATTGCTTAATTAACAACTTAACAAATCTTACCCAGAATGCACTGCTCAGTTTTAGATTTAGAAACTGTGCTATAGTGATATTTATCCAAACAAGACCAAAGCGTCATTCTGGTATTTTTTTATTATATTTCAAAGGATTTGTTATAACCTTTTATCTTTAGATGTAATCGCATGCCTGAATAAAACATGCGCTGACAAAATACAGTAGAGGATATTTTTTCATTACAGTATATTATATTGGTTGAACTGTATAAGTTTACGTACTGCACAAAAAATGCATGGATAATTGACAACACAGAGTAGAAAGACAGAGTAGAGACATGAAAATAATGTGTTTAGGACGTTTAATAATGTTGATAAAATGCTCTTTTAACGTTACTGCAAGAATGTTTTCAAGGGAACTTTGAGAGACCTTAAAAAAAACATTTTAGCCAAAGAGAACATTCACTGCTGGCAACATATGAGCTCTTTCAATACTCGCAATTACTAAAAAAACAAGCAAACCATTCAAAAAGAAACAGCTGACAAAAATCACACAGGCTTTTACAGTCCTCCAGTACAAAACAGCACAAGAGTGACGTTTTGCCGGTGTGCAGACGAACACTGGCAGAGTGACATTTCTTTGTGAGATTGCGTTAGATTTACAGTACAGCCCTTGTTTTTTACAGTACACCCCCATTTACTTTCTTGCCACACGATGGTTTGAGACATGCTCAAGACGGCACAAAACTTTTTGTCAAATGCGTTTTCCCTTAACACAGCTCTGTAAGACAGCTCACACATGTGTCGCGTACATGCATCACAGCTGTCAGCACGGAGGCTTCAATTATTCAATATGGCCATCCGCATGAGCAGAGGATCCTGCCGTATCTATTTTAGTGCTTTGGATTGGTGAATGCGACTGAACGGCCCTGTGGAAGTGTGACGGCTAATGCATGAAGACCTCACGGCCAGGGCTTAGGGCATGTACGCGGCTCTGGTCCATTCTCCAATGACAGGCTCATTGTTCTTCCAGCCCTGCCTGACAGTTTCTCCACAGCCACTTTGGGAAACATGTCTACTGCGTTCTGAGACAGTGACACACCATTACTGAGGCAGCACTGTTGAGATATCAAACCGCACAATTCACTGACACCGCCTGAAAACACTGGCTCCCCCACCCGTCCATTTTGTTTTCATAAACCCACACAGACATGCCACCTCGCACCTACTTGAGCAAACACACATCTGAGATACCAGCAGGACACTATTGACAAGATTGTTGCAATTTCACATTAAATTTGACATTATTTCACTCTACAATTAATTGGTAACGTTTTACAATAAGGTTGTATCACTTAAATCATAAGCTACACTCAAATAAAGGTGCTTTAAAGGGTTCTTTCACAGTGATGAAGAACCATCCTTGGAACCATTCTATCAAAGAAAACACAATTTATTTTTTACCTTTTTATAGTCTAAAGAACCTTTTGTGAAACAAGGTTCCCTTTCGATACTTCACTCGTACTGCGTCGAAGACGCTATGGGGAAAAAGCTTCTTTTTCCTCTGAGACTGAACAACTTTTTAATCACGCAGTTTACTGCATAGCCGTTAGCTATTAGCCATTAGCTTGCTCGGCGCTTACCGTAGACCAATGGCTCGGCAATGGCGCCGTGCCAACCAATGGCTCGCCAGCGGTGCTGCGCGAACCTATGGCGAAGCAGCATGCAAATTTCTCGAAAAGCAGACTGAAGGCTTCTGGCTATATAAGCCGCCGTTTCGCCATAGGAAATCAGATCTTTTTGCTTCAGCGACGACAACACATCTTCGCTACTCGAGACAACAACGCTCTCTCTTAGACGCTCTCGCCGTTGAAACAGCCATCGCAGTGGATTGGATCTCGTGCCGTCTTCGCCGGCGGCAACGACGGTCCCGCTTCCCCTGCCGCTATCCGGATACAGTAAGAGCAATTTCCTAAGAGCAATTTCCTAGAGCATTTTCCTCGGCGTTGTTTCAAATGCCGCGGCGGTCTTGCCGCTCGTGTAGCGCCCCGCTACACGCCGCCGACAAGCACCGTGAGTGCGTTTCGTGCTTGGGCGCCGCCCATGCCGAAGCGGCGCTCAAAGAGACGGAATGTCCTCATTGCGAGGACATGAGTCTCGCTTCTCTGCGCTCGCGGATAGCGTTCTTTTCAGAGCGCGCCCTCCCGCCGCCTTCCGCACAGGAGCCTGTGAGGAAGAGGCAGCGGGGCAGAGGATCACGGCGCTCGGCAGAGAGTGCGCTCACGCCGGTTGAGCCCCCGCGTGCCGTACTCTCTCCACTCAGAGAAGCCTCTCCGGTTCTCTTCACTCACCCAGACCAGCGTCCTTCTGCGGCTGCGAGCGACATGGTCTGCTTCGGCGGAAGTGAGGGTGAGATTCCAGAGGAGAACATGTCTTCGGCTGCTTCCGACGACGAGGAGCTGTCGGGCTCGGCTCACGACCCCGCCCCCTTGCCGTCGACGGGACCCAGCGCTGCTAGTGGGGGCATGGACGCCGAAGCCCAGCGTCATGACCATAGCGTCGAGGAGCTGGGTCTGGAATGGTCTTCTCCTGAGGAGCCTTCACGCAGCCGCCTGGGACGAAGTGGTTTCTGCCGGGCGCCGCCAGGCCCTCTCCAGAGATCTTCCCGTTTTTCCTGAGGTCCACGGCCAGATCACAAAGTCGCGCCCCTACTCAGCCCGCTCTTCCTCTTCCTCTGCGCTCTCTTCAGTGGATGGCGCCGAAGAGAAGGGTTATGATCACGCTGCCTCCATTGGATGAGTCCGTACACGCATCTCTGCCCACCCACTGCCATCGGCTGGAAACCCAAGGCAGCTCATCCCTCCAAGCCTTGCAGGACGACGTCTACGCTAGCTGGGCGTGCTTACTCCTCGGCTGGACAGGCGGCTTCGGCGCTTCACTCTATGGCGGTCCTCCAGGTCTTCCAGGCCAAACTACTGCGCTCGTTGGATGAATCTGGACCGGACCCCGCTGCGTTTAAGGATTTACGCAGCGCAACTGACCTGGCTCTCCGCGCTACAAAGATGACAGCGCAGGCGATCGGGCAGATCCATGGCCAGCCTGGTGGTGCTGGGAGCCACTTATGGCTAAATCTTACAGAGATCAAGGATGCAGAAAAGGTACATTTCCTCGATGCTCCAGTTTCTCCTTCTGGCCTCTTCGGACCTGCTGTAGAGGGATTTGCGGAACGCTTCACGTCTGCGCAGAAATCTTCGCAGGCCATGAAGCATTTCCTGCCCAAGCGCTCCAGCTCTGCGGCCGCCACGAGTCGCCCCAAAACGGCGCCGACTCCGCGTCCAGCAAAGCCTGCTCCCCCTGAGCCTCGCAGCGCCAAGGAGCAAAGACCAGAGCCTCGCCACCGCTCCCGCTCAGCCAGGCGCCACCCTTTCCCCCAGCGCCAGGGACCTCGACCAAAGATCTCTTTGGACCCTGCGCCTCCTCCGTCCTCCTGAGTTACAGGACAGGAAGAGGAGGGGATCAGGTCCCGCCAAGACCGGACCTCCCCCCAAGCTGCCGCGACTAGATCCTTGCTCACCCCGCTCTGTTCCGGGTGCCAAGGGTGTCGTGTTTGTGAAAAAAGTTCAGTGTCCAGGGCCCTCTCACAAAAAGCCAAGACAAACAGCCGTTTTTACGGCCACAAGAGATCACAAACAGAGCAAATTTCCTCTTCTTATAACCCAGAGCAACGATCCTTCCACAAACGATCAGCTGCTCATCCAACCCCTCGTCACGCGGGCAAAGGCCTGGCAGGCCATTCCCGGAGTGTCAGACTGGGTCTTGGGGATAATAAATCAAGGCTACACCTTTCAGTTGCCTGCTGCGTATGCGGCCACTCCAGTTCTGGCTGAAACGAAGGGTTCCGTCCGACGCATGGCTCCACGGACGTTTTCAAGTCAGGGTAAACCGAGCCTGCATAACAGCCCTCGCCCCCTGGACGAACAAGCTTTGGATGGAGCAAGGTGTTCCCCTAGCTTTGGTACACAGACGGAAGGTTGTCTCGACAGATGCCTCCAACTCAGGTTGGGGAGCGCTGTGCGACGGCAGACCTGCCTTCGGCCACTGGTCGGAGTCTCAGGGCCGCCTACACATCAACTGCTTGGAGATGCTAGCAGTTTGTCTAGGCCTTCGTTCCTTCCTGTCGGAACTGAAAGGACACCACGTCTTAGTCCGCTCGGACAACATGACGGTAGTGTCTTACATCAATCACCAAGGAGGTCTTTCCTCAAGTAAGCTTCTTCCTATTGGCGAAAGACCTCTTGGAATGGGCTCACGCCAACCTGCGCTCCATCAGAGCAACGCATGTACCAGGCAAACTGAACCTCGGTGCAGACAGACTGTCTCGAGCAACATCCTCGGACGAGTGGATGCTCCACCCGCAATCGGTTCAGAAAATCTGGAACGTCTTCGGCAAGGCAGAAGTAGATCTTTTCGCCTCAGAAGACAATCATCATTGCCCAATCTACTTTTCGAAGGCTCAGGACGCGCTGTCCCACGATTGGGCAGCTCCATGGCCAATTCCCCTGAGACGGGACCTCCTCTCTCAGGCGAACAGAACGATTTGGCACCCACGGCCAGAGCTGTGGGCTCTGCATCTATGGCCTCTCGACGGGAACCCCCCGGCCTCTCCGAGAGTGTCCTAAATACCATTTCTCAGGCAAGAGCCTCGTCCACGAGACGAAGCTATAGCCTCAAGTGGTCTGTCTTTGCGGCCTGGTGCTCGGCCCGCAACGCAGACCCGGTATCCTATGACATATCACTGATATTGTCTTTTCTTCAAGAGCTACTGGATAAGGGCCGTGCCCCTTCCACTCTTAAGGTCTATGTAGCAGCTATAGCAGCCTCGCACGCTCCTATAGCAGGCCAGTCAGTGGGGAGGAACGACTTGGTTGTTCGTTTCTTGAGGGGATCCGCGAGACTCAACCCGCCTCGCCCCCCTACAGTCCCCTCTTGGGACCTACCCCTCGTGCTAAGTGCCCTGAGGAGCCCTCCCTTTGAGCCGCTACAGTCTATTGACTTGCTTCATTGACGTTAAAGACTGCTCTGCTTCTGGCACTAGCATCGGTAAAACGTATGGGTGACTTGCAGGCTTTGTCCGTAAGTCCCTCCTGTCTTGAATTCGGGCCCAACGACACTAATGTCGTCCTGAAACCAAGACACGGTTACGTACCCAAGGTACTTTCAACCTTGTTTAGATCACAGATCATTACTCTCCTCGCTCTTCCTCCCTCCGAGCAAGATCAGGACCTCAACCTTCTCTGCCCTGTAAGGGCATTAAGGTGCTACGTAGATCGTTCCGCCTCGTTCAGACAGTCGGAACAACTCTTCGTTTGCTTCGGTGACCGCACCAAAGGGCATCCGGTCACTAAACAAAGATTGTCCAAATGGATAGTCGAAGCTATCTCACTGGCTTACACATCCTCGGACCTTCCGTGTCCCATGGGGATAAGAGCCCATTCGACTAGAGGCGTGGCCTCGTCTTGGGCATGGGCTGGCGGGGTGTCCATGACGGAGATTTGTGCGGCGGCAGGCTGGGCCTTTCCGTCCACATTTACCAGATTTTATAATCTGGAGGTTCCGGCCTTACAGTCCAGGATCCTCTCCGTTTAATATACAGTATGGACTGTTCCAGTATGATTCACGATGCGCTCTTAGACCTCTATCGAGCTCCGAGGCCGCACCGAGCCTATGGGCGGACATTCTATTTTTTAACATCACCTCTAGGTGATAGCTAAAATAGTATCGTTTGCCACACCACGCACGGCGGATTGTACTGGTTCCCCATAGCGCCTTCGACGCGCACGAAAGTGAAGTATCGAAAGGGAACGCTTTCGGTTACTCACGTAACCTCGCTTCCCTGAGATACGGAACGCGAGTACTGCGCTGTTAGCCGCGGCGATGGTGCTGCCAACCAGGTCGCCGCTTCATCAATAGACCTGATTTCCTATGGCATTAAACGGCGGCTTATATAGCCAGAAGCCTTCAGTCTGCTTTTCGAGAAATTTGCATGCTGCTTCGCCATAGGTTCGCGCAGCACGCTGGCATGAGCCATTGGTTGACACGGGCCATTGCCGAGCCATTGGTTCACGGTGGCGCCGAGCAAGCTAATGGCTAATAGCTAACGGCTATGCAGTAAACTGCGTGATTAAAAAGTTGTTCAGTCTCAGAGGAAAAAGAAGCTTTTTCCCCATAGCGTCTTCGACGCAGTACTCGTTCCGTATCTCAGGGAACCGAGGTTACGTGAGTAACCGAGTACGTTCTTTATATGTAATATGATCTAAAACTGCATTTATTAATCTTAGTCCATGTTAATGTCAGCATTTACTAATACATAGTTAAACCAAAAGTTGATAATATTAGCTAATGCACAATTAACTAACATAAACATTGATGCAACATTATTACAATGTGTTAGCAATGAATTGAGCAAATCAGCTTTTTATTTATCTGGCTGTCATAACAATATTGACTTGCATCAGCATTTGAAACATTTTGGATTTCTTTTTTAAACATTTACCTATGTTAATAATTTTCATTATAGAAGAATATAAACTGAAGTTTCAATTCTTTAAACCTTAATTTATAAATTAACATTTCTCGTTTTATTTATCACCCTATGTGGATTTTTTCCTAGTCACAATGCATTATGGGATTGCTGGCTTAGAATTTGTGGCTTACATTTTAATGTTTTGGTGTCAAAGACAACCTTATCTCAATAGAAATGATATGTCAATGTCATCGTAATAAACCTAAAATGATTCAAATGCAGTCGTCTTGGTATGCATGACTATGGTTTGGTTTTAAATTTTGGGCCAAAAGAAATCGAAAGCCTGTTGCAGATTCCCATTAAAGTTGCAGTGAAGGTCAAAATGCCCTTTAAGTTTTGAAATGGAAAAATATGGAAAAATGACATTTTTCTGAATGAAGATAGGCCTAATAAAAGGTGCTATGATTTCACGGCAATGTTCTCTGCCTTGAACAGTTAATATTATAAATGAAGCTATTCCACTAGAAAGATATCATTCTGATTTACATTACATCCTGAAGTAACATAAATATCAGAAATAATAAATGAATTGACACCATATCAGAATAAGTGATTTACTCAAAGTAGACTGAAAAATATCATTTCTAAATATAAATACTAAACAATTACGCACGCTGTGCAATGCATCACCAGGATACGAGGATTCTTCCTGAATATTCACTGAATATGTAAGTAATTTGTAGGTTGATTGTCCAAAAAGTGTAAACGCTGTTCTTCCTTTCTTTAACATCGGCTCCGGTGTAAGTTTAGGGCTGGACTACCTGTTTGACCAACCAGTGGCAAACAACTTGTTTGGTGATCAAATATGCTTGATAAACAACACAAGAAATAAATAATCGAAAAAAACATTTACTTGTGTAGGTGATATTAAATCCTTTCCCCGTGTTGGAATGGTCAGATTGGAACTCCAGGCGCATAATATGTCCATTACTAGCGATCTGCGACGGCACATCCTTCCCGGAGAACGTCCCAAACGTGGTGGGCTCCGGCATCCCATCGTCTTTCACAATGAGATAGTCAAACTGAGGCTCCAGCTCAAAGTCGCTGAAAATGAGATGGATCCGACTGCCCGGCTCGGCTATAATGAGCCACACGCAGTTCATGTTGTTTCCGTATTCCTCCGGGTAGTTCGGCGAGAGGATGGTGCCTGACGGGGTGGTGAAATTGAAGAAGCAGGAGACTGCGGAGATGAAGACAAATATTTATGATTCCATTACAAAGGTTACAATATTTATTTTCATTCATAATGTCTTTGTTATCACACATCCATTAAGGGCCCGTGGTGTTGGTATTTTGGCTTTCTGTCTTTAAAATCTCACAAGAATGTGAAGGGTTTATGTAGACCGAGACAATGAGTGGCATGATGCAGAAATGATAGACCCGGCTTATAGTTTGAGCTTTGTTGAGAAAAAATAAACGACACGAAAAAAGTCATTTGTTCAAAATAATGAGTTGATGAAGTACCTCCTCCTCTTATGCGGTCATTTAACAAAAAATACCTACAAGTGCGCAAGAGGATCATCTCTAAAAGACGATGTCAGCACATCTTACTCACTAACCATCCACAATTCAAAAGCATGTCTTCTTTATATGCAAATAAAGCCCGTTATAGAATGCACCTAAGCCTGTGCTGTTTACTCGGTGTAATTAATGATTCATTAGCACGACTTGTTAAAAGCAGACGGTAAACGCAATATTATTTATAAAGGATTTTGTGTATTTTGTCATGATCACGACAGCAATAAATCCTCAAATGACAATAACATGATGGAAACAGTATTACTGCATATTCGGGCACATATCCAGATGTGCACTTTCAGCATTTTATAGAGGTGAATCAGGCGTCTGGACAGCAGTGATGGAGTGATGCAGACGCTGCTGGGAATGTACAGCCTGATTCTGTGAATCTGCTGAGAATTCAGAACTTTTTGCCCATGTTTGTGCTGTTACTTAATCTGCATATATTTATTTAAGCAAGTTGGGTGATAAAACAACACAGATAACATTATTATAATTGGGAGCCATTCTTTCTCGCTGTAACATGTTCCACAAACAGAAATATGATAATTGACCTCTCATTCGCAACATGGGAATTAACCGACTCCCCGATCTAGATCTGATCCCATCTAGATGTCACGTTTTCACAGCAGCGCTGCATTAATCATCTAAATGGCATTGTGTTAATTACGAGCATGCTTTTCAGAATAAAAGTCTTACAGACACAGCTGGGTTTGTTTCCAGACCACTGGTTATTTTGCTGGCAAGATATCGTCCTCTCCCCGACCAATTCAAAAGCAGCCTGACACTCAAAGGTCAGCACATCGCCGTGTAAAAAACGCTCTCCGGTTCGCTTTCCGTATGCAGGGATGCCTGGATCTCCACATCCCCCTTTGTCGATCTCTGTGTAGAAAAGAAAATAAGAGTACATGTTTTATTTAATTCGAACAGGTTGTTTTCAACCTGCTGATTGTTATGGATGCAATGTTTTGGTGCACCACAGGACCACATTTTGGCAAAGTCAGTTGTGTAAAAGAGGATTTCAATTAGTTTCGCTTTAGGAAAACATATTAATCTTCACTCATTTTTGGAACCCATATTTAAATGCAATTGGAGTCATATATATATTTTTTGTTTTACTAGGGGTGTCACGTGACCTGTCCATTTTGGCATATGTCAAACTTGACTAGCTTATATAGAAAGTGACAGATAAATTCACACCGGAGAGTTCAACTATTTTGATCAACCTATTTATCTTGCTATCCCGTGCACTATAATATGGTTACTTGTGTTTCATTATTTGCAATTAGCAGTGCTTTTCCTTGCCGGTCGTGACCCAGCGTTGAACAATCACTGGTTTAGTGCCAAAATTATGGCAAGATAAAGTGCAGACCAGCAAAGGTTTTTGGAAGGCAAGATAAAATGACAGTGATAAACGAATGACGTTCTGGAAGAGTTGGTTTTTATGTTAACAACTGTGGTGTCAGCTCAGCAGCGAGCGCTTCATTGACCCAGCCGGCCGATAATCTACAGAGGATGAGTTTCCCTCTTGTGGCAGATTCCAGGAACTCTACAAGGTGTTAAGAGTAGTTAAATACCTCTGGAGCTGCCACAGGCCATTAGTTCGAGAACCCACAAGAATAGCGGGCCATCGTGTCAGGACTGCCAACTAATCATGACTAAAGAAGCCAACGGTTTCTTACCTGTGACATTGTTAAATAATGCGCAGAAAGGCGACTGGGAAAATAAACAGCTAAAGAAATGTTTTGTTATACTTTTGATGCGAGGCATTTAAACACAGTTACGATATTAAGCTAACTGGCCTGAACTTATGCTTCAGACCAAACAAATCTATTATGTGTCTTATTGAGAAAAAAACTCTAATTTGCCAGAGCAAGCCATTGTGTATCTCAGACATTGGACCAAACTGCTAATAAATGAAATATAACAGCAATAAATGGGAGTGCTGTAATTTTCTGTCTCTGACATTTTCAATGCAATTAGGTGAAACATTGGATTTTCAAAGTTTACTTTTGTTTAAGTCTTTGGTATTTACTCAGTCATGTTCCTAGTCAAAATCTGTTAAATTGAATTTTTGTATGCAGTTCCCTCATTTTAACGGTGAATTCATCACTTGTGAATGGTGTACCCCGCACAAATGGTTCAATTTTGGCATGTGTAACTGTCTGCCAAGGAATATGTCACTCAAAACATTATGTCATTATGTATTAACACGGTATTATTCCAAACTCATATGCTGTTTTCGCACAACAGAAGACATTTTAAAGGGATAGTTCACCACAAAATATAAATTATTTTATTATTTCCTCACTCTCATGTCATGTCAAACCTGTATGACTTTCTTGCTTCAGCAGAACACAGAAGAAGATATTTTGAAAACGCTGGTTACCGGCACCCATTCACTTTCATAGTATGAACACAAGGTACAATGGTTGTCAATGGGTGCCGGTAACCAGCGTTTTGCTAAATATTTTCTTTTGTGTTCTACAAAACAAAGAATCATATACAGCGTTTGAATGACATTAGTTAAAAAAAAATATTTTTGAGAGGACTATCCCTTTAAAGAAACATCAGTTGAGGTAAACAGCAATTTACAATATTCCGTTCAGTTTTTAAACAGTTCAGAAAATTTGAGTTAGTCAAAGCAACCATTTCTTTCTTGCGTTGTATAGAAAGTAATACCATACACAGAAAGTAAAAAAGTGTACAGGTTGGAAATGACGAAACCAAGTACAGAATTTTAGATTTTCTGGTACAAAGTGTCCTAACAAATGTCAAGTGCTAAACTTGTTGTTGTTGAGAGTAAAACTGACAGTTATGTTTTCCAACACTCCTAAAGTCACATCCGGCAAGAGTTAACGCTGTTTCACGCTGCCCCAAACACCAACCAGTTTCAACATTTCACACATCCACTCTTATCTCATCTGTACATCTGAAATAAGCACTGACTCTGTCCAAAAAGCTCACGGTTGATGAACACGCATTGTTTCTGTACAGCTGATGACTGCTATTAAGAAAAAAAATCTCTGCCAAACTAAAAACTTTAAATGAATGTATGAAATGATGTATTTGAGTTTGACATCAAACAAAATGTCCCACCAGTGGTTCCCGGTGGAAATGTTGTCAAACATGACAACGTGACTAGAAGCACAAGTGTGAAATTGGGTTTACACAAAGTTAATTGGGTTTGTGTCATTGAGCGGGGCTATCCAGACAGTGAGAATTGCGCAATTGTGAGGTTACAGTTCAAAGTGAAGAGCATCTGGGGAAAGATCTATTCCAAGGTATTAAACGACACACTTTGGAGAAACAACTGACAGGGTAAGAAAAGAAGGAAAAATGATGATAAAATACACAGCCTGCAGAGTCACATCCAATTTGTTTCCCGTCACTTTATTTAGTGAAAGTTTTAGTGAAAGTTTTTCATTTAGCTATTGTATTTAAGGTAACTGCAGTAGAGTCCCAAAGTCAGAGATCACTATATAAATCTAAATATTTCAAATCCAAGCTCTATGAAAAAATTTTATTAAACAAAAATTCACCTTCAAAATATTTTACATTCTGCACTTTTTTCATTAAACAAATATAAGCAAATGCTTAACGTTTTTGCTATCGTTGGAACACACAAGTTCATGCCAGCTGGAGTGTTCGCTCTCAATGAAAGGAAAAGATTAACATATCAAATACTAAAAACTTTTAGTATAAACTTTAGTCCATTTAGATTAAATCTTAGAAAAAATCTTTATACATTAAGAAAGTCACAGTTTGTAAACATTAACATGGATTATCTATCATGATTGGTGTTTATTTCCAGTCGCATTACTTACAATACTAACAATAAGCGGTAGTATGACTAAACATAAATAAAGTTTAAAATTAAGAGGAAATCAACAGTATATGCCAATGTTCAGTCCTTGAGCTGATTATTTAAAATTCTTGTGCTTTTGATGGCATGAATTATGACTTTGATAGGACTAGAAAATGTTATGTATAGATGTCAAGCCTCAAAGTATTCTCCGTTCAGACTGCTTTGATGCCAGTATTACGAAAAACCTTCCAAATGTGTCTGCGCTTCATTTGCCCTCAATTTACATGATGTTAAGAGAGTGGCAAAGTCATATATTTTCAAGGTTAAAACAGAACAAAAATCAAATTGATGTTTCTGGATAAGACAGATAGACCGTTTACTGTCTTGGGCTCTCTTAAAGTGGTTTGGAAATGACCCTGAGAAAGAAAAAACCAGCTGACGTGCCACACACTTCTGTGACATACCTTCATATACGGCTTTAAAGCCCTGCGATCCAATCGTGTCGTCGGACTGCAGATGCAGCCACATCTGGTTGCTCATGCTGACGATCAAATCTGGCACGCTGGAGCCTGTAAGACTGTAAAAAAAAAAAAATCAGTCTTTGGTTTGTGGATACATACACTGAAAAAACAAACTTTGAGGTATAGTAAAATATACTAGATTTACTGTCATAATTTTTACATTGTAATATTACAAAACTACAGAACTAGAATTTCTAAGTAAAATTTTAAATAAATACACAATTAATTCATGTATAAAATGAACTGTGTGGGAATAGTAAATTGTATTATACATTTTCTGATATTTTCTGATATTATTTAACTGTTTTAATGTCATTGCACATAAACCTAAAAATGCTGAGTAAATTTTTATCTAAAATTGTAGCACGTTCACATCCACGTGACTGAATCAAATGCCCGCGTTTTGGATCCGAGGCAGACGGTTACAATTGCCACACGTGCGGTTGGGATTGTCACAGGTGGATGCAAAGTTATTGTGTACAGTAAGTTATTGCCTTTTTTTGTTGTAATTTATGACAATGTATAGGTCCATGATCATTTTAAAAGTCCGATTAACTTTGTTGTGTAACTCTAGTAATGTTAACTCGAGGTTACGTTAACCTAGGCCTGCATATTCCACTGCAGTCCATGAATCACTAGTCTCATACAGAAGTCAGTTAAAAACCAAAGAAATTTGTGTTAGTCAGTAAATTATGTTTCACAAGTTCGCCTTTACAGATAATAAGCGAGCGTAATATTTATGCGTATTTGGCGTGCTGTCCAGGGGAGGGCCCCGAGCTCGGCCGATCTTCCCGAACCCGGAGCGCTCCCCTCTATCCGGGGAGGGCTCCGAGCTTGGTGCTTGCCCGACCCCAGAGCGCTGCCCCCCCTAAAGAAAGGTGCCGTTGAGGTGTAGGGGTGGAGGAGGGATGCCGAAACGCTAGAGAGAATGAAGGGAAGGCTGCTTGATTATTTTATAGAGGTTCTCTCTTGCGCTGATAGGGCAGACGGTGCGATTACTAATGATGAATTGGCCGGTTCAATTATCTGTGCGCGCTCCTCCCGAAATTAGTTCACTTAAACACGCTGATTCGAAATTTGCATTAGGAAAAGTTTAGACATAATTTCCCACCCCCCTCATTTAAGTGCGATCAGGTTACACTTACCACGACTTTCAAAACATTAAATGAAATAAATCATGCTGAGTGACACGGAAAAAAATTGTGTGAAAACGAATCAATAAACTATACATTTTGTGTCTATAGCACAATTTGCCTTGAGATTATTATTATGGAGATTATGCCCTATAAACGTATAATGTTACAAGGAGCTGCGTTTGATTTCTGGATGAAAAGCACAATAACGTTTATACCTTCTACAGTTTACGTTAATCTTTGCGTTTTTTCTCAGATATATTACAAAACTGAGAATAAAAAAAGACAAAAGATTTGGTTAAACAATGTTAAAAAATATTGGTGATATCATTACAAATAGTAATAGTGTAGAACAAATACTTCTAAATTTAGCAGCATCATTTTAATCATAATAAGCCATCTAAGATTTGGAATCTACAAACTGGAGATTTAACTTTTTTTGTACTTTATCAACCTATTTCAATAGTTTATGATCAATTTGTTCAGTCCAGAAAGTGTCTGAAAAGCTCTGATATTGACTTGCGTGTTTAAATTAACTTATTTCATTGATACCTAGACATTATGATTGTTAACAAGCATCACATCAGAATACAACTCCTGCTTGTATTTTCAGCTTCTGTTTATTAATTAGTTCTCATGTAATTTTCTACCTTAAATGTAATGTATTTTTATTAATTCTGTTGTTTTAATATAACTAATTGTGTTTGTTCATTTACAGGTTGACTGCATTTAGGAAATCTCCCAGACGCATGGTTTTCAACCCTGGTGTGTCATCAAGGATAAACAGTACACTTTTATCTTATGTCTTGGCCATGCAAATATTGCAAATTTAGAAACATTGCTTTATATAGAAATATTGACATCTTTAACTGTTAATCAAAATTATTTTATGCATTGTTTTATATTTTATGCATTTAATGTTGTAATGTTTAGAGCACAAGTCCAGAGTGCTATGTTGAATGTTGAAACTGCACTATTTGAGAGGACTGCTACTTTTATTAAAATAGTAAAAATTTTGTATCCATGCATTATATCCACGATGTTTAAACCTCATCCCATGTTTTTGTATTCCTCTTGGGGTTAAAACACTTTCAGGTCTTGACAAATTTAGTTGTTTTCAGGTCTCCAATCCCTAGGGAAACAATTGTTGTTTAAAAAACTTGCTTTATGTAACTTTAAAAACAATACATTTGTGTGACTGAGTCATTGTTTGTTTAATGTTGGAACAAAATAAATGTTGATTGTATCTACGCTGTGTGGTTTATTAAAATGCAGAAAAAATTATATTTTTAGTAATATTTAATTACATATATTTAATAAATTAATTGAAATATTAAATAAAACCTACCTTATAACAGTAAATAAAATGTACTTAATATTTTAAGGACAGCTGTGTGTTAGTATTTAAAAAAATATATAGACTTTATCTAAATGCTTAGAATAAATATAAATCCTACCTTAAATATAATTCAGTAATACTTACTTAATATTTTAACAAATGTTAAGTCAATTAATAATGTACATAGATTTTACTTGATTCTGGAAAGTGTGTTTTACTTAAAATTAAAGCAGTAAATTTTACTTAAAAAGTGTTAGTGCAAATTGTTACGAGGATTTTATTAAGTAAATTTTACATGTTAGTTTTTTCAGTGTACAGTATGGAGCTGGGTTTATACTGTACGTCTACTTCAGGCGCTTGCACTTGAAAGAAAAAAACACACTGTTATTCTATGGAGCATAAAAGGAGTTGAATGGTGAATGAGGTGAAATGTGTGTTCAAGGTTTAGTATGAGAGCACCTTTAGTAATACTTACACATAAAGGACCCTTCGAGCATCCCCTATTTTGCCTCCGTCTCCAACTGTTAACGTGTCGTACGCCCGCTCGAGATCAAACTCTTCAAAAGCCAGCTTGATGACCTACACAGAGAAAGAAGAGAGCATGATGAGCACCACAGAGCTGAAAGAAAATGACCTTTTCATATGAGGCCGATTCAAAGCATGGTCTTATAAAAACAGAAGAGACATGATGACATGTAAGGTCAGGCACGGTCTTTAATTCTCGTTTGGTCAAGACTAATGCAAAGGTAGCTATTAAGTAATTTAGTTTAATTCAAGAAATGTAATTCATGGAGATGTTCAGCTAGCATGACGTGAAGCCTGAGGAAATGCATGTTCATTTAATGTCAGTGAGAAGAAGGTGTCTGAATGAAAATGGATTTGTGGAGAGCTTAAAGGAGAACGAAAAAATAAAGCTTAATTAGGACAACCCCATTATCAAAATCCTCACTTTTTTTTTTAACAGGCCATTAAAGAGGCATTATTTTCATTTATATTCTTTAAATTCAATCTCTCATCCGTAAGCACAGCAGCTGGAGCATCTGTGAAGTAAAAAACTAGGTGACAGACAACAGAAAACAGTAAATATGACATCAGGGGGCTTTTGCTTAAAGATGTTTAAAGACAACAATAAAAAATGTGTGGAAAAAGCCTCGGTATGCGCTGACATAAACAGTACTTCTATGATGTTATTACGTGCTAGATGTATCTGAACTACAGTAGTTGTCCCGAGAAATCACATTTACATGCTGTTTTTTACAGTCACCATGAAATCAAAACTGAGAATTATTATTTTTTTATGTAATATTACAATGTTTATGATAAATGATGTATAATGTCATTACTTCCTCCAAATGAGAAGTCATGTTGTCAAACCCTGTCCTACATTTCATCCAGGTATTTGTCACAATTTGGATAAAATTCTTCCATTTTAATATCGATTTTAAGACAATTCTAAAACTTTTGCCTCTTTATCATCATCAACTCCTTTTGAAACATAAAATTGCTGGTTACTTTATACTTTCTGTATTCCGTATCTGCCTTAACTCACAATCAATTGTTACATTGTTTAAAATGGTCACTCTTTTGTATGCGACAAGAAAAAATGAGAGCAGGTTGGCGTACGGCTTCATCAGCTAAAACATGATGGTTTTAAAAGAAAAGCATGATCCAGCGACACAACGCACAAGTTCTTGACAAGCAATCTGTATAAAATGTCAGCGCTGATACGGAGTCGCTCCCTAATCGAGAAGCCTAAAATACAGGCTTTTAAATTATCCTGTCAAAAGTAAAGATTCTTTTTACAGAAGGCTTAGCAGGTGGATAAAAACAGCACTCATGGTCTACATAAACACATTCGTGACAGGACATCTTAGCCATTGTTCTCTGAACCGGCTTAAAAGAACTATTGATTGCTTTATTTTATATAAAAAAACTAAAAAAGCTTGACAGTTGCCCCAATGGCTCCGCTTTGCCTGCGTTTGAGAGAAGACGTTCTCCGATGCTTTTCAAAAATTGCTAAATGGTGTGGTTTCATTCTGTGTTTTTATTCATCCGGAAAATGTAACGGCAGGTGTTTACAAATCACCTTCTGTGTTGTTTACAACCAATGTTCCCTGTAAACTGCATGTGCATGTGCATGACCGGCATGTTTCCAGTGCTCCTGAACAAAACAAATGCATTCTGTGCAGAAAGCAGTAACTACATTTGTAGAGGGTAAAAACTGATCGTAGCCTGTTGTGGAAATACACAATGTTGATAAATTATCTATTAAAATAAAACAGTATAGAGTTTCAGAGAAGCTGAGAGCATCACCAAAAACAATGACAACATACAAAAGCTCACAGAGGTCATGTATTAATAACATGCAAAACGCCTGACCTCTAAATATCCTACTAGTATGACATGAAATAACTGAAACAAAAGTTTAGACACAATTGGCCAAAAAAAATCTTATTATCTTAAAAATCTATGTTTATTTCAATGTTTAAAATTACATTTGTAGACAAAAATAAAATGGTGCCAACATATTAATTTTATTTATTAAAAACAAAATTTTTATTAAAAATATTTTTGATATTTATATATTTTCCATAGGATCAATACAAAAAATATAATAAAATAATAATAGTAATAATAATTTTATTAATTGTCACTTTATTTTATTTAATATTTACAATAATATAATGGTTAAAAAGAATTAAAAAAAATCAGGTCCACTAAGATGGTTTGATATATGATAGGAGTCCAGTCCTTAAAAAAGGCTGAGAACCACTGATAGAGATGTCCTTCCCTGACATACCAGTCTTATTTTGTTCTTTTTCTAAAGTTTTACTGTACGCTTTCTCTTTAGCAAACCATGTCTTTACAAACATGAAAGCAGTTCATGTATTCATTTGTTCTATACAGGCCTACACTTAAATGCATACAGCCCATGTCTACAGCTCCCGACATCTTAACCGTGAAAATCAACTACTCTCAGCTTTCACCACTGACCCATCATTATGAGCAGAGCGAATAAAGAAACCAGCAAATCTCTGGTGTGTGTGATAATGAGATATTCTTCAGTCGACTGCATGATGGTGTTGACACCATGCACTGTGTCTGGCGCTTCCCTAGCCATTTAATCAAAACCAAGAGGAAAGTGTAAACAAAAAGATTTTTCTCTCTCTTTCTCTCTTACAGATTCTCAGATCTTCAATAGGTTAAAGATCCAGCATGCATTTGACCAGTGGTTGGGATCCGTGTGGCTCATCAGGTGTCTCACCCTTTACCAACATAATATCATTCTAAGACATTATATTAATATTAACTGTGATATATGTTTATGTTGTTAAGGATGCTGTGCAGTGATACACAGAATCATTGGGTAAAGCGCTTACAGCTGTGATTTATTGACCAATAAGAATCAAAGACAATGATGTCACAGCCAATCACAGTCTATCACGCTGCAATCTTCATAAGATTGACTTTATCCACCAAAAAAATGTGCAGTTCTGGTAAAAAGTGGACAGCAGCAGCAGTTTCAGGTCACACATTAATAATGTTAATATAAATGGCAGCACTAAATATTTGATCTAAAGTAATCCAAGTAAAAGAACGAAGAGCTTAATCTGATTGAGTTATTTCAGATACAGCTTAACTATTAAAGGTACATCTTTTGCTAAATGATGATGGGTACAGTGGACCTTTTCGTAAGTAAATCGGCTTATTTTCATTGTATGGATTATAAACATTACAGAAAAGATAAATCCACTTAAAATATGGTGTTGATTTGAAAGGAGACTGATGTTCATGACTGAAGCGTTATAATAAGTTCTGAATGTATTAGCTAGTCCTGTCATGTTCTGAACCATGACCTTCTCATCTGAGACACGCAGATCAAGACTGCATTTTTATGATCTTCTGAAGTCTTAACATTCTGTTCTGAGAAGACTTTGGATATAATATTTTAGATCTCAACTGTTCTCCACAACTCTCAAAACTCAGCAGCGCTACATTGAAATATGCATTAAGACTGTGCTCAAATGCATTTAGCGTTTGCCTTGAACTTTCTTTCACACTACAGGGTAAACATAAGTACAACAGCTAAAGTATAAAGCAACTATTGCTTAACTTCACCACTCTTTAAATATGCTTTGCAGAGTTAATACCTTGCTGCCTAGAGACTTTACATTTTATATATGTTTATGTATATAAAAAATTAAAGCAATCTTTGAAGGCAGCATCAGTATGCCCTAAACACGATGCTATATAGTTAGGCAGCTCACCAGAATTTGGAACACAGGCTTTGGCAGAAAAATGATCATACTGTGAAATACATTAAAGTCACATTTCATCATAAGATCAAAGCACAAAACAGGAGCAAAAAATAAACTGGTTGTGACATGGCAAGGATTTCACGTGTGTGAGAGTGAAGCCTGTGTATGATGGTGGCCGACAGGTACTTTTAATTTACTGGAATGTCACAAAGATTTTACAGTAGTCCATCATCTGTATGACTAATTGTACACATCCAGATCCTGAGGGATGGGTTTTTACAAACGTGATGTTTTTCTTTAGCTACAGTGCCGTAGGATCTGAATCACAGGCACTCGATGAGCACCCACCGGCTGAAACATAAATCGGCGACTATGACCTGAATTTTTAACAAACACTGCAGCATCGATGAAATAAAAACAACGTTGGGGAGATTTTAATGAATACACGTTTTGAATAAGTCAGACCAAACAAAGGGACATTGAATATTTATGCATTTGCTATGGAAAGAGTTGCTTAAAAGGATGTTTCTCCCCAATCAAACATCCATTGCAGCCAAACAGATTTAAAATGTTTAATGCAAGAAGTAAAACAGTTAAACATAGTTACAGAAACATTTTCAATCATTTTGTATCAGTCGGGAATTTCCTATTAACATTAAATCTGAAACACCATTATAATATCTGTCTTAACACAGATAACCCTAACCAAAATCAAAGAGCATTTATGTGATTGTATTATTAATATTGTCGCTTTGTTTTATATTGTCAGTAAAACGTTGTAAACACCGTATTGTAACGTAATCTCATATTACAGCACCTCTGTAAATAAATTCAACAAGGTCACGCACACGCATACAGCACATACTCTGCATTAAAACTTTGTGTTTACTTTAATTTGTTAGTTTGACTGTTTTCCTTTCGTCTTAATTTAGCAAACACAGTGCGAGTCGCTCCTCTGGTGTGCGTTGAGGTCATACTCAATTGTGCCACCGTCACTCGTACCACAGAGATGAAGATGTGTGACTCAACACAATCAATTCCAGAGACAATAGATGGTCAGGGCAAAAGGTTGACAATTATGCAAACACTGCAATGCAAATGTCCTCCCAAATTATCTTTAAGATTATTTTTGACATTTATGCAAGGTCCCAGTCAATTATGCATCTTGGCGCCTATTCGAAAGCTCGTGTTTGGGTAGTCAGACTACAAATGGATCATGTGCAGTTTTATTCTCATATGACCGTGAGTCAGACTTAGATTGCAATTTAGATTTAAATTACAGACGTACCTTCTCGGGATCCACCGCTGTTATGACCCACACGCAGTGTGCGTTATTCTCGTACTGGACGGGGTAATTTGGAGATGTTATCACACCTTTAGGGCCTCGCAGATTAGAGCCACATGTTCTAGCTGTTAAGGGGGTGAAAATAAAAACAAAGTGAACGTAAATTAGATGGTCATGGTTTTGTAGTTATTGCTGTTTGGAGATCATGTACAAAATCAACAGAAGAATAACAGACACACAATCAGCAATATTGCTACAGCTTTTCTTCTTATAACACCTAGTTAGCTTAAGACCTCTTTTGTCCCCAGCTGATAAACAATAAAACATTGACAGTCAATAAATCCATTTCAATTCAGTGTTTAGATGCAAAGAAGTTATTGTTATAGCTATCCTTCTTGATGTGAACTGACCTTTATGTAAAACAGCCTACTAAGAAATCTTATTTTGGCAAGATTCTAGAATAGTTTTACAAGTGCTCTCTGTGGAAAAATCAATCCCACAATGCATTGCAACAATAAAATTGATGGCAGACAAGCTAAAATAAAAAAGCTGATTCTCCCTGGCCTCACACATACTTTTCTGTGACGTTCAAATAACAGTAGAATTATAGAGACTTAATGAGTTGTCTTGCTGTCTAATGAATACACAGTCAGCTGCCTTTAAAGACAGTTTTATGACTCTAATGGAAGCTCATAAGTGACGCTATTTACACAAAGCACATGGGAAATGCCTCACTACTGATTCTAATATAGTTTTAAACATAAAAATATTAAACATAAATGAGCTAAAAACATACATTTCTCTTTAAAACTTGATTGTGAACACCCTCTATATTAATTATAATAAAATTTCTCTCTTCTGCTTTTTTCTCTCTTTGCTTCTTCTCAATGGAAACAACTGTTGAAAAATTGTCCTGTTATGCTATTACATCATCCGTTTATTTGTTTTTTTCACTTTTGGATAACAGCATCTGCCAAATATCTAAATGTAACGTGAACGTCAACAATGCTAAGCTAACAATGCTAAGCTAATAATGCTAACAATGCTCCTTTTCGGTTAGCTATTTGACTTTTGTCAACTATTGCGTTGCGTATTTAATAAGTTCTATCCGTTTTTGATCATTCTCTCTGTAGTTTCGGTGCAGCTTCTCTTTAAGATCTATCGTGCTTTGAAATGCCGCCTAGGTGGGCAGCCAAATCAGGTTTGGAAACAAAGCTTCAATTTTATCACCCCACACTAAAAAAAAAACACTTCCTTTGAACACATGCAGCCCTCACGACATGAGCTAATCTATTTAAGGTCATGCCTCAGAATAACTTGACTCAATCATTGACAGAGTCAGGGCTTTTCCCCCAACGTTTTACTGTGCCGGGGTATTAACTGCTTCTCCCTTGTGTTTAGTAAGGGATTTACTCTGACAGCTTTAAAGAGCAGGCCGCTCCTCATCTGCGTCTCCGCAGGGTACTGAGGGAGTTTTGAAAAGGTGGAGATGTGAAGAGATAACACGGCAAATATTTTTAAACAGAGACTGCGCTGCGCTCTTCATTTCATGAAACCACTTTGGGGAATCAAATAGCCATATATTTTTAAACAAATGTTGTTCTTGCTAAAATAAAAACCGCAAAATAAGTGAACAATATTAACCTACAGTAGATGGGTCATTCTACAGAAATGTCCACCACAAAAAAGGTCACACCAGTGACAATTTTCATAAAAAATGCATTTTACAAAAAGGCTGCTGCAAGGTATCAAACCACATGTTGTCAATCATGGTATATTTACTAAGTTAAGTAGTTTTATCCATCTTTACTTTAGATTTTTACAATTCCCTAACAATGATGTCAACTAAAAGCTTTATATGAAATCATGAGATAAATGAGAAAATTTCAAACAATTGAAAAGAGACAGTGGACTTATCATGGGCCTGCCTTCACAGACTTTCAGGAATAGGAAGGAGGAAGTCGAGTGATGTCATCAGTGTGATTTTTTATTTCAAGATAAAAGATTTTTGTTAAGCAGTAACACCAGTGACACAACTTCATGGGACCACTGATTTCATTATATATTTCATTATATTTATTTGGTATTTCGTTTTTTTATGCCATTTACATTGTATATTTGATAGACTTTTGTATTTTAAATGGTTGAAAATCCTGTTTTTGACCTCAAAATTGTCACGGTTTTACCCTGCACTTACCCATGGACTCAATCTCCCACAATCCATTTCACCTTGCACACCTGCCTTTTATCACCAGCTCTCCGCTTGTAATGTTCCTGCCCGTTCTGTGTTTCCTGTTGTTCCTGAATGTTTTGTACCCGTGTTAATGTTCCTGTCACTCGTTCACTGTCACCGGACTTCTAAACTCAATATCCCATAATCCATTGCACCGCACCCGCCACCATTTTGTAATTGTTTTCACCTGCACCTGTTAATTTGGACTATTATTTAAACCATGCTTTTTGTTCAGTTCATTGTCTGGGATTAATGTTGTGTATACGTGTTATGAAAGTCTTTACCCTTGTATTTGTGGCATTGGAAAGTTTACCTGTTGGAATATCTCAGATGTTATTTGCCTGTACCTGGAAAGTTTTACTTGTTGGAATATCTCTGATGTTTGTCTTCGCTCAGTGAGTTACCTGTTTGGATTTATTGCCTGCATTGCTGATGGTCAGCTGCTGGAACCCGTTTGGATTTGTATTCTCTCTGTGTTTGTACCTGAGTTTGCCTGTTGGATATGTTTGTATCTTGATGCTGGGATTTCATTCTGTTTGACATCATTTGCATGCGCTGTCCATTTGACAGCGCTCTTTATTCGTTCGGTAAACCTGCCTGTTTGAATTCAACTATCTGACTCTTGTATAATCCATAACAAAAATAAAGCACTTTCACTCTGTACATGGCTGTGGGGACAAGCAGTTTTGTGGTACTTGGAATTCTACATAATTATAAAAAAGAAAGCCACGTTGATGGCTCAGGAAGGTGTAATTGTTAAAATAACACATTGTTTCATCTTAAAATATAAAAAATTGTAACTGTATTTCAATTGTAATTTTTCTGTAAAGTCTAGGGACAGAAAAGTGGACGTTTATGTAAAATGACCCAGATGAAGACCCTGTATTTCAGTAACTTCTGAATCACTTATGACACTGTTAAATACAGGCATGAACAGGGTGCAAAATGTACAATCTACAACTTCAATATCCGCATTGGTAGTGTTAATGTATCCTGATGCATACTGAACAACTGCCTACTAGACTATTAATTATTAAATACACAAACACGGGTCACTTACAGCATCTTAAGCATAAACGGTAGGTACGCTGTGACCTCCCTCAAAAAGTCAAGTTTGCCAAGAGATTAAAATTATACAAGACAGAAGCAGTGTGTCAATGTTTTTACATTTCTTTTCAAAGGCAACAATAAACGCACCTGATAAATCCAGCTCAATAAATCTAACCACAGTGGTCACAGAAAGTGCATTTGAGATGTATGTTAATAACAGGTGTAAATGTGTCTGGTGATATGGTAGGCATCAGGCGGCAATCTATAAAATAACTATTTTCCTCGACACAAAGTTTAAAAACATGAATTATCATTATGTCTGGCATACTCAATGACCTCCTTTACGGTCTTTATACTTGCAAATTGATGTTATAAGCACCACTATATTACCAAAGTGTCTGTAAGTGCTAAAAGCAGCAGCCAAATTAAGCTCATCTCATTTACAGGTCCAACAAAAAAAAAATCTCATAATTTGCTGTTGTAAGAAGAGACCAATGGAGAAAGGCCATCTTGAGTTGAATAAATCAGAAAGTTAAATTGTTTAACATTTCTGTTTTGTACAGTGTACACTCCCCAACCCACCTCAACATATCCTAGGAAGAAGAAAAAGAAGGCATTTAAGGCTTGTCTTCAAAAAGGTTACTTGGCAGTGCAGAAACAAAAAGTGTCTGGATCAATCAGCGATGGGCGAGAATTGTGTGAAGAAATTGTCAAACATGGTTACTCCTCCGTCCGCTCCTCTGACACACTGCCTCATTTCATTTTGATTAATGTCATTTGGAGGCCTGTGTCCTCTGTGGCTTTCAGAACCGAGACACCCCAGGTCTCGTCTTAAGCGCATCTAGCCGCATGACCGCTGAGATGGGCTTCTGGGATGACAGAAATAAGTCAGGAAGAAATGTACATTTTTGCTTTTGTTATGAAGCAGATGCCTGAATTGCCTCAACCTTGTTGCATTGTTCAGGTCTTACATCCTGGCGCAAGGTGATGGGTTTCCTGTCACGAGCAGTTGTGCACATTGTGAACTGTGTGTGACATCACACAATCACAGCCAAAGCTCCTTACCTTTTGTCTCTATAGAGGTACCTGTTTGATACATAAAATCATAATCTTTTTTGTAGGTTATAATCAAATTTTTCAAATCGAATCATACCTGACAGCTCAAATCATTATTCATTATTATTATAAGCTTAATACGGAAGTCATAAGAGGACATCCAATGCTTTGTTTTTTTAATCGTTTTATTCTTATATTATTCTTGTATGTTTTCTCGTGATATCGACTTAATTTTCTCAAGATGACAAAAGTTGTTCTCAAGTGTAGCTAATAATTGTCCACAATGGACTTATAAATAAAGTTGGACTGGATGTTCATGAATTTAGGGACCGTCTCTAAAATGATAATATACACGTTTAATAACTTGAATAGCGTTTAACAGCTTATTTTAAGAAATATCAAACATCTAAAAAATGTGCATTAGCTGACAACCACATGAACACTGCACAGTCCTTTCATTTAAATGCTGTTAAAAGTAGTAAATTAATGTGTTTGTAACTTTAGAGACGGTCCCTAAATTCATGACTACAGCAAATCCCTGATCTAAGTAAAATCAAATGTGTTCATCCACACCAATTTCGCTAAATATGGTTTTACTGTATCCAAACAAAACAACAGGTTCTATCGAGTAAACATAAGCACATCAGAAGAATAAAACTTTCTTAATATCGCGATCATGAGAAAATCAAGTCAAGATCACAAAAAAACAATGAAGGTAAGGAGACACAGATTTTTATGTACTTGCTCAATAACTGATTTTTGTTTATTTTTAACCACAAAGATATGGATTGCATGTGGTGTACGATTTGCATAAAAAAAGCTTTAAATGTTTGCAAAGTTGGCCAAAGCGTTACAGTGCGTCATTCACATATCTTTAAAATGATCATAACATATTGTATATAGTTATTCATGGGAATACAAGCTAACCTGTTGGCTTGGCATCTTTATTGGAAATCATAATTAAATCATTGTCAGAGTAAATACTTGCACCCCTACAAACTGAGGGTGAACCGCTGCAGTGTGATAGCATGAAGACTTTTTGATGTTGTTTTGTCAGGTTTATGGCAGTATAATGAGAGGTAGTGTTTGCAGAAGCTAGCAAAACTTTAATTAAACCTGCAATTATGTATTTAAATAAGCTTCCTTTCTGGGTTAGAGTTTTCTGAAATGTGAATATAAGCTCTAGTGAATGGCACTAAAAACGGCAGCACCTAATTAAAGCAAACATCGCTCCTCATTCATTTGCTTGACGGAAGTAGTGAACAAAAGGATGTGGACAAGGTATACCAGCCGAGCGCAAAGTTGACATTATTGGCACGAGTAACACAAACGCTGCTTTACTTTAAGAAAGTACAGAACTTTGTGTGTTTTACTAAATAAACCTAGTCCATCACTGGCTGGACAGCTCATATTCCAGCAAGTGTTTGGGTTTTTACCCGCAAGCAAAACACTGCTAGATGCCGACAAGTGCTGCAGTGATTTATACACGCAATAGCTTTGATCCAAAACCTAGCGAGATGTCTTACCCTCTACATAGGCAGCACCCTAACTAAAACAAAACATTACGTGGAAAGATTTCTTAAAAATGAATTTTACTGAGCTTGTTATTAATGTTTCTTCTGAGCCTCTGTGAAGACTACATATGGTTCTGCACTTCAATCTGGCTAAGAAAGGTGTCGTACCTTTTGGACCAGGCTTTAAATAAAGATCAAGTCTATCATGTCTTAAAATACTGCCTACGTAGACGCCTTAATAGGTTTTGGCACAGAGCCATAGACGTCGAGCCAAAGAAAATGCAGAATGCATTATTCAACCCCATTTTTGTGTAATCCTTGTGGCGCAATTGCTCCTGTGTGGTGCTACTCCCTACTGCCTTGTGCTACGCATCTCGCTTAACCGGATCTGACAACGTCCCTACAGAAAGTGTCTCATCGGGGGAAACAGAGCCATATTTACACTTACTCCGACAGATAGGCCTGTGGTCACTCCAGGCCGCTAGAGTCTCAGTCACTCTCTGGCAAGTGATGCTCTTTGATCCCTGCAGCACGTAGCTGTCGTCGCAGGAAAACTGGATGCTGGCTCCGACCCTGCGGAATTTAGGGAAACAAATGACCGTCAGCGATCGGGTCACGCCACAGACCTTTCTTTTGTCAGAGAAAAGAGATTTCGGTCTCAGCGGCTGCTTTCATTTTCTGAAACGCCCAGATGGTTTTCTATTAAATGCAGAACATGTCACACATCTCGGTTCTTTTTAGAGGGACATTAAAAACCCACTTAGTAGCGGTGACCGGAGGTCCTGGTGGTAATGGCCTATCGGTGCAGGAGTTCAGACAGACAGCAGGTCCAGACCTGATTAAAACTGTGTCATGCGGTTAAAAAGGACAAGCGCGGCAGATAAGAGAATAAATAGAGAACTTACTGGAAGCTGGAGCCAATTCTTTTCCCATTTTCAGGAATCCCTGGATCTGGGCAGATATCCGCCGCCATTCCCCCTTGGCTTACTGCATGCGGGAGAAAAGGAACGAAAAGAAAGATGAGAAAATAAATGAGACACGTTACACGTGATAGTGGACCGTTGCGTGTGATGTCCAAATTAAAGACCGTGTATCAGAATGACCTCACCAGCTGGACGGCCTCATTACCAGCTCACATTTATCATGCTTACCGCTCGGAAAGGACTCGTTTGTGAGTAGTGAATGGTTTGTGTACGCTCACACGCAGGCGAATTTCACGAAATCTGTCGAGAGCATATCAATCATATTTCATCTTAAAAACATAAAAAATGAGGAAATGTATATTTCAAATGAGTTTTTATTATTCTCTTTTGATTATGGGGTGAAATACGACCCTGACATGTTCTTGTGAAATTCACCCAACGTTCACGCAACCAAAACGTTCACGGCTCCCAGAATATTTCGCAAACATTTAATATATCAAAAGTAAAAACAGAGTATCTGCTTTTAAACAACAACAAAAACATTTTATTCCAGCTTTAATCATGTATTTAATCATTTACAGTCCAAACTATTTACTTTTTTCTGTTTTGAAATATATTATTATAATTTTAAATTTTATGATGTAAATACCAAATACTTTGCAAATCAGGCCTGTGAATGTGCATACTTTCAATGAACGTCCCAGCAACAAATCCTAGCCGGCGTTGCGTGCCAATTCAGCACACGCCAGTCTGTACAATATTCATCCGAAAGCCAGTATAGATTGCATTCACAGGTGAAATATCTATTCCTGTACAGCTGACAGGGGATTTAGTGGTGGTAAGCTCAAGGCTATTACCCATAAAAAGCAAAGAAAGGTCAAAGCATGTCCCATGTTTCCCCTCTCACCGCTCCCGTGTTGCTCCTAAGCCAAAGTGAGTTTATGTTTTCACAGTCTCGCTTCCTGACATCCCTTTGAGGTCATTTACTGGCCAAAATCACATTAGGTCACTTCACGGATTATTACACTTCAGGGGTAGCAACTATGTTTAATTGCACATAATTCTCTATATTTTAGTAAAAGCCAGTATAAAATAAAACTTTACCCAGTTACTGTAATGTACATTTCCTTCATAAATATAATTTTTGTTTTTTAATTTTTCATATTTTGAAATGCTGATTACAGCAGCAAAATGAGCTGCGCAAACAGAAAACCAAAAACGATGATTTATAGCTATTGGAATATGACTCATATTATAATGTAATCATTATTCTCTTGTGGAAATGATAGAGGTGCTCACCTTTGTCATTTATTCATGCCTAGTAACTATGCATGGTAATTAATCTCTTAAAAGTTAAAACTTATTAACTCTCATTCAGCAGCACACAAGAGTCCAATCAATTGTAAAATATAGGTCATGAGACTTTCCTATCAGTTTATTGATTTATATTCACTTCTTTTAATGTTCACTTTGTCATTTTTCTTCTTGGCCTCAACAATGTGTTTCTTCTTGACTTTGACAATAATCTCAATCTTATAGCACTCATTATTACTTCCTCGAGCATGCATCGATATATTACTGGGTATTCTGAATAGTGTTTACATGACACAGAATACTGATGAATGTGTGTAGATGTCAGCTGACATTTAGATTTTAAAAGAAAGGTATAGTAAGTACTTTAAAATCAATCGATTTGACACATTTTTTCGTATGTGAAAACCAGGCTAAAGTCTAAAAATAAATTCGGAGAAAACGAGCAATAAAGTTTGATTCGACCCATTAATTTCACTATGATTTCAATCTTTGACATGACCTTACTCAGTAAATATGAAAGATATTAAAGTTATATTTTCAAGGAATGTTCTTTACATTATGTAGGATGATTTTATGTAAAAATAGTAAATCACAAAAAATTATTTTAGCTGGGTTTTCACAGGCAGGGTCACATATTTATAATAGTTTGATATACTTGGTAGCATCTGTTTTTTTAATTATTTAGTACAGACATGCAGTTTTTGTAATCACAAACTAACGCTTTTGTGCAGCTTTTGAGTTTTGGTTTTTCCTGTGTGTGTAAGATTCAAATTCAGATCTGTAAACTTGACCATAGTTTCTATTGTCAAAGGTTTGGCTATACATCTCATCTCTACACAAACAAAAACTGGGATCATGAGGCAAGGTCAAGGGAATTTGCTAGTATGTATGCGTGTATGTGTGTAAGCAGCCCAAGCTTGCCACATATAGAGGAAGGTCTTTTGATCACATGTCATGTCCCTCTTTTTGATGTGGTTTTCAAATGTCATTTCTCCTGATTGTGGATATCAGTCTCCCAAGTTATTCTGTCTGATCAAAGCGGGTGTCCATTTTCTGATCTTTTTCTTGGGCATTTATTTTCCTCTCCTATGCTGCCCTGTGATCACCTCAATATGTGCCAAAGAGCTCCTTATAATGCTTGTGTGAACATTTAATACATAAATGCCAAGTATACTTCCTTCCCAATCAGAGATCTAAGAGTCCCTCTTAAAGGTGCTGTAAGAGATGTTGGCCCTTTAGACTTGGCCGGACACCATTAGCCTACAATGCAACAGTAAAAATCTTTTTTTTTTAAACAGAAATTGATTTTAGCAATATCACATAAACCTTTTACAACAAACCTTAAAGAAGTTTAAGTGATTGTTCACCCAAAACTGAAAATTACTGTCTTGCTTTCAGGTGAACTCGTTTTTAAGAATACTACTACATTAAGTCCATATAGTGCAAGAAAAATAACCTATAACAGAACAATAATAATAATAAATAATAATAACAATTATTATTATTATAATAAAACAATAAAAAAAATTGAAAAACACATTACTTGTGAAATCATACCGGACTATGTTTTTTCTGACTATTTTTAAACTAATTGAAAGTTGTATTTGCAATTTTGTTTTTATTTGTCAATGTAAAAACTGACATAATAAAAATGCAAATACAATTCACTTGGTTTACATTTACACAAAAGTACAAACTCTTAACAAATTTCAAAGTCAATTGTACAATTGTATTTTACATTTCTTATGAGTTATGAGTCTGTCATATTTTAATAGCAATAGCAAGTACCCATCTGCTTTTTCACTTCCTCTGGGAGCCTGCCAAAATGAAAAAAATATTATTTTGCATTTGGGTTTTTATTGTCTTCAACTTGTCAATCAGGTGTGAAATATACTTTGGGGCATGTTTGTATTTGAAAAATCATAGGGATGCTGCTTGCAAGCTCTCTATTAGACCACATCCTCCTTTAAATATATTACCCCTTTAAAAAAAATCACTGACAGGCAGAAAGCTCATTTTAAAATGGTCTGATTGTTACTTTTCTTCTTGGCCTCAACAATGTGTTTCTTCTTGACTTTGACAATATCTCAATCTTATAGCACTCATTATTACTTCCTCGAGCATGCATCGATATATTACTGGGTATTCTGAATAGTGTTTACATGACACAGAATACTGATGAATGTGTGTAGATGTCAGCTGACATTTAGATTTTAAAAGAAAGGTATAGTAAGTACTTTAAAATCAATCGATTTGACACATTTTTTTGTATGTGAAAACCAGGCTAAAGTCTAAAAATAAATTCGGAGAAAACGAGCAATAAAGTTTGATTCGACCCATTAATTTCACTATGATTTCAATCTTTGACATGACCTTACTCAGTAAATATGAAAGATATTAAAGTTAGGGGACAGGCAGAAAGCTCATTTTAAAATGGTCTGATTGTTACAAAAATATTGTTCCGCTGTCAAATTCCAGATGTGTATTGTTTACAGGGCCTAGTGCTGTTACAGATACAGATGAGATGTCAGGACCTCTATTTCAGTGCTATCTGCCAGATAGTACGGATATTTTCCACATGTCATTTCATAAAATAAATAAATAAACATGGACCACCTATAAGCAACATGTGTGTCAGTCTCTGCCTCAGGGCCATTATGGCCATAGGCCGCCCACAGGCCATTCACTGACCGTCTGATGCATATTGCAAACAGATTTGACAGGCACTAGTTGGAATTGCCAGAACTAATCTGATTGGCTGGTGCGACGTAATATCCGGGGGGTAAAGGCACAGAGATTTTTTTTTATCAGTCCAGCACCACCAACTAGATTTCACTGAAAACCAGGTTATCACTGAGAGAAACTTACTGTATAGTTGTGATTCACTTAATAGAAAGTCACATTAAATTTTATATATTTGGCTTAATTTATTTGTCTTATCTATAAAATAATCACATTTTACTACTTTTGGAGGGACAGAATTCTGCACCCAGTTTGTATAAATTTTTGCGAACTTTAATTTTTGAGGGTTTTTTAGACACAGATATATTATTGTGGTTTAATCTATTTCAGATAAATCCACTTGTAATGGACACATCACCGTCTGGTCCTTTACATTTTTTTCTAGTGGATAATTGACTAAAATAACCAGCAATATGGACCAAACTGCACATCATAAAACCCAAGTCTATAACATTTTTAAATGCATTATAAAGTTTAAATTGCAAATCAAATAATTTTTTTCAAAAGAATAGCCAGATTTTTTATCTCAATTAAAAATGGGTTACAGAGCCGTGTGGATTGTCGCTTGGTAAGTGGCTTTATCCGCTGTAAGTGAATTGGGCCGTTTGTCAACAAACCCAAGGCGACCTCTCTCATGTTCGGATGCAAGTGGCTACAGACCAGCTCCTGTCATCTCGCAAACGCTGTGTACATTTTACAGTAGCCTGGCTGAAGTGGTGTACTTAACAGACTCAGCAGGTTTTGTAATGCTAATTGGCTGGGAACACGCTCGACGGAGCGCAGAACGGGTGAAATCATCCATACAGCATAACCTGCTGGCGCTTCCTTCATTGCATTAAGAATATCATCAAGGGCATCTTTATTAAACACATAATGAAAACAAGCAAGGCCTGTAAATAGTCACAAATGATAATGATTGAGAGGTTGAACACAGTTGTGCCAACGAGAATAAAAAAATCCCAGTTTAATGAATAAAGACCACATATACAGATAATATATTTATCAGGAGCACTGATGCATTTTATATATAATACTATCTCTTCAACTTTGAACCTGGTCAGTCAAAACTATGACATACTAGAAATGTATATATGGTGGATGGATAAATGGTTGCAGGTTTGAACCCTGTAGAGATTATTCCGTGAACCGGCATCATTACGCCCTTGAGCGAGTCATTTAACCTCAGGTAAGGTAATAAGTAAAGGAAAATGTACAGTCAGACAGTCATTATTATCAGATCATTATAATCATCCCATCATTAGAATTGGTCTCCACGCTCCAAAAATTACTTTGATGGCTTGACTTTTGCCTGGGTCTCGTATTCATAATTACTTTTGTTTGGACATGCAAATGACTGCGGTATCCCATCAGAATCAGGTGAGGAACGTAGTAAGGGTAGAAAGTTGCATTGGGGAAAGCACTTTTTGACCTTTTTAGTTGAATTTCCAGCTGGATTAACTACACGGCATTATTTAAACTTGCTCCGATGTAAAATTACCCGCACTCTGCAGTGAGGTCATACAAGGTAATTTTGTCATTAGTTATGCTAATTTATATTTATGCTTGATACACAAATCTAATTTGTAGGTTTAGTAAAATCTGATTTTGCGTTTAGGTTTTATTCTTGCATTTTTCTATTAATGTAATGTAACGAAGTATATATATTTCGTTTATGTGATGTGAATACCAGTCAATACCAGTGGTACCAGTCAAAAGCTTGGAAACACTTAGATTTAGACTTAGTTCTTTAGATTTTTCCTCATTTTAGAATAGCAGTAAACTCAACAAAACCATGAAATAACATAGTTGAATCCGTGGGAATCATGTTGCGACTAAAAGCATCTTAAATAAATGAACGCTATGTTATATTAGATTATCTTCAAATGTCAGTTTTAAATTATACTCTTGACATTTTATCATCATTTTAAACAGCACTGAAGGAATTTCAACTCTAATTGGCTGCTTTTCATTCATTACTTGATCCAAGTAATCATATTTTTTTAATTCATTTAACTAATTAAAGAAATTAATATGTTGGTACAATTATATTTTGTCTACAAAAGTAACTTCAAACATTGTAATATACCCTTCAGATCACGAGAAACATTTTTGTCAATTGTCTCTAAACTTTTGACTGGTACTATAGCGAAGGTTATAGACCTGATTTTACAGCATAAACTGAAGTGGTGACCATGTAAAAGTGTACTTACGGACTGTGTTTTTGTGACTCGAGTCCTTACTCGGCAACATTTTCACCCCTCTGGATTTCAGCTCGATGGCCTTCTTTACTGTTGGGAGACGTCAAGTAAGTGTAAGTGTAAACCACAATCCATTTATACAGTTGGCAAAACCTGTCAAGTGCTGAAGTGCAGCTATGTGCAAACAGATCATTGAATACGAGCAACCCACTGAGAATCAGTCTAGTGTGGCCAATGAAAATGAGCCTTTGCGCTGCCCGTGTACATATGACGGGCAGAGATATTTTCATAATTAGCTGAAGACCCCGCGGACATGATCGCACCAAGCCGGGGGTTTGACAGATCTTAAATGATGTGCACACTTTGTTATCCAAGACGGAACTGTCATTCTGGCACACCGATTAACCGACACGCTACCAAAATTTGTATCATCTGGAGCCAATTTGGATTTCGAAGCATTTCTGAATTCAGTCCTGTAATTATGTCATGTAGGATGCCAATTATGAGCCAGGAATCATGATGTAAATTCACTTTGCATAATTTGCTCTCAGTTTGACATCGCCCCCGTCAGTGAGCTTTAATGAAATGAAAGAGGTTTTTTTCTTTAACAAATACGATATTCACAATGATAAGAAATCAGTCAGAAAAGATTGGTGGATTTGTTGTGAGAAAATGTATAAATGAATGTTTTTGACTTTTCTGGACTTTTCTTTTGAGTCGTCCTCACTACGATTTTAACTCGCCATAAAATATCTTTGCACAAACATCAGAGCCATTTTTCATCGTATCAATCAGTTGTAAACAAGCAAGCAATTCATAGCCAAGACAAATGACAATATTTCAACACTGCAAATGAGTTTTTCCTTCCACAATGAGCCCTGTGCTTTTTTAAGCTCTGTTAAAACACTTTATACTCTCACTGGTATGTTTCATTTTTCTTCTACAACATAATTTGTTTATTATCTTCCAAACATTAATCTTTCTAAATCAATCAATGACATTTTAGTCATAATTTAAAACAAATGCAAATGTTTTGAAGTGAAAGATCATTTTAAACATTATCGAAATTCATTTTTTTTACATTTATCATAATATAATATTTATGAATTATAAAATCTTGGTTTTGGTTTCCAACTTTTTTTTTTAAAGAAAACGTCTAAAATAATCAGTTAGACCTAGAACAAAAAGTGCCCAAGGATAAAAACACATATTTTTGTAAAAAAAAGCAAATAAGTACATTCAATGCTTTAAACTGAACAAATTCAACAAATCCCTCAAGCTTCGCCCGAGATTCATGGCATCCTCTCCTCATTATGCAAATTGAAATCCCGATCATAAAGGCATATCATGAACGTGATTTAAACACGGCTCATCTTGTGTTATTCATGTTAGAAGCATGATTTCCCTCACCGCTGTCGTGATTGATTTCTCACATTAAGAGGGGGATGCAGTAAGCATCATTCCAGCATGTGTCTGCTCATGGAGTCATTGACACAAGCCAAGATGTCATATTTAGCCGCAGTAGAACATGCCAAAAGATGTGCTGTTTGTCAATGCCAAGTGTCCCACATCTGCCAGTGACAAGCAGTCTCTCCTCTAGTGTCCTACACACGCTGACCTCTTACCTTGATACTGGGCACTAAATCCTTTCCTCCGATGGTTGCTGTCTGATGTAAAGTGAAGCCGCAGCCAATTCTTGCTACTAATGACGGGAGACGGCAGGTTCATTCCTGTTAGCCTGAAAACAAACAAGATTGTTATTTTAAAGAGCAAAGCTACAAACAGCTCAGTGCAAAATAACCGAATATCATGAACCTCATTTGTCATATACCTTCTATAAATATATGCATTTCTAAAAGTAAAAATCATGTAATTCATGATAAATACAGTCATGCCATCAAAAATTTTCACAATTTTAATTGACTGATTAACCTGTTAACTGTTCCACAGGTCACTATTGACTTTAATATTTCATAGCTGAATTATAATCATGACAAACTATATACTGAAACATCAAAGACTTACACATTTGACATGTTTGCATGACAATAAATAGTAACAATTTTTGGTAAAAAAAATGAAAATTTAATGTTATATTTAAAAACAACTTAAACTGAAAACAAATTTAAAAAAATTGGATGCATTTTTATGTGTATACTGTGTGTTAATCATAATTACATAATTTTTACAGTTTAATAAATATGAGAGTTCAATTTTAAAGATCAGTAAGGCATATTAACATCAAAAATCCTAAATAAAGTTTAAAAATCATTGTAAAGTAGCGTCCATACCACAACTATAATCATAACAATACAGGGAAAACGATATTGCAATATTTATAACGATATAATATACAACATTTTTACAACTAATGTGCACAACAAAACAAGATACAATTGAATTTAAAAGATTTACACATTTAAGCGAGCGAGTGCATTTACATATATTTTGTTGTCCATTTAACGGGTAAATCAATAAAAGCAGTATTGCTTTAACGATTGTGTTGTTGTGACCATTTATCAGCACAGCTATGATCCGCCTGTTGCAATTATGCAATTAACCAAAAGTGTGAGAAAACACTGCTCGTGCCGTTACATTCACCTGCTATGTGTTATGTTAGTCAATCCAAAGCATTAGTGCCGAGGTGTGGAAACGAAAAGATCTGAGAGTTTGATTTGCAATCAGTGTAACAGCATACATATTGTTTTCTTATTTGTAATCCAATAACTGAAACTGGCCCGTGTCTCGAATTCTCATCAGCATGCCACCCGTATTCCCATCTCTATCATTCCAGATAATGATGCCACAGATGAGCATAAAAACAGTAAATGAAAACTTCTGCGCAGACTTGAGTAAATACATCTATTCCGCCCTCTAATTATGCTTCTTGACTGTTCTACATTTCAATATTTCAATTCACAGCAGCGTGCTGCTAACTTCCTTTGTGAGATGTGGACACCCATGGGCTTTTTTTATTCGGTTTTAAAGAAGCGTTTGGGCATATGAATAATCAACACCCCAATTTAACACACCTGAAGAAGTCAATGGTAAAACAAAATATATTAGTTCCAATTTCATCTTGAGACAAACAACTTCTTGTTTTTCTCTACACAAGCTTTGATGGCACCAGACTGCCTTTCACGCTGCTATTTCCATCCTGTTTTTTGCTTTTATTGTCTTTCGTTTTTTAAAACATATTCCAGGGTGCCTATTAAAAGTTCCCCTCACCTTGTCTTTCTAAAACTAAGGGTGCGTAAACTTTATGTATCGTGCGGCTTGTAAAGAATTATCTGATGTTCACAGGCGGGTCTCTGTGAGGGCCCTATGTGTGAAGTCATGATTGTAATTGTGCGTCCAGCTAGTCCTTGAGCAACATTTCTTTATCTTTTCACCTGCGGTAAAGATGTTTTGATGCACATCCAACTTTCACACTGCAGAGAATTTTATATCTGCACATATTAAATACAACGATTGAAAGGAAGAAAAAATAGTTACAAATCAAAGGCGAAACTCAATCCAATCAAAAAACTGACGATAATCATTCATATTCTTAACAAGCATTAATGATGGCAGCTACAGCCCAGTCATTAGTGTATAATTTAATATTTCATTCTGAATCAGCGCTCCATCTCCTTGATAAGGAGACAATTTTGGTTTTGGCAGAGACAACTGAAAAGAAGGTTATTCTCCGTGTATAGTGTGAATGCGTCAGGAACACGTCTGGGTCTTATTTCATAAACATACAGTAAAAAAACGGTATGGATGATATTTAGATTGATGGATTTTCTATTAAGATCACTGTAACATCATTTTAATAATAATACTTTACTTTACTTTACTATACTTTACTTTACTTTACTTTAATTTATTGTCTGTACAGAAGTTCTGGACAGAAATTCATATTTGACACTGGCAAACATACAATCAACAATATACATACACATACATTACTCTAAAATACATAAAACACACATTACCCTGATAAAAACATGTAAACAAGTTACATGTTACAATGTTTAATATTTAACTACAATGTGTAACATACTGTCATAGAAAGAGATTAAGAGGCAGGATCTATATGCTATCCATACACAACAACTATGAACAAACACAAAACAGAAGCACATGAAACAGCATGCAACACATTTAGTAGGTGACAGGAAACAGAGAAAAAAAGAAAGAAAGAAACAAATAGTAATATAAAATGGGCAGAACTGTCATGAAAAAAAGTGGCAAAAAGCTAAAAACCGTAAAGGTCCTAAAAGGCTCAATAGATTACTTTATGCAGAATATAATTTCTTTCGAATTTCTGACCTTGTGAGGTTTATTTCTGAAATTCAAGCATCATTACTAAACTAACATAACTAAATTGTGTGGAACATAGATGAACCTCGTTTCATTTGGGCTGTGTTATATATATATTAAGCTGACGAGGGGTTTTTCTGGCGATGTCTGGCACACGAGCTGCTGTGTGAAGCCTTTCTACTTCTTTTCAAGAAAGTGAAGTTCAACAGAGCATGAAAACCAGGTTCAGCTGAGGAGGCAAAGAAGTGAGAAACAGAATTGAACGTGCATTACAAAAGCCAGACAACAGAGAGTAAACCTGACAAAAGCTCAGTGTGTTTGAAGAGAGCTGTGCAGATAACACAAGAGAAGAAACATTGGGACAACATAAATATAATGTGAAATATAAAATGTGAAAATGCTGATGAATTCCTGAGCAAAAATGGGAAATTCTTTAAAGTTTAAAGACATTCTGGAAGCTGCTTTATTTTAATATGCGAGTTGAAATTAGGATATGCATTTTCAATGTGTTTTTTCGGACGCTATCAGACATTAAACAGAGTCCCTGCTCTACATTAAGTGTTCATGGTCATTATTAAGGTTGAAGGGATTAAAATGAAAATGTGATTCTGTCAGATCTGTTTTATCTCATTTATTGCTCAAACCCAAAGTGTCACTACACACATTTTTATAATAAAAAGACTGGACCAACGCACTTTTCCAACACATTGAAATTCCCTTTTCAAGATCATTCTGCATATGCTAAAAATAACTGGTATTACTGGTCTATTGTATTACTATTACATAAATAGTAATGGTAATAGTAATATAACGGTATTGTCTAGAAATGCATATTTACATTTATTGTAATCTAAATTACTATCATTACTATATTACACAACTGAATATCAGTCTGCTGGGTTTAGGGAAGTCATAAATAAAGATCGAGTTGAGCAGGAGATGTGAGGTCTTCAAAGAGAATGGCCTTTATTTTATTCACATGTTGTAGCCAAATTTATTCAAGCTCTGGCAACGGTGTCAGAGAGGTCAGGAGAACAGGCTCACTTTGATGACTGATGCCAATAACTGCTGGAAATCAAGGCCACAGACAACATCATGAGCGGAGCAGAGGGGAATTTCAACAAGAAATCCTTTGAATTGCAGATTCTGAGTTCGTCACTTTGTTTTTAACCTTCCAATGATTCTTTCAGAAGGAAACAGTGAGGTTTGGGCTTTACATTAAATTAGGTTTATTGCAATTGAAAAGTATTGCTGTTAAAACGCATATCGTTTTTTTTTGTTAGTAATGATGATGAGTTACATATATTTCAATATATAATTTATAATTTTATAAAATAAACTTGAAACTTATACTTTCAAAGGTATTTCAGATATATTAACACTTCCATTTTTCATAACAGCGTGTTAAAGTCACTGTAATGCCCCGACTCACTTTAATTTACCTTTATGCACAATTTGACATTGACTAAAGAGACATATTTTTCTCTTTTCTGACAAAACTTGACATGACAGGTCATCCAGCGTCTGTCCGTGAGGAAATTGCTTTGCAGAAGTCAAAGTAATCTTGGTGGTTTTCTCCGAGTAGCATGTACTCTAAACATTAGCTTCTTAAATCTGACCACCTGTCAGCTGTCCATCTCTCAACCAAATCTCATTCCCTCACGTCTGCTTGAATATCTGTCACAGACGTTCACTCAGGGCACTGGCACTGAAATAGCTCACACTGTACACACTTACAATAAAAGGGCTTTATTCCACTGAATAATACCTTTAAAAATTTTTATTTTGTTGCCTGTAATTTTGTTCTCTGCTGGTTATTCTAATAATTGTGCTGTCATGATTTTTTATACAAAAGTAAAAACGATCAATGAACTTTATTTAAACTAATGCAAAACAACATGCAAATATTTTTTTCTAACAAAATACTTATTTTAAACGCTGTATTACAGCCTCTGGATGGTTAATCAAATTGTTTATTTTGCTTTGTATAAAGCAATATACAGTATCTTAAAGCAGGGTTTCCCAAACTAGGGTTTGCGAACCCCTGGTGGTTCACTAGGGAATTGCAAGGGGTTCGTGAGTTAAGTTGAAAAACAATGAATAACAATTAAATCATAATGTAAACAAATCGTTTTATTAAAAATAAAAAATAAAACAACATTAGACAACATAAAACAAACGTTTAATGTACCAATGAAAGAAATGACAAGATGAAGGTGCAATAACAGGTAATAATAACTGTAAAATACTACTGATAAAATTTTTTAAAGTGATAAAAAATGTTTTTCGATTTAAACATGCAAATGTGGTATTAAATTATTGAAATATTTATTTAAATCTCAGGCTGTACTTTAAGTAAAAAAATTAGGTCGAGGGGGTTCGGCTAACAACAAACCCCTTTAGTAGAGTGCATTGACGTAAAGCTGTAAATAAAAAATGACAAAAATGTTACAAAAATTTGCATTAGCTTATTTTTATTTTTTTTATTTAGCGTATCTTAACTTTTTAATTTAATGATTCACATGCTCCCATTGGAATTTCTAATTTCATCAAAAACTTGAACAATGAATTTACATAAATGTAACAAAAAACAGCAAAAATATTTTGCTCCCCTCACTAAAGAATACTTGGATGATGCTTGACTTTAAGTGCTCTTTTTTTTTGTTGCTTTGTGGTCACTACAGTAAGCTGTTCTGAATCTTTTTGTAATCCAGCTCACCTTAATATTAAACTGTATTATGATACTAACCAAATATAAATTACATTATTACTGTAATAAAAGTATTTCTGTGATTTATTCACCTTAAGATCTTCTCAGTTGCACAATGATTAAGGTCATCTCAAACAATCAGGCAACCGCAACAGGCCCAGTTAAGAAGATTATGTTTATTGAGGACATTATTACGGTTACCCAGAGAAAAATGAAATTCTTTGGAGTATGAAAAGAACATGAACATCCTACATAAACTTCAACTAGAGCCAAAACCTCCCCAGTATCTCATATAAAGGATCATAAACCTGCATTCTGCTCTGGGCTGGTCTTGCCAAAACCATTTCAGCAAGTTGGAAGCGTCATATTTTTTTTGTTACATCCCTACAGTACATCCCATGTGCAGTGATAAACTGGTAAATACCCAAACATGAAAACACTGGTGACCGTTTAGACGTATAGGAGCAGACCTAAACATACAGACAACAAACACAAAGCTGTACTATTGAGCTATTGATTTCCCAGTGTTGTTCTGGGGGTTTAAGTAGCACATTGTCTGTGGAAAAGGATGCCCGAAAGCCTCGGAGTCTGTGGTCATGTGACGCCGGTGAGAAGACAATGCAGCCGAGTTGTTCTGGCCTTACAGAGGTGGCATTTAACAAACAGATGCGCTTTAGTTTCATATGGATTACTGCAACACTGGATCGGTCAGCAGCCTTTGGGTCAAGTCTCTTCCATGACATTCAAAAGCATTTTCAGTATTGATTCCATTCGGGTGGCATTAAAAGGAAACCCTGGCCAGATTTTTAATGGGATGAGCGGTATATTTTGACTGCTGAAATCTCACTGAATATTATTTGAGACGTTCAATCAATCTAAAAGACTCCAAAAGGGCAGCGAGTACTTACGCCCTGATCGATGTTGGGTCTGGTGCTGGTAAATGTAATGGGCGGCACCCCGCATTTGTCTGTCATAAATGTCCTTGCTGTGCTCTGATCATTTGATTGCATTTATTTATTGTGTAATGTTGACTTTGTGTAATATATTTGTTAATGAATTATATTTTGTTGAAGGAAAAATACTGCTCACTGTCCTTTTTCCATTTAACCTTATAAATGTGACAAAAATAAATCTATTTCAAATACAGATTAAAGAAGTAGATAGTAGAAAGTAAACTACTCTGTAAAGCTGCTTTGAAACAATTCAACATTGTATAAAGCGTTACATGAATAAAGTTGAATTGAATTGAAAGGACACCATCTGAAAAAAAAATTCAATAGGTTCAGTACAACCTATAGTACTATATATATCTTACAGGTGTCCAAAAGCATCCTAATTTACATAATAGTCCATAAATATTATAATATAATTAGAAATCCAACATTGTTTAGATGTAAAATGGACTAAAGTGACAATAATATTTGCAATTATTTGTGTAAGGATTAATCACCAGTCATGTTTTCAAAATGGTGACATCCTTCATAACAAATTCCTATTTCTGCAGAATGTAAATATTATGCAGCTGCTGTTTACGGTAAGAATAAACATCCTGGTATTACAATTCTAATTCAGTGTAAACAGATTGTGCCGTTATTTCATCAGCAGTCTCTGTGAAGTAATGTTATTGCACTTTCAGCAACTTTGTGTAATTTCAAGCCTGTGTTTTGGTGAAGCGGAAAGCAAATTTATTTGCGAGGGTGCCAAAGCGACCGTGCCGTCTCCGTGCTTCGCGCGTCAAGAGTAAGGACATGTTTATTCACTGAGCTTGAAGTTAATAGAGTTCAGTCCGAATCTTCCCGTGCGATACTCTCTCACTAAGCTACGACTTACCATTTGGCCACGATTGCAAACATTTGAAAAGACAAACAAGAATTGTAATGCATCTATTTAATGAAAGGATGTAGAGAGAAACAGGTGGGGAGAGGAAACAAGAGAAAGCATTAAAGCGGTGAATGCCGATCATCTGACAACGCCAGAAACAAACTCAAACTGAGCCTGAGCAACTGATATGTTTCCTGAATAATCTGTGTGATCGTTTGTTGTGCTTTCTCATTTCCATCTGAGTTTACCCAAGAACCTGAGACTGACAATAGATCTCTGTGGATGGGACTAGTTTTCCCTGAGAAGGTCAGGTGCTGTAAATTCTTATTTAACAGCCATAGTAGAAATATTTCAGCCAAAAATAAAACAAAAAATACATTTAATTTTTTTATTATTTAAAACTAAAATAAACATTATTATCTCCATGTCTTTTCAAACCTCCAGGCTAAATGCAAGCTGTAGGAATTTTTTATTTAATCAGTTTAAGAAATAAAAAAAGAAAACACAATACTGATATCAAAGACCATCTTGTGTGCTTCAATAAAGGCAAAATTTCAGAATCCCAATAGTGCATAATAACATAAATGAATGGAAATGTATAAGACTCGAGATACAATATTTGACAATTTTTTATAACAATAAAAACTAAAAAAGTTAATGTTACTGTAATCTATAAAAATATCCCAAATTAGTTTTTTTTAAAAAGACTTAAAAAACCTAATATCAAAAAATTAAAAAACTAGTGCATTTTCATATAATCAGTTTCTACTGTGACAGTTTTTTTTTATTTTCTGTCATAACTTTCCTGTTTTAAATGTTTCAAAATCTATTTAGATTATTTCTAAGAAGTTAAATTTCATATTTTATCTGTGATTTCAGCATTTCGGAACCACATCTTGTTTATTTCAGTGACTTCATGAATGTCTAGACAAATGAATCCACAGCTGGACAATAGACGCTCCCATCTCAAACTACAAAGATCTTGAGCAATAAATAAAATGATAATATTTATTATAACTCCAAAAACTTCAGACCGTTTTCCAAACACAAGCCTGAGATCAGAACAGATTGTGACATTATACAGCACCAGAGGTCAGTTCACTTACCATATTGACGGAGCTTCTGTGCCACTGATCTCTAGAAAGTCATATCTGTCCTCCAGCTGGAAGTCTGTGAAGACCAAGGCGATGGTGTCTCCTGGCTCAGCAAGAATACTCCACGTGCAGTCAGCATTGTTCTCATACTCTGAAGGAAAGTGTGGACTTGATATTGTCCCCGTTGTTCCTCTTAATGTCCCACCGCAGGCTCCTTCAGCTGGGCAAAACAGCACAAACGTTTTACAGATCAAGTTGAGGGTCAACAACACCTTTGTTTTGACTAATCAAGACTTGAAAAGTAAAGGTTTTTAATTGCAAAGAGTATGCAATTTCTGCAATATTCTATTGGTCTGACAAATGGATCCTGGATTGGTTGCGGCAAAAGTTGAGATTTCTGTCTACAGACCTTCTTAATTTGTCTTTGCATAATAAGCCTAAATATATCTAATTTTAACATTAACAAAATGAAGCACTTTCCATTTAAAAGTAACTTTAAAAAAGATAAAACTCACCAGAAGCAATTGGGCGCAACATTGTTTGATGATTATCTACAGTAAACTTTGCTCCAGAAATATATTTTCTATTTATCTTAAAAAGTTCTCAAATATGAATCAAACAAACATCTTTGAGGTAAATGATTTGACTAACAAGTTGACTAACAAGACTAACATTTCAACTCATCAAATTTGGGTAAATAGTTTCAACTTATTTTTATAAGCTAAAGAAACTCACCATTTGTAATGCAAAGTTGATTGGACTTGAAAATTTTTAACAGTGTGATGGAGTTCCTTTAGCTTATAAAATATGTTTTTAAAAAAACTATTTTAACTTAATTTGATGAGTTGAAATGATTTGAAATAAGTTGAAATAGTAAAAATGGTTGAAATGACTTGTAAAGCAAGTTGATTTGACTTAAAAATTAAGGCAGCAGAGATTTTATTTATAGTGTAGGTGTTTCAATATATTTATTTTTTTAAGGTTTTTGCATCATCATGGGATTCCTGAAATTTAAATCCACTAGGCCATGCAATCATACGACATCTTACCTCTGCAAAACGGTGCTGGGAAATCCCATGACGCACCACTTCCCGGACTCACTATGCACGTGAGAATCGCATGCCCCTCCAAAACGTATCCCATCACACAACTGTAGCGAATCTTGTCGCCAACGTTGTACCTGGACCCGTGGATGATTCCTCTCGGTATCAGCCCTGGGTTTCCACAGGTGTGACTGGGTAGCACTGCAACGGAAACCACAAAAATGGGTCAGAACTAAGTTTCTACATCACGCTGAGTCTTTCACTCTTTGTTTGCTCTTTTCATCCTCGAACACAGACTGAAAGCCAAACTCTGGAGATCTCAGTCTCTCTGCGAGTCTTTACAGAGCATGAACATCTGAAGCTGATCTCGAGCACCGCACGTGAGTTGTGATCATGATGCTGTTTGAAGGTAAGCATTTCATGTTGACAACACAAGCGCATGAATCAGTACTGCACTCTGTTCATCTGCGTCGACTGTTCAAAGAGAATCCATGCGAAACATTTTAGACTTTGGGAGATGATGGCGTAAGAATTTGGAAATCTCAAAAAGGAGAGCATTAACTTCACATTATAAAACATATGCATTAATTGTGTGATGTAAAGTTCACATCACTGGAGGATCAGACTGATTAAGTAAAAGACACACATTGGTGCTGGCCATAATAGAATTCTATATAGACATCTGATTGGTGTTAGCAAAAAGTACGCCTTTTTCCACAGTCAACTACAACTTTTTCTTTACAATGCAGCCAAGCAAACAAACTAACAAAAAAGTTTAGCCTAGCGTTGGTCTAGCAAAAGTAATCTTTTTACAAAAGAACAATCCCTTGACTTTGAAGTTCAAAGCTAATTGGTCAGATCTGTCACATTGTAGAGAAACAAACTCTGCTTCAGTTTATTGCTGGCAAACAAAGTATTGAAAAGTTGGCTGCTGCTGTCTCTATGAATATTCAGCCCCTTTTGCTATGTCAATGCTACTTGTACAGTGATACTCATGCCTGACTGGACAGAGCCTGATATTTTACAGTTTATAAACGTTTATAACTAGTTTATAAACGTTTATAACTCATTTATAAACGTTTATAACTAGTTTATAAACAACAAATATATGGAGGCTTCCATTCCAAAAGCACTTTTCTCCAGTTGTACATGTCAAAGAATCTTACTGCTCCCAACCAAGAAAAGCATCTGTGTTCAAGGTAAAGTGCTCCTGAAGTCAAACTAGCCTTGGGTTTGCGTCTGCTTAATGAATCCTGGGAGACTTAGACGTGCCCACCCACATTCATCCCAACTCACTCACACATCCAATGCCATGTGCACACCTTACAAATAAAAAACCTGCAGAGTAACAACAAGCCAAACAATGTTGTTTTAATGTTACAGCAGTTTTCTGTACACTGACATGAGCCTTCTTGAAAAGCTTCTGAAATGCACAATACTGTACTTTTATGAGCATGTTCATCTCACTCTCTTATAGCTTTGATTTACAAGCTTTGTAAGTCACTAAAGGATTCTGGAAGGTTTACTTTTCTAACTCACTTTTATAACTATATGTACATTGTGATCCTCCAGACATGTGAGGTGCCGGGAGGAATGATGTTACGCAACCCTTGTGGCACATTACAAAGCTATATCTAGAGGCTGACATTTAAAAACTGCATTTTGATTCAGTTACGTTCAATGATAGACCTGATCCGAGTGGTCTCTTAAGATTTTATCTTAGTGGAACTGTTACTAACTACAGAAGGTGGAATCGTTTCTTAAAGAAGAATACAAATAAATCTCTAACAATAACATTACTGAACTTTAACAAAGTAGATGTGATGACAGCACACCAACTGACCAGCCACAGTCTGTTAATTGACCAATTTAATGTACAGTACTATATACTGTATCAAACAAAATGACAAAAACTGTAAGATTTGATTGTTTTGCACTACGTAACTTCTGAGGGTCACGACACATCGTTTCTCATTAGTCTTCTTGGAAATAAAGTTGTGTTTACAAGTTCCAGAGCTGATCTTTGAAATATATTTATAGTTGTGTTTAAGGCAGTGTTGGTAGCTGAATATTTAAGTCAGACAGTCTCTTTCTGTCCAAACAAAAGGACTTCAAACTGTTGGAATGAGGACCAGACTTTATATCACAAGTTACTGGAGACAACAGTGTCTGTGATGACACCTTTCTTTGGCCTCTTTTCTTACCATTAAAGACAAAAGTTATCATCAAAGGTTTTCATTTTACTGATAACTCAGATGTCAACATTTGGTGGTTTAAATATCCATGTGAGGTCTCTCTCTACATTTTGTTTGTTCATGTTTAAAGCATGATTTTTCATTCTTATGTGCTGTTTTCAGAATTGTCACACCCATGTCCATATTCCTCATAAAATCACACATGAACAGAAAATAAAATAACTGTTTAATGTTCTTTTAAGAGTCATCCCTTCTTCATTTGTTGGGTATTATTGCTTTTAGTTTGTGCTTTTTACTTTACAGAAATCCTGCAAAGTATCACATCCACAACGCATGTATATTACCCTCATCGTAAATAGAAAACACTTGTGTTATTCTGGACTCTATCGACTGAATATACGAGTAATAAATACATTCTCTGAGAATTTGAAATTCAAGTTGTAAAGTTGTGAAAATGTCACATACACAATGTTAAAATTACCAGAATTAACTTGCATATCAAAATATGAAAAAGCACAGTTCTAATGTACTATGTTACCTATAAGTGTGTTATGGGTTCATGTGGATATTAGAGAATCCCGTTTTTGGCCTAGCCACATGCTAACACTAAATTTAGTTAAAACAGAGCCTACTGTGTTTTGAATGCATCACTTAATAAGGATCTATTTGAGTTGTCTGTGTTGGAGGTATAGTCTCTCACTAGGTTTTGAAACAGATTTTTATCATGTCTGTTTTTGGTCAAATCCTGTTTTGGCAACATAGTGTTAAAGCCCATGTAGGAAATGTCCTTCAAGCATTTGCAACTAAGCAATTTAAATTACACAGTAAATAGAGCACATTGAGAGCTGGATTAGGAAGTGTGTGCATTCATTTCAATCAGCCCTGTATGTACTGTATAGGGTCTCGTTTAGATACAGCACATCTACATGTGTGTTTAAGCAATGTGATTACCACAAGTAAACATATTTATATTCACACTTAAACAGGCAGCACATACTAAGCAGAATATTATTCAAATCAGCTCAAAATCGTGTCCTAAACTGACGTGGCTTAGTTGGATCCAGTGCTTTTGGATTCGCTGTTTCCAGGCACAACTATACATTCATATTCATGGTATTGCACTCAAAATGCGCTCGGCTCCAGCGAAAAATCGGTGTCCCAGAAGACACAGGAACCAGCCTACGAAATGTTGTCTGGCTCTATTTTAAGCATTTAGGACTTGCAATTGATTTAATCTGGAATAATTCATTGTGGAAATGTCTGTCCTGAGATCTCAGTACACTGGAATAGCTCTGTTCATTAATCCCGTTTTTAAATTGACGGTCTGCCATGTGGGATTTAAAGGAAGTTTGGTAAATATTTGATTTATTGTCTGATTAATGATAGCTGAAGGCCAATGCGATGAAATCTGAATGAAGGAATAGGAAATGAGCATTGTTTTTTTTGTTAATGCTGATTCTTTTTGTGCCTTGATATTATACTTTATATATTAAATGAATTTATGTATTAGATTTTTTTCTTGTTTATTTAAATAATTAATTTAACCATGCAACTGCAATAATTGTTCTTTATTTCTCAACATTTTTGCTCATTAAACCAAATGTCTTCCCAATAACACTGTATATTAGAACCTACATTTCAAAGTACTGTTACCTACAAACTAAATATACACTAAATAAACAAAATTTTACTGTAAATGAGTTTGAATGCAATACAATGAAACCTTGCAGCATAATACAATGCCTTTTGTTATCAGTACTAAAATGCTGCTTAAAATGCTGTTGTTTGTGCTGTATGTTTTACATAATTCTGCTGTAAAAACAGTCAAAAATGTTAAAAAGTGTTAATAGGTTATGTCTAATAATCTCCAACTATCTCCAATAATGTCCAACTATCAAAGCTATAGGTCAAAAATTATAAAACTTTAATTCATCTAATTGGTTTATTTATTGTTTTATTTCTTAACATTATTATCACTTATGTTTCTGTCCATTGACTTACAGACAAACTGCTGCCTAGAGTATATTATTTCTCACCCAATGAGAGTGTCCGTCTGATAGAACACTGTGTTTAGAGCCTTTTTGAATGGCACCTCCAGCACTGATTACTGTCTCATAAGATCAACATCTAATTAAACTTCTCTCACTTCCTGTGACATTGAGGGAGATCAATAGAGCAGTTACAGACTGACTCCCTAGGTCTAAAACAGGCGCCTGAGCCATTTCCTATTTTCGTCCTCGGGATCAGACGCGCCCATCACAGAGGTGAAGCAGTGAGAGAGAGAAGACAAAACCAACCTCCAGAAGAGGGACACAGACCAGTCGAGATGCTTGTCAAAGATGTTGAGACAATACATATTGAACTGATCGAACTTAAGTGATGATCATTTTAAGGGACCCAGAAATGACGAATGACCAAAAGTATGCATGACTAATAAACAAGTAAATATAATGTAATGTTTTGGTCATGATACTATATAATTTTAATAAATAATAACAAAGCATTTAATTTAATCCCTGACAATTGACAAAAAATAGGTGCATCCATCAACAACCTGACAGTTTCAGACATGTTGTCATGTCGCTGCATGCCGCACGTATTTGATGCAGACACAATGCAAGTAATCACAGTTGAGGTAACATACAATATGGACCCCAATAAAAATGTTTTTGTCCAGATTAATGGCCATGCCACATTTTTACAATTGTGTAGGGACTTGACCGTGCAATAGTTTACTTGCCAGGCCATACCATGTCACCTCTATTGAGAATGATATTTCACCTGAGGCAACCTTAATGCAAAAATCAATATAGGCTATTCTCTCTGAATAAATGGCCAGTGTCTCTAAACTCTGTCATACCTTGGGACCATTTATTGGACCCATCTATTGTATAAAGAGCAGCGCTAAGCACACTCAACAGTAACATGGTTATTGCACGCTGCAGAGAACGTGCGAACAAACAGTTTTTGTTTAACGCGTATCCTTTATACAGAAATGAAATTAGATTTGATGAAGTCAAAACTCCAATGCTCGTGTTTAAGAAGGAAATGTTTCTGAAAGACATCTGGCTATAGGTTTTGGTCCCTTATTTGATCGGTTGAAGTGACTGACGTGTTTGAAGAACTACTCAATGAGATGTAAAGTTTTATCATGTCGTTGATTTGAAATACACTTTACTACCTTGATCTCATTGGACAACTACCTGACCTCATAACTATTTTATGAGGTGACAATTTCATATCAATTTGTACAATGTAAATCATACAAAAGCTCCACCGCTAAACCTAATATTACTGGGGCAAACGCAGAATGAAATTTGTAATAAAATGTAGAAATGAGAATTTACATAAAATAGCCACTTTGTAAAATAGTTATAAATCGCCATGCGATTATGTTGAATTAACAAGAAGAAATTAATCCACAATAGAGAAATGATGTTTCAACTTCATATCCAGCATTTCTATCCATCCAAAATCAACGAGTACAGGGTATTTCACACACAGAACACAACATGTGGGCATTAATCAGCAGGAACAACCACAAATACAGCCACTCAACAACATCCAGCGATTATATGTGTATGTGTAAATGAGCCATTAAAGAGTACAAACAATGTTGAACCAATCTACGAAATGAAAGCACCCATGAAAGCAATCGACAATGAACACTTAACCTAATTTAATGCAAGCACCTAACATCTTTTTTTGCTGCATTGCTAATGTTGGACTCAGCTAAATTCTTGTCAGTTTAACGCACAGGTTTCTTACACGCCATGTACCTGCTGGTCTGGCAACACGTTCTTCAATATAGTTAAAAAATTTTGTTTTTTAGGTGACAGCTATGCTTTACTTAGTATATCCAATCCTTTCCAATCCAATATTTCACAATAAACTGAGAACACAAAGATGCAAGATCACATAAGAACGCATATTGAGAAACGGCACAACCAATGCAGAGCTTGGGGCGGGATCTAATTCTCCAACCAATGAAAAACAAGGGGGTGTGTTCAGAAAACAGAACCCAACAGAACAATGCTGTGATTTCCATAGGCTGTTGTTGGAGAAAATGAGAAGTCCTTTTGTAACACGGCTTAAACAAATAGCCTGATTAGTGTTTTGCTTTATTGAGTCTCCATTAAAGCAGGACAGGGATGCCAATTTTCTGTTCATTACTGCAGCCACTGTTCTGATGTATGCTAGCTGGTGTTGACACACAACTATACACGTTCCCGCCGCCGCTGCATGCTGATGCTAGCCATGCATTCCCGTCGCATCTGCTATGACAGATTTAAAGGTGAGCGCAAGCCATTAAATGAAGATGCATGGCATTTGATTGGGCGACAAGTCAATTTCCCACATGAACGGCGACACGAGAAGCTGCACGTTATCTTTGGTAACCTCAGTATGTGTTAAGACCAATGCATCATCCGTCTAAAGCAAGAAGCAATCTCAGACCCAATGTGATTGAAACGGCTGTTAGATGTGGGTGTTTCCACAGCACTCGACAGAAACCACACTCCCATATTATTTATACATGCTATCTTGTGGAAATGATTGTTTGTGATATGTGATCTATTTAAGATGTCTATATTACAATAGAGCTAGATTACATGAGTAAAATGTGATCACATTGAGTGATTTTACGTCACAATCGTGTTTCTTTGTATCCTTTGTATTTGGAAGTTAATGGACCCAGACCATAATATAAGATTATTTGGCTTCTTATTACATCTGACACAAAAAAAACGTTGGTATCAATGCTTCATGTTGCGATTTTTCTACAACATATCTACAGCGTACACAAGTGGCATTAAGATAAATCAAAAATAAACTGTTGTCCTTATTATCAATTGTTTAAAAGCATGTCACAGCACTGTAATATAAAGGATTTAGTCACATTTCACAACCCTAACTTTTGCAAAGTATTGCAAAAATTAAGTCCACTTTCCAGATGTAAACAAAGATGTAAGTAACAAAACTCATTTAGCTTAGCAGCTTTAAAGAACCAGAAGGGAAACGTATGCTAAGTATGCTGACCGGTCATGCTTTCAATGCAGTTCTACACCAAAAGTGTTTTCAACCTGATTTCAAGATAAATGTGAACTAATTCAGCAGGTGCAGATTTCAATATGAATTCATATGATGCGAATCATAACAAAACATAGGATTGTTAAAAAAGCAAGCATGAAGCTCCATCTCAACCCCACCACTAAACACAGCCATCAGATGTGTACATTCATACAAATTAGCCACCCATTCGCTAAAACAGTTTTTGTTTGAGATTGGCTTGTCTAAGGAAGGTCTAATTTTAGGTTAGACTTTAACCAAAAGGTCTTAAATGGAAATTTAATATCATTCATAGCAACTGCTTTACAATTCTCTTTTGCTTTATAGAGGTGAGAAAATACACTAAGCGTCGGCACAGTGTAATACGATCAATGTGTTTTGGCAATAATGTAATGTTATGTTAAGCTTTCCTTTGCTCACCATTAAATGCTACACAGGGAGTACATCTTTACACCAAACAAGCACTATTATCAAGACAGCAGAACATCTTGCTGTTTGCTTATTAGGTTTGATCAATACTGGGTAAAACAATGGAAAAGAAAAACCTTGGGCGTGTGTGTGTTGTTCATGACACTCGCAATGTAAATGCAGCTATAGATGTGTTATCAGAATATATGATAGCAGAACATATTTTAACATGCTTTATTTTTCAGCATAATGACAATGTTTTGCCCTTATGATTGGCTAGTGCAAAACATGAGTCTGCTTGTGATGTACACGTATAAACTGTGGCATTACTCATAATGATGGTGTTTTGAGGCAAGAGGAAAAAGCACCATATACAAAGTTCTTTAACCATAATATAAAGCATTTTTACACCCGATCATCAGGCTTCACTGTGATTACGCCATCATAATGTTTACATCTAGTGCTAGTTTTGCTCCCGTCTCTTCATTTGTACATGCAAATATGACAGTAATCACAGATGTAGAATGTTTAGCAGGAAATGTAATTAGCTTGTCCGTAGTGTTTGGCCCAATATTTTCAAAGTGATGGCACAAAGTCAAGCGGCCCCCAAGGAGAGCAGTTTCTAAATGGTTTGGAGAGAGTGTTTGATTAATCCGTTACGATAAAGCACGTTCAATGCCAACATTAAGCAAAGAAATTAATTTCACCATTCACACAATGAATGCAACCTTACACATTATTGCAATGTTTCATTTTATCAGGCCAAACTCTGCAAATTAATTTACACACAGCTGCTCTGTGTAAAATGTTTTTTTGTCATATACTGTATATGAAACGGACAGTTTCATGTAAAAATTCTGAGTGGTTGAGGCATGTTAAAAGAAATTTTTTTTTTCACAAGAAAATAACAATTTTGCGAGGTGAATTAGTACAATGTGTAGTGTAAAAAACCATGTACAATTAGAAAAAAAATCTATCAACAATCACCAACAGTCACTGGGGCATAAGCGGATTATGCAAAAAAAGTACAAATAAGATTCATAATACAGATTCATAATAACAAATAACATAAAATAGTGATGAATTGTCATGAGATTATATTGGAATAATGTCGCTCTGCCATTAGATTTTTTTATATTATTATTAAAAATATGAATTGATGTTTTTATATTTTGAAGTCAGATTTACTGTTCTTGTCGCATCAACTTCACTTATAAATTTAACAACAGACTTTATTTTCATCCCTCACTTTTCGTGATACATCCAGCATCTTTCGAAGCACAATCAAAAAGCTCAATTTACAAAATGTTACAAAACCTATGAGACATGTTTAGTCAAAATCCATCCTTTGTATGGTGGTTAACAAAGAAATAAAGACCAGTTTCCACAGGTACCACATGGTCGCGATGACTCATGCGCTTCCATGCACCAGCGGAGATGAAGAGAATTAGCTTGGACTTTTTATTGCTGCACAGGTGAACTGTCCCCTTACAATTAAGTGACTCACTCTTCAGCCTGGGAAGTTTTTTGACTTAAACTACAGACTGAAGTACTTAAGTCCACGTTATGTGCTTTTTACAGACAAATAAAAGCTCTTGAGATGATGTGGAGGCGTTAGATCGGAAGTGTGACCGTGCCGTCACCGACAATTTTGGCATTGGTTTGACGTCATTTCATCATTCCATAAGGAGTTACTGAAGAAGTGCGCTTTGTTTGGCTAGAATACAAGCACACTGCATAAAGTGTCATTTTTCATTTTAAATCGAATTTTGTGTAAACATATCTTAAAGAATGCATCAGAAAGAGGATGTTAAAAAACAAATAACATATGCTTAATTCATAACTGTTACAGGGTCGATGCCTTCAGCATCGGATTCCATTCATCACGTCACCCTATCTGCTTCCCCAGAATTCTAAGGACTTCATTAGCCACGTTCCTTTGCACCCCGCACACCTGTTGTCCATCCCGCACTCATCACCCCTCTGATCTGCACCGTCTGTTTTCTTATTATTGTGGACTTATTGTCAGCATTATTTAAACCCTGTCTTTTGTTCTGTTATTTGTCTGGTGTTGTTGTTTTGTGCACGCGTGGTAACCCTGTAAAGATATTTGTGCAAGTCTCTGTAAGTCAGCTGTACATTTCCTGCCTGCTTGTATTTTTCTCCTCTGAAGTGAGGTCTGTACTATTTGTATATCTCCACTGATGAAGTTCAGTAAAAGACTTGAATTGGATATTCTCGCGTTTTGTCTCATCTGACCACGCTAACAGTACACCAGACTGAAAAAAAGACTTTTTTCTCTCTGTGTTTTTTTTCCCCCGTCGTGTCGTGAAGAGTGTTGGATTGTTTTTTGGTTTTGTTTTTTTCTATCTTTTTCAGTCATGGACCCCGCACCCCCCAGCCCCACGGATGCTGCCACTGAACTCCTTCACGCCATTACCCGTCATCTTAATGCCCTACCTGTTTGTTCTTCCCAGCCGGTAAGCACTGCGCCCTCAGGCAGTCCCATGGCCATGCCTAATCGTTTCTCCGGAGCAGCGGAGGAGTGTGGAGGATTCCTGCTTCAGTGCAGTCTGTATTTCAGTCGGCAACCCCATCTGCATCCGACAGAGGTGGATAAAGTGGATTTTGCTATTAGTCTCATGAACGGAGCTGCGCTGCGATGGGCTCAAGGTTACTGGGAGTCTGGATCCCGCGAGTCCCGAACCTGGGAGGATTTTGTTACTCGGGTAAAGAATGTATTTGATCACTCTGCCTCTTCTCTCTCTGTTGCAGACCAATTATGTCGACTTCGTCAAGGACGTTCTTCAGTCGCAGAGTATGCTCTCCATTTTCGCACTCTCGCCACAACCAGCGGATGGAATCAGTCCGCGCTGCTGGCGGCTTATCGTCAGGGTTTGTCACCTGAGGTAAAGATGCATATGGTGATTTATGATGACTCCATTGAGTTGGAAACATTTATCCAGAAGTCCATCCGAATAGCCCAGCGCCTCGTCGCCTGTCAGAGTAAAACTCCCACTGTTTGCACCGCTCCTCTGCTGGACCCCATGCCCGCTCCGCGTGCGCCTCAGCCGCCGCGCAGTACGACTCCCTGAACATCATTCTCCGCACCACCTAGTCCTCCAGCACCCGAACCCATGCAGGTGGACAACTTCCGCCTTCCCAAGGAAGAAAGACAGCGGCGTATCTCTCAAACTTTGTTTATACTGTGGCGAGTCTGGTCACTTCCTCTCCACCTGCCCAGTCCGTCAGCCGCTCGCCCAGGTGAGTGCGGTTCAGCCGCCCCAAGCAGGTACAAAACTTCCGTTAACGTCTCTAACCCTTGTTTCCCCACTGTCTCTCTTTCAGTGACAGCTTTAGTTGATTCTGGAGCGGCTGGGAATTTAATCTCCCCAGAACTGTTGACACGACTTCAGTTACCTCGCCACCGCGTGGCGTGGCCGATTCCCGTGCAGGATATTCTGGGAAAACCCCTTGGGCAGGGACTGATTAGATATTTCTCTCCGCCAGTGCGACTTGACTGGAGACCGGTCATGTCAGAGGAACTCTCGTTCTGGGTGCTGGAGGGGAGCTCTGTGGATCTGGTGCTGGGACGCCCCTGGCTTCAGGTTCACCGTCCGGAAATGGATTGGGCGACAGGACGTGTTATTAGTTGGCCTTTGGACAATGTTGTAAGATCATCGCAATCTGTTCCCATTGTGATGTCGCCAATTTCTGTTAATCTCTCCTCAGGAAGTCCGGAAGTTTCCAGAGCACAGAGTAACGACACGCCCCTAAAGGGGTCGATTCCACCCGAGTATGGGGCGTTCCAGGATGTGTTTAGTAAGGAGAAAGCCACCCAACTTCCCCCGCATAGGCCATGGGACTGCGCTATTGAGCTGCTGCCTGGAGCCCCTTTGCCCAAGGGGCGGATCTACTCTCTGTCCCTCCCGGAACAGGAGGCCATGGGTGCGTATATCAAAGAGGCTCTCCAACAAGGGTTTATCCATCCCTCTACCTCTCCTGCAGCTTCCAGTTTTTTCTTCGTGGGAAAGAAGGATGGAGGTCTTAGACCATGCATCGACTACTGAGTTCTTAATCAAGCCACAGTCAAGTTTCCATATCCCTTGCCTCTTATTCCCCCTTCCATAGAGCACCTCCAGGCAAGTCCGTGTTCACGAAGCTGGACCTCAGAAGCCTACAATTTAATTCAGATCAGAGCAGGGAGACGAGTGGAAAACAGCCTTTCGTGGACGCCCAAGTGGACACTTCGAATACCTTGTGATGCCCTTCGGGTTAGTAAACGCCCATTCTGTGTTTCAAAGTTTTATGAATGAGATATTCCGAGATGTGTTGGGTCTCTTTGTTATTGTTTATATAGATGACATCCTGGTGTATTCGAAGTCCCTTGCGGAGCATCGAGATCATGTTCGACTCGTTCTCCAGCGTCTTCGGAGTCATCACCTCTACCTTAAACTTGAAAAGTGTGAGTTTCATCTCCCTGAGGTCCAGTTCCTGGGTAATGGATTAGCTCCACGGGGGTGCTCATGGAAAAGGATAAGGTGGAGGCGGTGCGAACCTGGCCACAGCCGTCCTCGATCCGAAGTTTGCAGCACTTCCTGGGATTCGCTAACTTCTACCGGCGATTCATCCGTAACTTTAGCACCATCTGCTCTCACCGCACTACTCCGAGGAAAGCCCAAATCTCTAGGCTGGTCACAAGAAGCGTCGGAGGCTTTCCATCAGTTAAAGGAAGCTTTCTGCTCTGCCCCGATTCTCCGTCATCAATCCCCTGAGCTACCGTTTGTAGTGGAAGTCGACGCCACCACCACTGGTGTGGGGGCGGTGTTATCTCAGCTGCAGGGGAGTCCCGCTTGCCTTCACCCATGTGCCTTCACCCATGTGCCTTCTTTTCCAAGAAGATGTCCCCGGTGGAGCAGAATTACGATATCGGCAACCGGGAACTTCTGGCTATCAAGTTGGCATTAGAGGAATGGAGGCATTGGCTGGAGGGAGCTAAGTACCCTTTTGTTGTTTATACTGATCATAAAAATTGTCTGTATCTTCGCGATGCTTAAAGACTTAACTCTCGTCAGGCCCACTGGGCGCTGTTCTTTTCACGTTTTAACTTCACAGTTACCTATCGCCCTGGCAGTAAGAATGGAAAGGCGGATGCCCTCTCCCGTATTCATGCCTCTGACGTCAGCTCGGATCCCCCCGAGCCCATCCTCCCTCCAGCCATGGTAATCTCTCCCATCGAGTGGGAATTGGACAAACAGATTGAAGCCAGTCAGCGCACTCAGCCTGCTCCGCCGGGAGGTCCTAAAGGGAGATTGTATGTGCCTGAGGATCTGCGCATCTCTCTTATGGACTCCGTTCATTGTGTTTGGGGTGAGCAGGACATCCAGGTCAGCAGCGCACCCTCTCACTCTGTTTGTCCAATTCCCCAGAATCTGGTCCTGAAGGAACCCAACCAGCGGCTCCGGAGCCTCCTCCTCCACCTCCCATCGACGAGCAGGACTGCATCTATCGGGTCGATGGGCCGGTAAGCTGGAGTACCTTGTGTCCTGGGAAGGATACGGTCCTGAAGAGCACTGTTGGGTCCCTCGCTCAGATGTCCTGGATCCTACCCTACTTTCTGACTTTCACAGTTCTCATCCTTCGCAACCAGGTCCCAGGCCATGAGGGCGGCCCCGTCGACGTTTTCTGCGGTCCGTGGAGGGAGGGTACTGTTACGGGGTCGATGCCTTCAGCATCGGGTTCCATTCATCACGTCACCCGTTCTGCTTCCCCAGAATTCTAAGGACTTCATTACCCACGTTCCTTTGCACCCCGCACACCTGTTGTCCATCCCGCACTCATCACCCCTCTGATCTGCACCGTCTGTTTTCTTATTATTATGGACTTATTGTCAGCATTATTTAAACCCTGTCTTTTGTTCTGTTATTTGTCTGGTGTTGTTTTGTGCACGCGTGGTAACCCTGTAAAGATATTTGTGCAAGTCTCTGTAAGTCAGCTGTACATTTCCTGCCTGCTTGTATTTTTCTCCTCTGAAGTGAGGTCTGTACTATTTGTATATCTCCACTGAAGTTCAGTAAAAGACTTGAATTGGATATTCTCGTGTTTTGTCTCATCTGACCACGCTAACAATAACAATGGAAATGATGGTTATAGTTAATTGCATTGCATTATGGGATGCAATATTTCATGCAGCATGCTGTGCAAAGTATGCATATATGCAAAGTATTTATAACAGTTAAATAAGTATGTTAGTGCTAGATTAAACATGTCATATCTTACTTTATTTTCATCATATTTGGGACATTGACCAAAATAGAAAGTCATTTCAAAGTTGGAGCAAGTTCTTACGTTTTGATGAAATATTACAAAGACTATTTATTTTCAGGAACGTTGAGTCCAATTTTATTTCCTGTTGACTTTAAGTGTCATCTAGTGGAGTTTACTACATACTAATCTATTTAAGACAGCATCCAATGATCGTAAATAATATTGGGTCAATTCCAGAGACGAAGACAATGACAACAAATTTGTCTTTGATAAGAAACTTTATCCATGTATTTAGGTTTTGAAGGAAGCTTATATATGGGTGGCCTCAGGCCCAAATCCTGGAAATCCAATAAAGTGTAAAGTAAGATTAGGACTGGAAAACACTTGAAATCCTGCTCTGGACGTCAAGGGGCTTTCAATGACAAATAATATGGTTTATACAGCGCAGAAGCCAAACAAGTTTTACTGAGCCATGTCCTGGTATTACTCAATGATTATCTCAGATTTAAAGCTCAGTTTCTTAGTTGTGTTGGTTTTTTCCACTCCTTTACCATTTGTTTATAATGAAAATAATGCAACGATACTTTATTTTCAGTTTGTGATGTAGATTGCTCCTATTAAAACATATGGAGCTCTCTATGTTTTGTAATTGTTATAGAGTTACATCACTGTTTTACACATTTTATATCATATCTGTGATGTATGAAATGAATTTCATTTGTTATGTATAAAAAAAATATTTTGACCATTTTCACAAAGTCAGACTTGTACCAATTCATAAAGGCCTGAAACCGGATCAGGTATAAATTTCAGTCAACTTACACAAATCGCTGCATGCAAACTCTACATAATTGACAATTAGTGCAAAAATGCATTCTGGTTTCATAAATTAGGTTCATTTTCCATTTATTCATTTTGAAGTTTGATTTCACCTGGTTTGCACCTGTACATCTCACATTGCTGTCTCATCTCCTGTTCTTAGAACACCTACAAGTGTGAAACACTGACACCGAAGCAGAAAATTTATACCTGACGTCAGACGTCTGCTTTCTAACGGTCATATAATTTTTGCCGGTACGCAATTACAGTCAAGTTTTAATCACCATTTATCACAGACAGTTTCTTTAGCCTGAAGTACAAGAGGGTCTGTCGTTTGCATCCGTCTGCGTTATCAGTCAATTTCTACCGCTCAGCACATTTATTTACATACAGCTAATAAAACTGTAGCCGAAGGGCACAGGAAACTCATCATCAGTGTCTTAACACATAGTTCTCCACACCAATCAATGAATTACCACAGACAGGAAGGTGTCCCAAATCCCTTAGTTACGCACTTATCTGTTTGTGCCATTACCTAGAGCGCTAATAACCTCCTACAGCACGACAGGATTAAAAGCCTCGCTGAAGACATGCATACAAATATCTGCCGTTCAAAAGACATGTATGGGTTACAGTTACTAGCCCTGTTTTTCTCATCATTTCTAGCATTTACATCTTGATCGAGCATCAGCTTTTTCTTTGAAGCATCTTTAAAGTGGAAAGGAGAACCATAAAATATCTTTCAAACAATGATATTTATACAATTAATGGATATTTAAACAATTTATATCAAGATATTATGAAATTGGGCTATAAATTGAAGTCAATAAGCATGTCTGACAGCTGTCAGATAGCATTGCTAAGTAAACTTTGACCACTGACTGGAGAATTTTTCAGTAAAGCTGTGACAAGCTGTGAAATTTTTTATTAACATAGCTAAAAAAACTGTTAAAAACTGTAATACTGTAAATGTTATTACAATGTAAAATAATGGCTTTTATATTAATATTAATATTTTTTATTTAATATTGTGATTTATTATCAGTGCTGGAAACAGTTGTGCTGCTTAATATTATTTTGGAACCCGTGATACTTTCTGTTTTTTAAAAGTAATTAATACTTTTATTCATGAAGTATGTGTTAAATAAATAAAATGTGATAGCATAGATTTACATTGTTAGAAAAGTTTTATATTTTAAATAAATGCTGTTCTTTTTAACTTGTTATTCATCAAATAATCTTGCAAAAAGAATTAATTGACAATAGAATAAATCAACATATTAGAATGATTTCTGAAGGATTATGTGACACTTAAGACTGGAGTGACGGCTGATGAAAATTCAGCTTTGCGTTACAGGAATAAATTATATTTTGAAGTATATTCATATAAAAACCATTATTTTCTATTGTAATAACATTTTGCAATATTACTTTTTCTGTATTTTTTATCAAATAAATGCAGCCTTGATGAGCGTAAGAGACGCACCGTCATGCCTCTGGACTGATGATCTATAGAAGAATTGCATTTAGCTTTATACATTCTGACAGACACTGTAAAACAAATTGTTAATCATTTGAGTAGGGATGCACAGGTTTTTATTTATTTATCTTGAAGTGACCGAATGCTACCATCTGTGCAAATTGTACATCAGCACAGATTACATACAGTTAGATCTGTGATCATTCTGTATTTATTTGATGTATTATGCTGCGGATATCGACTACAATTTAGTAGCTGCAACAGAACCTACAATCGCAAAAACAAGAAAATGATCAAAATTATCTGTAGTATTCTATTAAATTCAGAAGTGGCATGTAATCGTAATGACCAAAACACAGCACTGTTGGATATATATCCTATGACATAGTTGAAAAACTCTCATTAGTGCACACTTTTAAAGCTTTGAAAGTATCACTCACAACACGTCTAACTTCCTGATAAACTTCCAACGATTTTAGCTCCTGTCACCATTTAAAACACCTTTCAGTTCTTTTTAATTGGTCCTGTGGTTTTTCAAATTAATCTCTAAATGACTGATATTCTACGTATTCATTGACTCGGTATGAGGTCATAAAAGGTCAGTGTATTTTGAGAAGTGTTATAAAAATTACACACTTGAGACTGTTTTTTTAAATATGACTCGGCTACTTGAATTACTATTGAAAACTATTTTTGAAATAGTTTTATATGGATATAAAATATAGGTGTTTGCCAAACGCATATACAGAAAGTATAAAACATTTTACTCTATTAACATACTCTTATGCTTATATTTATTGTTAATTATTGTTGCCAAGTGTTGCTTTTTGTTGACACAAACTTTAAGAAAATGTTCTTGTTCAACAATACTCAAACTTCGTCTTTGCTTCCTACAAATGTATCCATGCATTATTCAGGTTGATAAAGCATGCACTTTGGCTTTCTCATAAACATAAACATGCACACGGGCTCTTTGCAATTTTACAATGCAACAAATCCATTTCACTACTGCATAATGCATCACACAGAGAAAACCAGGCTCTGTGCATTTCTGCGATGCCTCCGCTGCATTACGGGACTAAAGTCGCACGTCTCGAGGGATTACTTTCATCTTGCTAACATCTTGCAATACATTCCATGGAATGACTCAAACATCTGGTTAAAGAGTTGTAGGAGTGTCATCAGTTACTGTCATGGCAACTGTCACACTTGAGTAAACTGCCTCAGAGGCACAACAGGTAAAAAGTGGGTTCTCAGGTTTTGTGGGTAGACTTGGCCACGCCGGTTCTCCACCTCAGTCAGAAGTCCAGTACCGTGGGCGAGCTCGGTCGGAAGTCAATGATCACTTCATCCTGGTGGGACTCAATCCAATCAAAGGCCTGCTACAAAGTGCTACTTCACGTGTGCCGACAAAAACATTAGCGAAGGAAGTGGCAATATATGCAGAGGCGTAATGGAGAAACTTTTGATGGAATATGTGGCATGTTGCACTATACGTGCTGAGGAAAGTGTTTCTTGAGTTTTTAGGTTTGGGGTATGGCAGTGAATTGTAATGTTCATGTCGTGAATAAAATGTAGCTGGACTACTCAGAATTAACTATCTTCACCAAATAAATAATTTCAGTTGAATTTACCATGTAAACGCACACTGAAATCTGAATATTGACCGCATGTTCTTTAGTAATGTGCATTTTACTTGTCAACTGTAGACAGCTAAATTAACTATGTATATGTTATTCTGATAAACAATTCTGCTTTTAATGATTAATACACTTTAAACTCATTAAAGCTGCAATGTCTAATTTTGTTTGGTTAAAAATAAACAACAATTAGTTACTGAACAAATGCATCAAACGTCAGTGTTCAAAATTGTTTCCTCAATTCATCCCAATTCACAAAGGTAAGCTTATAATAGTGATTTATAATTTTAGCTGTCAGGTTCACTTTCGTAGAAAATGTCAGTTTAACGTCATTTGACTATGACCCACATAAAATTAAGCATGCAAAATAACCTGCAATTTTTTGTTTTAAACAAAGATTGCGATAGAGATGCAAAAGATTACATATTGCAGCTTTAAATACCATATGTATAGTTAAAATAATATGCATGGTGCAATGTCTTTTTATGTTTAGCACAGAGTTTTATCTACTGCCTACTGTATGTACAGCATCACATCTAAGGTTTTCTATCAGTTGGGATGCTGCCTTGGAAGACAGGTGCCTATAAAGGCTCTAGACAGCAAAGCATTAGGGTTTAGTGATGCTGAATTTAATGCACACCACGGTTACCGGATCATAATCCAATACAGCACCGTTTGGGAGTCATGCAACCAGCAAATCTGCAGTAACTGTGAGACGCCGTCATGTCAACATGTCCCAGAATCTCTAAGGAACGTGTCCAACGCCTTGTTGAATCCACAGCACGATGAATTACGACTTCTGGGAATGAACAGTCATCCAATGCAGTATTAGAAAGGTGTACCCAATAAAATGGTCACAGGGTTCACATACACAGTAATGTCATCCAATGGGAACGCTATTGATTGAGGTAGCGTTTTACTGCAGTCGTGCTGTCTGCTTTGGGAAGCCTTCCGCAGGTAGCCGGCAAGGGTATAAACATTGTTTAGGGTGCACTGAACTGTTTCACGGTTCACACAGTCACAAGATGCGGTTTTCCTCTGCTCGCACCGCGTCTATCTACGAGGTAATTTATGCATTACATCAGAAACGCACAACAATGGGCATTCATTTTAGAGCCGGGAAAGAAACTCCATCCCTTATCAATGTTTCACAAAATTCACAACCGACATCAAGCAGCTGAAAGAGATATTTACGATTGTGCCAATGCTCCATGAACAGAAAGACATTTTTGGGGGATCGAGGCTGAGTGGGAAGTGAACTGAAGTGTAAATCTTTAGAGTGGACAATCCCACAGCAATTGGCAGAGCAACAGACGCCGTGTTTCATTCTGGCTAATGCCGCTGTTTAGTAATGTGGCCCAGGTGCTACAAACGACAGGGCATGCTCAGATTTATGTATCGCATTCTATACCTTCTCATCGACCTGCTTTACCTCTTCATTCAATGCGTGTTCCCCTGTGATTCACGTATGCTGAGGTGGCACAGGGGTTTCTAAGCTATTAGAGGTGCACGATTATGATAAAAACCATAAGTGATACAGACTCAATTATATTTTTGTGATTATTCATTTTAATTTAATTGTAAGTATTGTTTTATATACCATTATTATTGATTAGTTATTGCAAATTTGTGGATTAGTTAAAAAGTGTGCAAGACTTCTCTTTTTTTTTATTGTTTTGTTAAACAATAAAAAAAAGAGAAAAAGTCTTGCACACTATTTATTTTAATGAACAATGCTAAATGAACAATGAACAGCTTCATTTTATTATGATAAAATGAAGCTGTTCATGCAAATCACTGACTGTCCAATCTTTATTTAAAAAACAATTACTACTATGGTTTTTTTTTACAAAATTTTGTTGGTTGGGTACTCATGTAAACGCTTCTGTTAAAATCAACTAAGGAGTATCGATTTTGGAGATAATCTATACAGTACATGAAACTGCAAGACGACACTTTAATTTCTGACTCTATATTGTCCCTTAGTCAACATTACAGGGAGCGACATCAAGCAAATTTTATTCAATGTTATTCAAGATGCACTCTGGGGTTCAAAGGATGTTTTTGCATTTCCTCTCATGCACACAGTTTGGGAATATCTGAGTATTGATTATTGTGCTTTATACAGCATCTTTTAAACAACCAGACAGGTGATTTTGTTTAATAGATTAGGACATATATATGATATGAAAAAGAGGAAGTTTATGAAAATGATGTACAGTTTCCAGGTAGGGAAGTGAGTGTGTGTCATGTTAGAATGACGCTGCAGTTTGGCAGCTGCTGCTGATGTGGGATGATGAGGATAGAATCTGTTTTGAGTTCTCTGAGGTTTTGTTTTGCTTGATTGAGCGCACGGTGAAAGTACTCGACGAGCCAAAAATATCTCATACTAATTTAACTGCCATCACATGGGCTGAAAATGGATAAAACAAATGATTAAGCAAACCGAGTTCAGGAGTCTGTAGCTTTACTCAAATAAACCTGCAGAAGAACCGGCTGCCGAGTCTCACTAACAATCCTAATAACTTGCGTTATATTATATTATAACTTAATATATTGTTATAAATTGTTACATTTAATAACAAATAAAAATATCTGATATGATTTAAATGCTATATGAATCTATTTTAAAAGTCTTGTTTAAAGCACATAAAACAAGTCAATATAACCTTTGTTTTCATATTTGTATTCAAATTGGTGTACTGTTCTTTACAAATATTTCAATTAACTGACTGTCAAGTGCTGTACCCATCAAGTTAAAGTATTACAACACTTCACGTTGAATACACATGAGTGACTTTAATCTTTTATTTTCAAAATGACAACAAAATGTCATCCTGCATGTGGCCACACCACACTGACTTTGATTTTGTAAGCAAAAGTTTTTTTTTTCTAAATAAATAAAAATATTTTAAAGTAAAACTCTATCATTTATGCACATGTTAATGATCCAAGTCTAAATTCCAAGTTAATATTTATAGATATTATGACAATGTTTTTTTTTCTGTTCTTATTATACACAGCATTCATTTCGTTTTTTAATTGCTCATATTAGTCATCATTTTACTGTTTTCCATTCACCAAGCATTAAATTAAAAAACAGCAATTTTCTTGTGAGGTTAAGGATGCTTTTGGCATACAAAGACACGTATACACTGGCATCAAAACCAAACCCAACACAAGCACTGATGTCTTATTTGTCTCACTTGCAAAGGTAGCCTTTCTTTAGCTTTTCTTTAGCGATATGCCAGACACGTCAAGCCCTGAAGTCAGGAAATGCTCTTTGAAATTTCAATGAATGGTGACTAAAGAGTAAGAAAGAGACTTAATTTATGCAAGAGTTCATAAGTTTAAGTATTACTGCTAACGGCCGTAGAAAGGCTGCCCCATTTGGGGAGTGAACCCTGAACACCTGGGTCAGCGGTACACAGCTACGGTCTTTGTCATTTTCTCTGTATGAAACAATGCAGTATAATCAGCCTGCCGAGACTCGCTCAGAACAGCAGAGGTGAGACATGCTCTTTTGTGCCCGACTCTGTGTGTGTGTGTGTGTGTGTGTGCCTCTTAGACAGATAAGATATTCATGGTCTGTAAAACAGCTCTAGCAAAGTTCAATTAGATTGTAATTAGACAGTCAATTAGGCTTTTGGAAATGACAGTGAAAGAATATTTCCAGAAATGGATTTGCCAAATGAACTGACCAGACAGAAAAAACAGCATTGTGTGATATCATGCCCTTCACCTACCAACATTTCCAGCTGTTAAGCAAACATCCCTGTTTAGAGGGTTTTATCAGGTCAAATGAACTATGTTGGCATGCGCTCTGCTTCACCCAGAATACATGCAATTCACTGCAAGCATGCAACTCACTATCTAGCTAGCATCATATTAAATGATAAAACGTGCTAGTGTTCATGCTAATCATGTTGGAGAGTGGTGAAACAGGCTAATTATGTGCTTAGACATGCTACTATTATTGTAAACCATGCTAGTATTATTCTTAAACATGCTACCATTATGTTAGCTTAATGTTAGATCAATGTAAACAGTGCTAAATGTTAGCATCATGTTAAAACGTGTTAGCATCATGCTAGCAATGTTACAATATTCTAGAACCATGCTAAATTATGTTTAAAAATGCTAACAATTCGATAAAAACGTTTACATTATGTTAACCTGTTAACTGTAAGAGGTGGAACACTTATTTCACTATTCATATAAATATTTCATATTTGAAGTGTAATATAGTCATGAAAAACTATATTTTGATGGGAAGGTCAAGAATAAGTATTTGACAAGTTTTTTTAAATAAAAATATACATAAAAATGTTAATGTTATTTATAAAAATAACTAAAATTAAAGTTTAAAAAACGTTGAAAAATAAGAATATAAATTAATATATAAATAATAATAATCAAATAAATAATAATATCTGAAAGGTAAATAAATTGTTGTTTATTTACTTTTAGTTATGTGGAATATCAGATTGCTGGATAGTGCGACTGACCAATCAGAATTTAGTACTCAAGATTAACTGGATTAACCAAAAAGACCTACTTATTAAACCAGTTCACACATTTACATTTATTCATTTAGCAGACGCTTTTACCCAAAACGACTTACAAGTTACCAGTGGCACACTGGAAGCAATTAGGGGTGTCTTGCTCAAGGGCACCTCAGTTGTTTCCTGCTGGTACTGGGAATGAAACCAGCAGCCATCTGGTTGCTAGTCTAACTCTCTAACCACTAGGCTACAACTGCCCCCCATGTATTGCCAACACCAGCTACAGGCAAGACAACTATTTTCTTTCCAACAACTGCATTTCCGCAGAACTTCAGCATCTATATAGTGCTGCGAATGACGCTCCACCGTATTTATCAGCGGAAGCAGCCCGGCTCTAACAGAGACAGATGTTGTGCACCAGAGAGCTTCGCCACAAATAAAAAAGCCTTTACAGTTGTGTCAACAGCAGGTTGAGCCGCGCATGCTGTTCAAAACAGCTATCATTAGCAGCTCCTCATGAGCGAGGGGAGTAAACACACCATCCTGCAGGAGTCAGTCTTGACATGCTCACAGTCAGCCCTGCTAATGTCGCTCTTTCGAGGAAGGCCGCTTATCTGCATGTTCACCATTAGCCAGCGTCTAGCTGATATGAGTAAGCGCCCTGCCAGCTAAAAACAGAGCTCGTGAGCGCGTTGTCAAGGTGCTTTAGAGCGCTGACATCTGCATCAGACCTCTATCTCCACGCCGTCTCATTCTCCTGGCACACGCAGCCGAAGAATATGGATTTAAAAAGAAGATGAGAAGCAGCATTGGCAAAACAGGAAACGGCCCATCTGTGTCTGATTTTAAGCAATCGTATTTGTCTCCCTATTTAAACCGCCAAACCGCATTATATTACAAACGCACTATCACCGGGAATTAGGACCCCATACCTGCAAGTATACTTACATTTACATTTACATTTACATTTAGGCATTTAGCTGACGCTTTTATCCAAAGCGACTTACAAATATTAGGAGACAATGAAGCGATACATCAAAAGCGGCAGCAATAGTACAAAGAAGTGCTTTAGTAAGTTTACAATGTTGTGCAGTGCTAGATAAATACCTATAGAGGAAGGTTTATGCTGTTAGGTGTTCGTGGAAAAGGTGTGTTTTTAGTAGTTTTTTAAAGGAGGTGAGGGATGTGGCAGACCGGATTGCGTTAGGGAGACTATTCCACAAGCCGGGAACAGAGAAGGAGAAAGAGCGAGAGAGAGATTTAGCGCCTTTCTGTGAAGGTACCACAAGTCGATGTTCATTGGTTGAGCGTAGGGTTCTGGATGGGTTGTATGTATGTAGAAGCGAGTTGAAGTATGAGGGTGCGGAGTTTGTGATGGTTTTAAAGGCCAGCATTAATGATTTGAATTTAATCGCGGGCCGCCACCGTAGCCAATGGAGAGATGAGGAGTGGCGTGACATGTGCTCTTTTGGGTTCCTGGAAGACAAGTCTTGCTGCAGCGTTCTGTATCATCTGCAGTGGTTTGATTGATCGTGCAGGAAGACCAACCAGAAGAGCGTTGCAATAGTCCAGTCTGGAGATTACTATGGCTTGGACAAGCAGTTGGGCAGCGTGCTCTGTGAGATATGGCCTGATCTTCCTGATGTTGTAGAGTGCATATCTACAAGACCGTGATATCCTTGAGATGTGTTCGGTAAAGGACAGCTGGTCGTTGAAGATTACACCCAGGTTTCTAACTGATTTAGATGGTGTAATGGTTGTGTTGCCAATTTGAATTGTGAGGTTGTGTTGCAATGCTGGTGTGGCCGGAAGTACCAGGAGTTCAGTTTTGGCAAGGTTTAGCTGAAGGTGGTGTTTAGTCATCCAAGATGAGATGTCATTCAGGCAGGCTGCAATGCGAGACGCTATTGTGGGGTCATCTGGCTGGAAGGAGAAGAAAATCTGGGTGTCATCAGCATAGCAGTGGTAGTCAAAGCCATGTGATTGAATGATGGGACCCAGGGATGTTGTGTAGATGGAGAAGAGGAGTGGTGCAAGAACAGATCCCTGAGGAACGCCAGTGGCCAAGGGATGGGCTTTAGACAGCTCCCCATTCCATGACATCCTGAAGGACCTGTCTGAGAGGTAGGATTTAAACCATTGAAGTGGGGTACCTGTGATCCCTAGCGATGAGAGGGATGTCAGTAGGATCTGGTGTACTTAATGTGAACCGAATGATAAGAATGCGCGTTTAGGCGAATAATGTGCTTGTACTGCAATATTATGTAATGTTTTGACTCACATAAGCAAATATGAATCATGTCTTGGCATGAAGTGTGTATCTTTTGGGTGATAAACAAGCTGCAGTGCTAATATCTGACAGATAATTCAAATGTTATTTTTATTGTTTTCCAATAAACATTTTCTCTGTTTTTCAACAATACTTGCAAAATTATTTAAGATTTAAGACAATTTGTAAATTACCAAGTAAGTAAATTATATACTGTAAGATAATAAGCAAATATAAATCATGTCTTGGCATGAAGTGTGTAACTTCTGGGTGATAAACAAGCTGCCGTGCTAATACATGACTGATCGTTTTCTTAATATTTTTTCTAGTTAAAATATCTCTATAAACTGTACATCAACAAGACATCAACTTGACATATTAAGTTCATTGTGCTTTAAGGATGTCATACATTTTTACTGGATTTTTTATCATTTGAGTTTTGTTTTTTCAAACACTTAAATACTTTCATGTTTAGTAATCATTTACTCATGAGCCACATTCATTATTTTTACACATGGTTTAAAGCATGAAGTGTAAATCTCTCCTGTACAAAATTTGGGGGTGAAATATCGACGAACGCATAAGTATGTAAAGCACAAACCATCATGTTCATCAAAAGGCTGAATCAAAGCAAAGATCTGAGCACAGTAGGGATGAAAATTGTACATTTCATGTTAAAAGAGAGAAAAAAACTAATCTTACTCATTAATCCTGTTTACTGATCAAATTTTTGTATGAAGCAGCTCTTTGTAATGATGCCAAGCTCAAAAGACACGTTTCCTTTTCTTGAACAAAGCCTTTGAGGAAGAGATTGAGAATGGCCTCTGGGATGTCTACTGTTTATTCTGACTGGGAAAAGTGGACCAGCTCATGAAACGGCACTGCATCAATCGTACAGAGGAAATCAACAGTCTTTGATTGTAGCCAAGAGACAAAAACAAACTGCCTTCATATACATATGTTTTGGCATGAACGCATGAAGAAGCTCATTATCATCATTCTATCTTATGATCTTTATTGTTAAACTGACAGATCTGACACTTATGATTGGATGAGCTGCATTCAAAACGGTTTGTAAAAAGCCAATAAATTCACGATTCTGTATTAATGTGCCAAAACATTACATTGTTTGCCAACCATAAACAGTCTACATAAGACTAATGAACTATATTACATGGCTAAAAAACAGTTTATTATCATATATTATCATATGTGTTCATCCTCTTTTACAGAAATAACCAAAAGCCTTGGTATCAACTTTTCAATAACATGGCATTAGGCAAACGATTCTAATTGTAAGGAGCATTTTATTTAACATTTCAATACACCCATGCAAACGAGATGAATTGTTAATGTGTTTCAATATTTTTCCCGTCTGCTTTAAACATTTTAAATGGATACTTCTCTTAAAAGTTCATTTTATCAACTGGTCTACTCCTAAAAGCTAACAAACGTGGATAAAAACCACAGAAATACATTTTTAAAAAACAAAAATACATGTTATTTTAAAAGACACACAGCTTTTTGTGGCATAGTGTTTTAAAACTGTAGCTAAAAATAGAACCTATTTAATCACTATCTATTGGATTACAGTCGACTGGTAAAGTTCAGGTCCTTTAATGTCAAGCACAGTGTATTTCTGTGTATTTCTTCATGGTTTCCTGTAGGGGACTCCAAGCTTCACAAATTAGAGAGATGCCCATGTGCTGGGAACTCACTCTTCACAAAACTATCTCTGTTTTTACAAAAATTACACACAAAAAATCAACTCAGGAGTGTTTTTCATCAAAACAAAAATCTGCTAAAACTCTGCAATGATCTCTCAGGCATTACATTATCAAAAGGCTCTACCCGACAGATGAGCTGGCAAAAACGCAGGGTAACTGCAGCCAGTCTCTGAAACGCTATGATGAAAAAATAAAGCAAAATGTATTTGTATGGAAATGTGCGCTGTCCTACAACAAGCAAAGATCTGATTATTTTTCATGCATCTTGCGCTTTTTGGGATCTGCACAAATCCCTTTTGACGTTTTTCTTTGCTTTTCCACCATGCAATCCTCCCTCCGTCTGTGTCCTAGAGATGGTGCATGGTGTCATCTCATCACACGCCCGTCTGACTCAAGCGCCCGGCTGCTTCTTTGGGGCTCATTGATCCTTCCAGGAAGTCCATCCAACTTTTTCCTTGATACGGGGCATTTGCATGCGAATGAAAAGACTTAATATGTGTGAAAGCGGCCATTCATGAGAACACAGGCAGACGGGGGCACTGCCCACTTGCCCGTTACAACTGCGTTGACATTTTTATTATGTGCAAAACTATTGCTAATCAAAATCCTAAACAATCTAAAATAGTCTGATATTTTGTCTCCCTATATATATATTTTTTTTAAATACCGGTACGATGATGACTAGCATCATCAAGCGTGTACCAGCTATAAAAACATGAATACATTTTCTGTAAAAGTGTGGACTAGTCTTTAATGTTTTGAAAACAATGTTTTTCATAAGGTGGAAAACCGATACCACTTCCAAACATTTACTGTAGAAAATATCTTCCTAATATATTCAAATACACTGAATAAACATTTGCATTTGATTGCAAGATTACACAGGATTCAACAGTACCCCATTCACCTTTTTAATAATAAACAGTACGCATTTTTTACAACCTTTTGTCATTGTAATAACCGTGTACATGATTCTATTGACAAAATTCATGTCAGAAATTGCCAGGAACACAGACTCATACTGTATCACCGCCTCATGATCCTATAAAATCCTGACCTATCAAATCCCACACGTCACATGTATGTAGTGGATATACACATCTTGACCACTAAAATATCATGTCTTTCATTCATTTTCTTGACTTACAAGCTTGGAAATAACTTTAAAATTCCCTTTCAAAGGTTTTCCATGACCGTGAGATCTCTGTCATTTTAAATGTAAATCGTTCTGTTCGTACCCGACGGACTAATGTTTCATTAAACGCATTCATATTCGCTGAGTGAAGTACAATAACTCGAGAATATTCTATGGTAAGTCTTAAAGTATCACTTTTACATAAAAATACTTGAGCTGAACCAAGACAAGTTTAACCAAGGTAACCAAGTTTATTGGAAAACTAATTCCAAGTTTGAGATGTGAGCAGAAGCGATGGTCTCTGCTCTCACAGCTTTATCTGAAGTTTGCATGCGTGTGTTAATGACACACTCTATTCCAGGACCGTCAAATTTCTGCCAATATTCTCCTTAAAGGTCTTTTTAAAGGTTAACTATACAGCATTATAACCTATCCATTTAAACAGTCCATTAGTACGACCACGTGACCATATTACTGACTGACAAGCATTAGATTCTTCATTCATTTTCTTTTATTGGCACTTGTGAGCCGTCTTTAGTTAGAAATGAAAATTGCTCTCTGGCTTTTTTCCTGAAACTTTCTCTCCTTGATTATGTTGTTAACAGACAGATGGCGAACCAAACTAATAAAACTGAGGATATTTAAGACCTCTTTCTAAAAACGTGCATTTCGAAGAAGTGTACAGGGGTCTCTACCCGATAAAATAATTATGCAAGTGTATCCTGCAAGGAGAGGTGAAAATTCTTGATTTCATCATGATTTGCTGAAAGTAAATTACATAAAGTCACCCTCAAAAATAATGCCAGACCTTATTTTAAAACTAACTTTTCACTTTCCAAGCCATTTTTGTCATCCATCATCCATCCGCCTGTCTAAACATTCAGACATCCATCCATACAGCATAACCTCCCTCTAAAGCCATTTTAACGTACTTGCTTATTTATGCCTCTGCACATATCTCATATTTACATGCCCGTTATTTTTCCACAACTTCTAGATTTGGATGATTAGCGGCTGACCTCCCGTAAGCTCCGCAGCTCATCATCAAGACAAGCTAAAGCTGTCACTTTCGCCAGATAACGCACAATGCTCCCACACAAAGCATTCTCTCCACAGGCCCCGAGCTGTTTATATCCTTTCGCCGAAACAGCGCAGCTCTTTAATATGTCGTGTGTCATGTATAAACCGAACGGAGCGCTATCAGCAAAGTGCCGGGTCAAAGCAAGCACAGCTCCAGTAAATCCACTGTCTGTCTGCTTTAAGCGGGCATGTTTGGAGAGGGCCGAGCAAGCAAATGAGCTCACAGCCAGCCTGAAGACAAGCCCTAAATAGTCAGCCCTGCAGGGAGCGCACTGTCACTCTACAGCACTTCTTGTCAACCTTTGTGACTTCGAGGTCCCCTGTTGTCAAAGTCAATATTGGAAGACCCCCTACACGTGTTATATATTTCCTGCTGTTTATCTGATAAAATGATGAAAAAAAATCCTACTTTCAGACATTAATAGGATAGTTCACCTAAAAATAAAACACTCATTGACTTCCATTGTACCTTGTGTCCATACTATGAAAGTGAATGGGTGCCGGTTACCAGCGTTTTGCAAAATATCTTCTTCTGTGTTCTGCTGAAGCATACAGGTTTGACATGACATGAGGGTGAATAAATAATAAAATAAGTTTATTTTTGTGTGAACTATCCCTTTAAGATAAATGGTTACCATGATTAACAAGTTAAATGGTAAAATAATCTCAAGTTGAGAGACAAGTTGACTCCCTTGAAAGTGTACTGAGGCCCTCTAGTGGGCCCCGGGCCCCAGCTTATACCCCTGAGATACTGTACAAGCTCAATTTTACAAAAGCAATGAGATGAGTACTGAAGTAGAATAATGGACAGATTGTGGTAATGTTATCGCAGGCCAGTGTTCCCCATTCAATAAGCAATAGAGAGGCACAGAGTTGGCGTGTTAAGTGGAAAACATCTGTCTTTGACGTTTTAATCACCAAGCAACCTGCAGCCAAATGACTCCCCCACCATTTAGCTCAGAGATGCAAATACAGCATCTGCTTATGAACTGGACCTTCTATAGCATTACGGCAAGCTTCTGGCATTAATATTAATACAGATTTTTGATATATTAAAATATTATTCAACAGCACGGCGTCGCAGGGTTCAGATGGTGCTTATCTGATTAGGATTGGAAATCAGTTCTTATTAGGAATTTTTATTAACAAAAATACCAAAATCTTTTTTTCCACTTACAAATCAGACTGAGTTCGATACTGATTGAGTCTCATAGCTGGTATTTTAGAATAATAGTAGCTATTATGGAAGAGTAACTTCAAAAAATTATTTATTATGAAATGCTGTTATGAATCGCAGTGTCACAGTGCAATTTATGAGCAATTAAAATACAACAGTCTAAAATTACTACTACTAATTGCTACTGTAATTACTTCTAAATCCCTAGCAACCATGGCAGTAAAAATTAAACCATTATTAAATATTTTTTAATCTTTACAATGTATTGGAAGAGAAAATAGTTTAGTCAATTAAAAACATTTTTTAAATATTTCCTAATACAAAAATGTTAACAAATTATATACTGTAAACTGCCATAACAATAAAGGCCAATAGAAACAAAAGCAACTCCTGATTCAATAAGTAGTTACAGTATTTTAACGCAACTGCCTGAACATTTGTTTAAACGTTATCCCTCTTCAGGTAATAAAAAGTTAAAAAAATCTGAAAAAAAATCAATATTAACTTAAATTAAATATAAACTCTAACTAGCCATTAACCTTATGATTATCAGATTTCCTTATAAATATAATCCCATATTTTATATCTAATATTTTTATTTAATCTTTTACATTCAAATTTTTATTTATTTTAGTGCAAACACGCCTAAATCTACATTTTAAATACAACATTGTATCATACCAAATTCTTAAAAGTACAATACAATATTTAATGCAAGTAAATTACTCAAGAGTAATCTATTACTTTACTTTTTCAAGGGAAAGTAATTTAATTACACTGATACGTTACTTTGTAATCAATTACACCCAACACTTTTAGTAATATTAAAATATATAGCCAAGGCAAGTTTGGTTTTGTTTAGTAATTTTGTATAGGATATACATGTATTTATTGCAGTGGCTGTGGGTGCTTTTTTATAAGTGATAATTAATCAGAAGCAGAATTGTTCTGTTCCTTATTCTTCTATGTAGTTCTGTTATAAAAGCAAGACAACTTTTGTGGATAAGATTAAACACCATTTCTAATTTTTTCATCAAATTGCTTTTGTCAGCTTCCATTTGTAATTTAGGATGAGTTGAGATACCACACAGTTTTCATTAGACAAATAACAAATCAAACGGTCCTCTGTGCTTCCAAAATGTCTTACTAACATCTTTTTAATTAATCAATGCAGCACATTCACGCCGCAGCAGATTTTTTATTTCAGTTTTAGAATAAAAGAGAAAAAAATGCAAGTAAAGCTGACTCTCTGAATGTGTCCGAGTGCGATCAGAAAGAAATTAAACCACGTTCTTTTGAAATTATGATAATGTGATGTGCATCTCAAAATAATGCTAATATAGTTTGAAATTGCAATAAAAATTACACTACATAAAATGATAAACGATTAACAAGAAAAGAATAAAGATCAGACATGCAGGTCAACCATTTTCTCATGCCACAGATTCAGTAACTGCTGAAGTCTTTATTACCAATCAGAAAATGTCACGTTAGTAATGTATGAGACTACCCTCAATCCAGACAACCTCCCAAAATTAATTTCACACCATCTGATACAAGTTGGACACAAAACTAGAAAGAATATTCTGGATCTGTCAAGTTGTCAATTTTCAGCAGTCTCAGTGCCCCAGACAGCCTGGAAAATAAACTTGTTGACAAGGAACGGGGCAGATATTGTTTTAACCAAAAAATGTATGTCATTTAACAAATGTTTAAGATATTGACAGAAAACTGCAAATGCATTCTGTCATTTTGGCAGTAAAAAACAAGAAAAGAAAAACATCCAAAGCAGCAAATTATTTCTCAGTGTAATCATGTTTTGATATTTTAGGCCTCTCTCACTTTCTCTCTCTCCCTTGGGTAAATACAATGAGTGGTTTTAATGATGAACAAATTAGTCAGCATGCCAGGTATATGGCACTGAATTTTTGAAAGATACTCTGAATTTTGTTTTGGGCATTCGGGGCTATGTCAAACTGCAGTCGGAAGTAGACCAAATCCTGTTTTTTTATAGTATAAACAGCACAAACCACATGAAATTCTGATTTGGGCCACTTCCATATGTAATCTAAAGTCACAGTTTGAATGTTGTGCAATGTGACTTCAGTCTGAACAGTAATATTGGAATTCATGCAACCAAATGTCATTGTAGATTGACATGCATTACAATTCAGTGCTAATTTAATTTCCTGGTTTTCATTGCACGTCACCTTACAAACGTAAGGCACTAACACATACAGTAAACATGATTTCGGTGGTCTCCGTGTGTATTTCTGTATGACAGTGTGCTGCGTGTGACATCTAATGGTATTGTTCACATTTGCGCATCTGATTCAGTTCAGGACCGTGACCGATTCACATTGGAATCTAATACTGGCCACATTAAAAAAAAAATACTGGTAAGCTTTAACAGTAAGGATGTATTTGTAGTATTAGCACCATTTATTCATTTTTGTTAATGTTAATTATTACACATCGCTAATGTCCAGAATGCTACTACACGAGACTAGTATAGGACCAGACCAAACGGCAGCCATACTAAAAGCTACACAATATACAGCTCTGACGAAATGTTTTGTAACCCTGCCAGGTTTATTAACTATGAATGCTATACTGTTACATACATTAGCCACAGGAAGAGCACATTTATTGCTTTGCTTCAAGGGAGCACCATCAGTTAAGTCTTTTATGACCTTGCGGATGACTCAGCATTTGCCCATCATTGACTTTTAGTAGCTGAAGTATTTCTCTTTAAGGATGTGTTATTCTAAACAAATAAGTTTGTGAATAGTCCATGCAGTCTATACAATAAAAGTCTGCAATTCAATTAAGTTGCTCTACTGTATCTCAAGGCAGCGGATAATCCTGAAATACAAGATTGCACTGAATATTAGAAAACAGTTTGAATACATGTTTAATGTACACAACCTATGAAATGTTTCTGCTCTCTAAATGCTTTTCCACAAACCTCGGGGACACAACAAAAACGATTTCAGTTTAAGACTCTACTAGACGTAAGCAAGCCTAATATGATTTTAAGTCTAGGACTTAATGTTCAAAGATTAAGTGTACTCTTAACTTAGTTTAAAAGGCCTGTGAGGAAAGCGCTCTTAAAGTTAAAAAGCAAACGCCATCACTAATGTCAGGCTTGTAATTACCACTTTGCCAAGATGAGCCTAATAATGTCACGTTACAGATAGTATGTCGCAAATTTTAAGGAATGGTTTGCAATGTTCCCACAGTTCATCTCACATTTCTAGGAACAATTACATTTACAATAATTGTGATGTTCTTAATGTTTTTTTATACCTCATCTCCATTTCTGCTTCAGTTCTCAGTCTTGTTGACATCCAGTGATGTGAGCAGTATATGACCTAAGGCTCATCTCTCTTGACCATCTGTTTATTTCGAGATGAACTGGATTCATATGTCATCTGATGTGTTTGTTATCTTTAGATTCAGTCACATCCCTGCACCATCTGCAATGTCTCCATCTTGAAATTTGATTGGGTAAGAAATTAAAATCTAAGAGAAATGTATGTACCATATGGACTGTATGTGAACCGTGTGAACACTACACCTGTAATCTTTTATTTTTATTTTTGACCAATACGATATATATGCGGAACGGAACAGGAAAATGGGTCTCATAGCATCCGGTTCGGGTCTTTAGTATGGGCTCCATTACATACCGAGCTGTTTTACTCAAAATGCCTTTAAAAGCGCTACCAAAGATAAGCATAATCATTGTCCATTACATGTGCAGCCAAATATTATAATAGTATAAAACGCTAAAAAGAAAACAACAACTAGTTGTATATAGCGATTTTTCTTAAAAAACACAGATATCGCTAACAGTTCATAATGCTGTTAACACTTTCTATGACAGCAGATGTAATGAGTTTTCCGATTTGGTCATGTCATGCTCGACATATACCCTATAAAAGTTACAGATTGCAGCTTTAATTCTAATTGTGTTTCACTATTGAAGCCACATGGTTCACACCACAGTGTTCCAGTATCTGGACTGGTAGAGCATGGCACTAACAACGACAAGGTCACGGGTTCAATTCCCAGAGAATTCATGTACTGATTAAACCTATGGCTTGAATCCACTGAAAGTCACTTTAAATAACAACAATCGCTAAATGCCTAAATGTAAATAAATAAGGCCCGATGAACCAAATAACGTGCACACAATATCAGTTTACAATTTTGAATATTATTTTTGGCAATATTTTCTGTCCTAGATGGATGTTTTAGATGAATTTAGTTATTAATGTTTCTTCTGCTCTCTCTGTACTTGACATCTTTGCAGTCAAATCTCATGCTTAAAAGAAACTTAATTAAGAAGATGTAATTATAGTGGCTGTACGCGTGTGCATGCACTGTACATTATACATACTGTTAGGATCATTTTTCCAATGGGAAATGACTTATAATGTACAAAACACATGGGACGTAGATGTACCGTGCAGATTCTAATTGTGCGGATAATTGCATTAAAGTAATGCAAACATTGGTTTTTATTTAATTATTATTTTCAATTGACTTCATGTACCGTGCTGTGACTGATAAATTGTTACAATGTTTTCTTACTATATATTCTTTGTAATAAGTAAAAAGCATTCTTGAACAACACTAACTGCCACATTACAACAACACTTTCAATGTGCCAAGAACATTTTTGGAAAAAAATAACGTAATGTGTTGAAAAGTCTTCTTTGACATTTATTTGATAAATATATAATCAAATTGCATGTCATACTAAGCATTTTGAAATAATTTATTGCCATTTTTCTTTACATTAAAATGTGTTTGTATGAAAAAAGGTTTTTTTACTTCTTTTTATTTAAGATTATATATTGTATTTCAGAAAAATGAGAAATGAGGACATTACTGTATGGAAATTTAAGAATGTAATATTGTGAGAAAAGGCTACAGATTGTCAGCTGGGCTGGTGAAACAGCGAGTGGGCTTCTCTGGATTATTCCACGTTGAGATTCATTGTACAGTTCAGTGGTTCAAGAAAGGCAGCTCAGAACACAATTTTCATCAACATCTCCTTCAAAACAATTTCCCATTGCAGCGTAAATGCTCTTTTAGTTTGGACACAAGAGGAGAAACTACAACTAACCAAACATGTCACCTCACCTTGCTCACCGTAAAAGCCTAAACCATCATTGTGTGTTGTAAGGTCACCATCTCAGATTTGCGTCAGTTCAAGAAACCTTGAAGAGACATTTTTTTCAGAAAACCTAGATCTACAAAACTACTAATAACACTGTGTTTTCAATGACATTTGGCCATTTCAAAGTAGGAGGTGATTGTGGTGGATTTTTCTATTGTCTGCTGATGTTTATCCCTCACTTCTTCCACCCTCTTGGGCAGATTCTTGTGCCAATGCATTATGGGATTGCCTTCACAGTAATTACAATATAAGTATAAGTATAAGTACAATGGTATGCATCAATTTTATGAGATATGTCCTGAAAATTCCTTACAAAACATGTAAACGAGTTGCCATTTTAACCGTTTCTTATTGTCTCCTGTATCATTTGCAGAGAAGAAATACTCCCGTTTTGCAGACTGATTTGCAAACACCTTTATTGTACAAAAACTTTTCAGCTAATCTGTCTGCAATGTATCTGGTTGCCATATCAGTATCACTTACTGCTTGCTGCTGCCGTCTGTCATCTGTGCAATATAATCTGCTTCTGAGGTTACAAATACCCGAATGATAATGTGCTTTCCATGATGAGCTAAAAGAATCGATGTAGCACGTGAGGTGTGAGCGGTACATTTTTATTTCCCGTCACTCACAGAGGTAAATCAGACACTGTCGGTTACATTCGGACAGCACGGTACACGAAACATTAGGTTTTAAAATTGTCAATTCAAGTGCCTCTAAGGCCTTATCTTTACAGCTATACATCAAACTAAAGGAATAGTTAACTCCAAAAATGAAACTGACCCTTATTCATTTCAAATCCAAAGTTAAAAAATAAAATAAATGCATTAAATTAAGCAGTGACCTTTAAACGGGTGTCTTAAAATTCTGTTGATGAAGGCAGGTTGTGAATCTGAGCTGCAGAGGCAGTAAATAAGAGTCTGGTGTCTCCTCTGGTACGGCGGACACTGTGGCACAGTGGTGTTTTCAAACGCATCTGAGAACTCGCTTGGGGTTAAGGCTCTCCGGAACCGATTGCTGCCGTTTGTCCTTCTTAATTAAGCGAAAGCTTTAACTCACTGTGTTGACATGGGATATTAGCGTGAGACGATCCGCCGGCCCGCACCGCGGTGTCCCTCCCGGCCCTGCTGGAGAACTGTCATGTTCCAGTAGCCTCTCTGATTGCTTAGGAGGTTTGGGGAGTAGCGCGAGTGCGTGCGATTAGCAGACATGCTCTGCGGAGATCCCGCAATGCATTAGCATGCTAAATAACAGCGAAACGGTCTGTCAACACAATAGGCCGAAAGACACGAGAAGTGCAGACCTAGAGAGAGAAATACTCCTCACTAGCATTGCTTACCGCAGTAATTGGTTATTGACTTCTGACCCAGATCTGTTTTAAAGGGATTATGCCATTGCTTGCCCGACTCTCCTTAGAGGTTTTGTTTCCATGATTAAGATTTGAAGTCAAGGATTCTTCGAGATATTTCATTATTTAAACATGTTTAGTACCCAAATGTCATTCGTTATCGTTGGACGGCATAACAATGCAAAACAACAATCGCAATTTGAAATAATCAACTATTCATCTTTGAAGATTAATTTACATTTGCACTTACATTTAAGGCCACAAGTTACAGTAGATTTTAATTAAACATCTAAAGTAAAGCTGTCTTTAGAGTAAAATAACAGTAGACAAGACTTTAGAATCAGAATTCAGTATGCAAACCGACGTCAGAGATCTTTTATTTTAAGTGTTTGAGTCTATATATCAAGTGGTTTGTGATTCATTACAGAAGTTTAATGCTTTTAATGCTTTAAACTTCAACAAGTATATCATTAATAATAAGTGCTGTACTAAATAGCAAGTACTGGTGCATGTAGCTGAGAAAACACAAACACAACAGAGCAAGGACATTTAGAGTGTAGGAATTTTATTTTTCTTAAAGTCAAAAAAGTATATTAATCTACTTTAGCTTAACTTCTCTGTGAAAACTTTTTCATTCTGAGAGAAAAGAACGGACACAATATATGTATGCCTTTGAGAAACTGTCAATGGACCACCGGTGACCACTCAAGCCCTATGTAGGAGATGGCCTCTTTCTGTCAAAAAAGCACTTTTTTGAATCCTTAATCGCTTGCCACTGAAAGAGTCGACTTTGAATATTTGGTGAGCGCTTGCTGTCTACAAAGCAAACTCCATAGGTGCTGTCTGAACCTTGAGGACAGAGGAGGTAGATGGTCTTTAGAATACCAAGCTAACTGCACTACAGCTGACTGGAAGAATCATCCACAGCTCAGTGCCCTCTGCTCCCAAGACGCTCTCCACGATGGGAACTAAAAATAAACCTTTTCCCTCAGGTGTCTTCAGGCCGGCTTCCTGTCAAAAGGAGACCCATCTCTCATCCACTTGTTGTGCTTGATAAAAGGATAGGGGTTGCGAGAGGCAGTTCTTGTTTGATGACACAATAAAAATTGGGGTGCAATGGTACAACCAACACAAGTGGGGTTGGTGATGAACAGCAATATCACAGTCTGCTGAGGGTTTTTAGTGGCAGAAATCCGATGTACTGCCACAATAGGCAATAACAGAGCTTTAGTTTTTAAGGTAATGCAGGTTATTCCGTCCATAGAGGTTGACTTTACATAACTATTTTTCATTATGATGCATTATGACTCGAAGGCTTTGCTCATTCTCGCCATTTTTATGAACATCAAGGCTAAATTAGCTTAAAAACAGACTGTAGAGAACTTTTAGACTGTAGACCTGGCTGTGTCCTATTTAACTTAAAAAAGCCGAAATTTCCAACCTCCTCTATTAAGAGGAATGCAAGAGAACTTATATAAAAATATAAAATATTAAATACTCCAACATGGTGGCACTCAGGGAGATGTACAGTTTAAGACTCAATCTGCTATTTTTTTTTATTAAAAAATAAACAAAAATCTGTTATTGAGCGTTAAAATAGATATTGAAAACGATCTTTTTTTCAATGGTGACCTTATAATAATTATTTAAAATTTAGCTGTTGTGTACAATTTCACTGGGAATATCAATATGATGTCACAGTAAGTGATACTGATATGGCAACCAGATACACTGCAGACAGATTAGCTGAAAAGTTTTTCTACAATAAAGGTGTTTGCAAATCAGTCTGCAAAACAGGAGTATTTCTTCTCTGCAAATGATACAGGAGACAATAAGAAACGGTTAAAATGGCAACTCGTTTACATGTTTTTTAAAGGAATTTTCAGGACATATCTCATAAAACTGATGCATATCATTGTACTTATACTTATATTGTAATTACTGTGAAGGCAATCCCATAATGCATTGGCACAAGAATCTGCCCAAGAGGGTGGAAGAAGTGAGAGATATGTGAATGCATTAAAATCTAAAGGAAAATGATGAACAACCCACATAAAGATGAATATATACAAAAACCTGCAAATATATGTTTTAAACTGAAATGGTGATAGAAAAGCAAAAATACAAAACCTCTACATTACATGATAATAAAACTAAATAAAAAAAGTTGACAGATGTGTCACAGCAAAAATTGAGTATACACATAAAAATGCTTTTACAGAATTTTTTGTGTTTTATGAGTCTTTAAAAAAATATTTTAGATAATTTTATAAATTACAGCAATTATTTTTTGTTTATGATTATTGTTATAAAAATTTGTCAAATATTTAATCTTGAGTCATCATTGAACCTTTCTATCAATTTTTAGTTTGTCATGATTAGATTACAATTCAACTAAGAAATATAAGTGAATAGGGAAATAACATAGGTGTTCCTCCTGTTAGTTAACAGGTTAAACAACTGCAAGCTAACACTGCATTCTGTATTTTCATGATGGCTATAGAAGATTTCTACAGTACAATATATACGATCGAATGGCCACAATGATAACTGTCATCTTTTGAGTGCTGGGCAATCCCAGAGGAAAATTTTATTGCTTTTTCATTGCTCAGGAGACTTAATGTAGCTCCCTGTTATATTTTATTAAAGCGTTAACTTCATCTCAGATGTCTCCTGAAAAATCCTTTAGAGAAAATTTTTTAAACATAAATGAGACAACCGTTCACATACAATTGAGATAAAAACACCTTTTTTGTGACATGTCTTTCCTATGGGATACCTGCAATGTCTGTACTGTCAAAAGTCAAAAAGTCTGAGGAATATTATCAGGAATATTATATTGTACTATGTTATAATGTACATGATTTATGGTCATGGTAGGTCATTCAAAACCAATCACCTTAAATATGAATATAAAACCCAGAAAAAACTTCCCTTTCAGATCTTCTTTACAAGACTTCAGTGATACCAGCTAAACCACAGAGATACATGAAATCCAGACTTTATTTTCTCTTATCACAGCATGGCACAGATGATATACAAATGAAAACAGCACACGCTTTGATCTAATCTCAGAGTTGAACTACAGTCATATCTCTTTTAAATGATTTCTTTCATTTTCAAGTTGAAAAAAAACCCCAAATATGCAGAGTGTTATCATATCTCTTAAAACATCATCGCAAACAGTAAACTTTTCTGACATGTGTGCGTCCATGTTACTGGTGTGTTGCCGGTGTTTATTATCAACGTTTTGAAGGCAAATAATAGGCAAGATATTATCTTAAATGTGCAATCAAGATTTCTTACAAAGACTTTTAAGCTACTACCAACATGTAAGTGACATTCTCCTAAAGCCATAGATACAAACTAAAGGTTTTTTCAGCTCCTCCATATGGATGCCGAACGCTGGACACAATTGATGCATGACATTAAAGGTTTTTATTTGAATTTCAATCCAACGTTCAGTGAACCAACAAATCAACTTTGCATTAATTCCGTTTATCGACCGCAGTGCAGTTTGGCGGCAGAGGTTCCTGACCAAAATTTGGACTGCTTCACATGACATAAGAATTACGAATGCAACAATTTTCCAGCAACGGCTCCATAATGTTGGCTTAGCAAATGTTCAAGAACAAATTGGCTGAATAGCACTTTAATTGTGTTCATCAGTCCATGATGATAATTGCTGTTGCAAGGCGAGTATTGAAAGTAAAGCGAGCCTATTAAATGGCATCTTAGGACAAGTCTCTGGGTTTGGTCTCTGGGTACACAAAATATAAAACACAAATACGTTTACATGCCCTCAAATCAAGGTAAGAAATTTACAAAAAAATGCCATGTAAAGTAACAAAAATTCGATTTTTGATTTTCGTTTAGTGTCTGTCATATTTCAATACACTGGCCTACTGAATCTAGCTATGGGATGATCAACAATTTACTATTTCTATACTAATGTACTATACTATTACATTATTACATTGCTATTACATTATTGTTACATATTACTTACCATACTCTACCAACTAAGCTACAGAAAAATGTAAACACTCAACAATCCCAAAGAAGATACAGGATGATAAACAATTTAGACATGCATTATGTAACAACAGCTAGCCAATTAATGCATTTACCAAGTTATGACTGTTCTTCTGATGGGCTGTGACCCATGATACCATTTTTAATATCATTAAAGCTCATATGCTGTTTGTCATTATACTGTATTCTCAAAAATATACAATGTGTGTCCTCACAATAGCAAAACATTTTCACAGGAGAAATATTGGCCCAAGCCTTTCTAAAATGCATGAAGATCCAAGTGTGTAATTCTTCCAAGCACTGTCATTTGACCTTTTCCCACTTCACACTTTAATTGCTCTGACCAGCTAAACTGCAAGTTTGCCAAATCCATTTCTAAACTTCAGTGGAGACGACCTGACTGTCAGCAGCCTCCATGCAGCTCCAGTTATCTGTCCGTTTATCTTCAGAGAAGCATCTTCTCACAGTTCTAAGCCCATCGGTTTGGAGTAAGCAGCAGGGGGAGAGCTAAGAGAAACCTCACAGAAAAGCATCTATCCGCCTGCTGTTGTTTTTTTCTCTGCAGAATAATATCTGAGATGAGGCAGAACTACAGTGTAATGACTCAACACTTCATCTCTCTAATAACCCGGCTAAGTGAAATCAACTCGTCTCTCAAAGCAGGAAGCTGGTTTTACTCTGCAGATGCCAATCTCTGGGTTTATTAATGTAACCTATTTAATTCTCATTGGAGATGGGCCATCGACTGAGGAAAACAAAAAAACTCAATTAACAGAGAGGATACGCTGCCTATCCTATTTGGATTCTGGACCACACCTAAAAAACAAATCACTGAGACAGAATGATGACTGCATACACATCGTTGCGTATATGCGATAATTACAGAGAAAATGTTACTTTTAAAGTGCATTTAAATAGCTTCAAACTTTAGTTTATGAATTAGCCAACATGAGCGATCAATAAGCAGTATATTTTACAGCATTTATTCTGTTAATGTTAGTTGATACAAATAGAGTTGTTCATTGTTTAATCATGTTAGTTCATTCTGCATTAACTAACTTATGTTAACATTTTGATGTTGAAGAATTTTTCTTTAAATATTTGGGCAAGCATTGACTGCCAATTATTTTTGTTGACAAAACAACTGTCTATTTAATGTCTAAGATATAAATATGGACAAGTTACTTCAATGCAATAACACTTATAACATGGTGGCTTTATGAATAGAAGCACAGTTTTCATTTGACTTTAGTTACAAGTGTAATATTGCTTTATTAGGTATTTGTAATGTTTTTGTAAACTTTTTAATGACTGTTTTTGACTGTCACATGATGATTTGACATCAAGTAACTTTATAAATTCCAAAATGATGCACTGGCTTACGTTTTATGTTCAACTTTTTCTTTTTTCTTATTCTTAAATTATTACCATTACAGACATTATACAAAAATCCACTTTAAAGTTAATCCAGGCCATAATCCGGTCTTTACTACAGGGCACGTGTTAACTAAATTAGCATTAGACTAAATGTTAGATTTCAAGCAGTTCAAGAAAGAAAGAAAGAAAATATTTTCTGCATTGGATTTGAATGCATGTTGACACAATAACAGTTTACAATAGAAGTTTCCCTTGAGATGTGCAGAAGGTGTTGGCTATACTTTATACTTTATGTCCCAATGCTCCTAAGAAAGCTTTAAAAAAAATTGATTCAGGGAAATGAGATGAATATATGTATGGCGGTGACATCTATGAATATGGAACAAGAATACTTAACTCGCATGAAGTTCAGTTGGCCGGTGTGTGCGGGTCAACTTCCTGTTGCGATTTATCATCACTGCAGCAACATCTGAGCAATATCATGAATGGATCGTGTTTTTCCTTTCTTCCAAATTATTTTTTACTCAACAAATGAAGTCTAATCCACATGAAAGCATTTAATTATCTCTTGTTTATGAGCTTTTACTCAGCCCGTCTAAAAATGAGGCTCTGTGCCACTAATTACTTTCCGTAATCCAAAAATAAATGGTTATATAATAAATTATGATTTAAAGACAGTCTGTCATACGTTTTCTTTTCAACCAGCATGCAGATGGTAAACAGGAGTGTATTACTGCTTTGTACCATTCTAAATGGCTGGAAAGCATGTATATATGACTTATTACAGGGCTTGGTTGACGAGGGAATTGCACATTCAAGTAAATCATACAATGTGAATAAATAATTTTGTTAAAATAAAAAAATGTAAACACTTACCAACAAAAAATATTTTTATTTATTAAATCTGCATGTCATGTGACTATTACACAAAACTACAATACATTTTAGAAAACTGAGAGCTAATGCAAAATGGACAGTTTTTTGTACCAATTTATGTACTAATTAAAGGAATTAATAATATGTACCAATTTATGTACCAATTAGACGATTTTAATAACAATAACTATGTAAAACTACTGATAAAAACTTTGAAATGGACGAAAAATGTTTTTGAAGTTAAACATGCATAATAAAGTATTAAAATATTCACTTAAAATCTCAGGGAGGTACTTCTGGTAAAAATTGTAGGTCAAGGGGGTTCGGCTACTAAAAAAGTAAAAACCCTGACTTATTATATAAATCTATATTGGCTTATAGTGTGGACACTTAAGAGTTACTTTAAAAAATGGTTCAGTAAATAATAAAAACTGCACTTACCCCAATCATTTACCTCAACGTCATTCCAAACAAAATGAAATGGTTCATTACAACTCTGTTTACAACAACAATTATTTTATATTAATGTGATTCTCAGTAAATAACAACTTAAAGTTGCACTCCATAACTTTCAGCTTCTATCTTCTGTTAACTTCTTTCTGGGGTTGAAGTAAAATGACAACAAACTGACATTTCTCGTGAAATCATACCCAGTAGCTGAAATGATAAATTATTATTCATGCACATGTGGTCATTGTAAACTGGCCTTGCATGAGGAAAAGCTGCGTAGAGATTCTTCAAAATCTCTCAACATAACTGGGAGTAAAAAATTAATACATTTCTGTTTTTTGTGAGAATTTTAGCTTTGAGCACCAAATAGGAGGCTAACTTCTTAAGTTTTTTAAAAAAAAAACGAGTGGGTCGTCTGGTAAACTGTGAGTGGCTCTTCACGCTATAGAAGACGACATCTAATTACCTCTTGACATCGTCAGCACTCTGAATGACTGCATTTTAACCTTCACATACTTTCACTTTTCAATAAATAACTCTTCTTTTGTAAAAAGACACAGGGTACTTTGACCTTATAGTGCATTAGGCCTGAAGTGTGATCAGGAGCTATAGCAGGTATTAGCATAAACTGTCTGCTTCTGCTTGTTTGCACAGTTTAGGTCAACCATTGTCAAAGTAGAACAAGAGTATTAAGTGAATTTCTCTGTTGATACATATAGTGATGGGTTTGTTTTGCATTTCTTTGCAAAATATCCTACATTACCTCTGATCACATAGGCAGAAATAGACTAGAGATTCTCAAATCTAATGCAATTTTGGTATCTGCATCTGCCCTTATATGTAGACATACACAAAAACTCCAGATTCTATTTAATAAAGATTCCACACTGTATAAACCTTATACTAAGCTTGGTGATACAGACGTGGAAATTGAGTTTTAGACAGAGCAACTCTAGCTAGGATAGCACTAGACCGCAAATCTCTACTTGTTGAGCATACATTAGCTGTGAGGTGGGAAGGTTGAGCAATTAAAGTGAAGTTAATGCATTTCACACATGCTATCGTGTGGCTGGTGAGTTCGAGGGCTTTGGCACTAGACTCAGGACAGACAGCAGCGCTGCATACTAATTCAGCAGACTACAGAGTAAGCTTATTAATGCATATCCTCTCAGAAAGGCTGCAGGGAGATCGCACACACACACACACACAGTATACCCTCACTATTGTACGAATGATATTCATATGACTAATAATATGAGTAACTATCCTTTGGCAAATTCATAAAGGAAAAAAAATCTTTATCTCTACTTGCAGACTTTCATATCAATAGAGAAAAGAATAAGAGGTCAGTTAAATGATTTCAAGTCAACTTCACAATTGTGCCTATTTACTTCTTAACACACACACTTAAGCACAAACACTAGAATATTACATTACATTACATTACATTACATTACATTACATTACATTACATTATATTATATTACAAACATAGGTATATAATTTTGAAATAAAATATTATTTAATTATAATCAATTATATATATATATACATATATATATATATATATATATATATATATATATATATATATATATATATATATATATATATATATATATATATATATATATATACACTATATTATATAATATATATAATCAAGTTTTTGTGTAATAATAATGTATAATAATCAAAAATATTTTTTTGATAAAGCCAATGAAAAATGTTCTGTTTATTTTCACAGAAAAGCGTCTCAGGTTACGATAACCCTTGTTCCCTGAGAGGGGCGACGACGCTGCGTCAGCGAATGACGCTATGGGAGCGCCTTTGCGTGACCGGCGTCTGGAAGCATCGTGCAAGATTGCCGAATGGCGGGACAGAACGTCACGGGCGGGTGGCGTCAGGACCAGGAAGCTATAAAGAGCGTGGAGCGCACACACATTCAGCGTAAAGTGCCGAAGCTGCGCCCAGGCATGCAGGGAGTATGGCGGAAGGATGCAGCGCCCTCGTTCCCTCTCAGGGAACAAGGGTTACATCACGTAACCTGAGACGTTCCCTTTCAAGGGAACTCAACGCTGCGTCAGCGAATGACGCTATGGGAGCGCAATCCCAGCGCCGCCGTCGCAGCAAGTCCCTGGAAGTGTGAATCCGTAGAGCACAACAATAAGAGGAACTACCTCGACAGGTTAAGCGTAGACCCTGGCTCGCAAGCCAGAACGCCATAAGGGAGTGAGAGGCGAGATTTTCTGGCCGTTTAAAACTACTCGAGAAGGCCCCTAAGGGCAAGACATGCAGGACCTCGGTCCTGATACAAGAACATACAGGGAATACACGGCGAGATTCACTGGCGGTAACCAAATAAGCCAAAAACGCATGGGCTCACCCACTGCAATGGAAATCACCAGGGCCCCACCGGCCCCGGAAAGTGCAAAGGAGCAAAACCCAAGTTTAGGTAGCTGGCTCTCGAGCCAGAACCGCAAAGCTGGAAACTGCGGCGAGACTCAGCTGGCCGGTGTCCAAGTACAAGTCGACCCCTCAGGGCCGAGGTGCATGGGAACCCCTGGCACGGGGTCCTGGCCCTTGAGCCAGGCCCCAAAAAGGACGAGAGACAAGACTCCACTTGCCGCAAGTCAAATAAATAGAATACCCAGCGAGATTCCCTGGCTGTTATTCGTAGAAAACAAGCCCCTCAGGGCTGCAGAACATGGGCACCTGGCGTGGAAGCCAGGTCCAAGTCATAAAAACGCACGAATGTGAGCGGCGAGGACCAGCCGGCCGCATTACACACATCTTCGAGCGTAGCCCCTGACCGTAAGGCCTTAGAGGCCGCCATACCCCTAGTTGAGTGAGCTTTGACAGACAGTGGAGACTGCTGTCCAGAGGCTCTGGTAAGCTAGTGAGATAGCCTCGACTATCCACCTACTAAGAGATTGTTTGGTCGCCGGCACCCCAGTGCTGGGAGGACCAAAACATACAAACAACTGCTCAGACTTTCTCAAGGGAGCAGTTCTGTGAACGTAGGCGTCCAGTGCTCGCACTGGACACAAAAGATTAGCTTTCTCCTGGTCCGAATCCTGAAAGGGAGGAGGACAGAAGGCCTCAGAACGTAATGTGCCTCGGCACATTGGTGGGTACTCGCACGTAACCCTCTTTAGGGTACAGAAAAGCCTTAACCATGCCTGGGGAAAAAGCCAGGCAAGAAGGAGAGACTGAGAGAGCTTGGAGATCACCAACTCTCTTCAGGGAAGATACTGCCAGCAAGAACACAGTCTTGAGGGTCAGAAATTTGACCGAAACGGCCTCAATGGGTTCGAACGGTGCCACCGACAACCCTTGAAGTACCACCGCCAGATCCCACGCGTAGGAACTCTGGCACGTAACACCGGCCTCAGCCTCCTAGTGCCAACGAAGAAGCGTATAACCAGTGGGTCTCGACCCACAGACTGGCGTGGACAAGGCTATGAAAGGCAGATATGGCAGCCGCGATAGACCTTGACCGTAGAGGGCATAAGCCCGAAGAAAAACGATCTTGCAAGAATTCCAGAACCACGCTTAATCGGGCAGTTAACTGGATCTTGGACGCCGATCTGAACACCAGAAAGAGAAGACTTCCCATTTCAAGGCGTACAGCTTCCTGCGTGGAGGGAGCCCTGGATTGCAAGATGGTTGCTACAACCTCGGTCGAGAGACCCGAGCCGACGAAGCTGGCCCCTCAGGGGCCAGACCCACAGTTTCCACATCTCTGGGCAAGGGTGCAGAACAGTGCCTTGCTCCTGAGACAGAAGGTCTTTCCTGGCGGCAGCCTCAACGGGTGCCGTCGAGGGGAGTGCTATCAGGTCCGAGAACCACACTGGGCCGGCCAGCCGGGTGCCACCAATAACAGGCGAATCCTGTGCTGGCGCACCCGTTCCAGGACTCCGGGAGCAGAGATCGATCGGGGAAAAGTGACCGTAGCCTCGCCACGCGGATGTCACGAGCATCCAGCCCCAGAGGGGCTGGAGGTACTAGGGAGAACCATAAAGGACAGTGCGTCGTCTCCTGAGACGCAAACAGGTCCACTTGTGCTGGGAGAAAGGTATCCCAGATCAGATTCACCACCTCGGGGTGAAGTCTCCATTCCCCTGGCCTCGGCCCCTGCCTCGACAGGGCGTCTGCTCCCACATTCAACCGTCCCGGGATGTACGCTGCTCTGAGTGAGAGCAGCTTCCCTTGGGACCACAACAGGATCTGGTGTGCCAATTTGTAAAGAGGGCTGACCGCGAGACCACCCTGATGGTTGATGTACGCAACCGCTGACGTGTTGTCCGTCAGGACCAACACGTGTTTGTTGCTGAGGTGAGGAAGGAACTGCCTCAAAGCAAGCCAAACCGCCAGCAACTCTAGGCAATTTATGTGCCACTCGAGCTGGCGGCCCCTCCATAGACCTCTGGAGCAGCGGTCTTCCATTACCGCGCCCCAGCCTGACAGGGATGCATCTGTCATAAGCGCTTTGATGACATATTGACCCCAATGTCGGGCCCTGGGAGAGAAACCCAGGTTTGCCCCACACCGCTAGTACCCTCAGACACCTGTGGGTGACCTGAATGATGCGGGAAGGGTTCCCCTCGGGAAAACCCTTTGGATTTGAGCCACCATTGGAGAGGTCTCATGTGTAGCAGGCCCAGAGGTATGGCGCTGGCTGCCGCTGCCATGAGACCAGTATGTGCTGCCAGTGCAGGACTGTGACTCGTTGATGCAATTTGAGCCCTTTGACGGCTGCCTGAATGGTTTGAATGCGCACGCTGGTAAAGGCGAGGCAGACATGACCCTCGAGTCCCATTTCGCCTAGGAAAGTTATTCTCTGAACTGGAGAAAGTGAACTCTTCTTGGCGTTCAGCCGTAACCCCAACTCCTTCATGTGGCGAGAACAACATCTCGATGTTTGGACGCTAAAGGCTTCTGACTCTGCCAGAATAAGCCAATCGTCTATGTAGTTCAATATTGAATGCCCGTAAAGTTTAACGGCGACAGGGCAGCATCTACACATTGGTAAAGGTGCGAGGTGACAGGGCTAGACCGAAGGGGAGAACCCGATATTAGTGCGCTTCGCTCAAAGGCGAACCTCAGGAACTTCCTGTGCTTCGTAGGATGGAGACATGGAAGTATGCGTCTTTCATGTCTATTGTGACAAACCAGTCCGCAGAGAGAACGGATTTGAGACACAATCTGTCTGAGTGTAAGCATCTTGAACTTCAGCTTCTTTACTGAAAGATTCAGGGTGCGCAGATCTAGAATAGGCCGCAAGCCTCCATCCTTTTGGGAACTATGAAATAACGGCTGTAGAAGCCGCTTCTCTCTCTGGAGAGGAACTACTTCTATGGCCCCTTGCCAGGAGAGTCTGTACTTCGTGTTCCATGACCAGAGCTTGGTGGGGCCCACCGTGGTGGGCACCACCCCTAGAATGCGGGTGCTGGCTGCCGAACTGAATCGTATATCCGAACTCTACTATCGCGTAGAACCCAACGTGAAATGTTTGGCAGAAGTTTCCACGCTGCCAGGTAGTGCACAAGAGGAACCAGCCCCTCGGGGCTGGTGTCTGGTCGACGTCGGAGTGGCTGGCGGAGGTTGGCACGCCGCCAAGTGAGCCATTAATGGGAACCAGCCCCTCGGGACTGGTTTGAAGTTGAAGGTTTTGTCGCGTGTGGCAGAGGCTTTATGCGCTGCCAGGTAAATCGCTGGAGGAGCCAGCCCCTTGGGGCTGCTGGCATCTGGTTTTAAGTCTTGTATTAAGTCGGCACCCAGAGCTGATATTGCTGGGGTACACTTTCGAGAAGGCTGGCGCTACGTATGGTATACCCTGACACCAGTGCGTCCCGAAGCAGGGCGCTGGAACAACGCTGAGCATCTAGAGAGAAGGGCAGGACAGGACCGGGCACCGTATGATGAGGCGTTAACGGTCTGCTCCCAGGGGCTTTGCGGGGACAGGCTGGACGCGGCAGTCAGGTGCCCGCCTCTTGGTCCCCGCCGTCTTAGCCTGAATAACGGCCCTCAGGTCCGTTGCTGGCTGGAAGGGCGGGGCCTAGAGTGCCTTCCAGAGCCCCACTGGCGTTGTGGTGGGGCTCGGGAGGAAACACTCTCTCCTTCTGCCTACCTCGGTAAGCAGAGGTGGAGGGCTGGGGCTGCTCCCGCCCAGCAGCCTCAGCACCCGATGGACGGCGAGGGATAAATTGTGAGAAGGCAGCGGCCTGGCTCTTAGCATCCGGAACCTGTCGGCACGGAGTTAACCGTGATCGCCGAACAGGCCCCCGGGGGACAGCGGGGCATCAAGCAGCAGGGACTTATCGGCTGCTTTGATGCCCGAGAGGTTCAACCATAAATGCCTCTCCGTAGCCACCAGGGCAGACATAGACCTGCCCACAGCCTTGGCTGTTTCTCGGATGGCACGGAGAGACACATCAGTGGCCCGGCGCAGCTCGCGAACTGCGTCCGGGTCCACCCTCGCCTTCATCTAGCTCCGCAGCAGGTCAGCCTGATAGGCCTGGAGCATGGATATCGTGTGTAGGCATGCTCCAGCCTGACCTGCTGCGGAATACGCTTTCCCCACCAAAGCCGAGGTGGTTCTGCACGGCTTTGATGGGAGAACCGGGGCTTTGAGCGACGATGCCGCAACCGGGGACAGATAGCCCGCAAGCGTCTGTTCTACCACTGGCATCGCGTTATACCCGTGCTCTGCTGCCCCCGCAATGTTGGAATACACAGAGGTACGGGGACTGTGAACACGGGCCGAATATGGTCTATTCCACGACCCTGATAACTCATTATGAAGGTCGGGAAAGAATGGTAAGCCCCGGCGGTGAGGTGGCGTTTTTGGTTTGAGACGGCTTCAGCGGGCCAGTCGAGTTTTAACTGGGCGACTGCCCGCGTCACCACCTCAACCAGCTCTTCATACATAGGGGGACGCTCATTTTCCCCCGTGTCCACACTCTGCAAATCTCCCTCCTCAGAGGAAGACAGCAGAAAATGTGGACTCCCCCCACTGGCAACAGGGACCGCAACACGGGCTTGTTGACCGAGGTGGAGAGAGGACGGCCGGAGAGGGAGGAGAAAGGGCGGGCCCGTCTCCATCACATCAGCCAAGTCCATCTGCGATCCCCATGACGGCTCTCAAGCGCCGACCGGGCATGATCCACCCCCAAACAAACAACACAAAACTCGTGAGAATCCCCACTCGTAATAAAGCGAGCACATGGGGGAACACACGGTTTGAAAGACATTATTTATATATATAATCTTTCACTCTCAACAAACACTCAGTTAATGGCGTTTTCGGCCCTACACATTCAACAAACACACACGCAGCGCAGCTGAAGGCACAAAAGCTGAATGTGTGTGCGCTCCACGCTCTTTATAGCTTCCTGGTCCTGACGTCACCTGCCCGTGACGTTCTGTCCCGCCATTCGGCAATCTTGCACACGTGCATTAGACGCGCAGCGTTCCCATAAGCGTCATTAGCCATTCATGACGAGTTGAGTTCCCTTGAAAGGGAACTGCAGTTTGTTTACATCTTAAAAAGGTGAAAATAGTATTTCAAAACATAAACCTTATTCTCTCATCTCTATACAACTAGAAAAGCCAACCATCTCGAATCCTTGTGTAGTTTTGTGTAAATTAGCCTGAAAAGACCAAAGAACATTAACTTTTCATATAACTGAATATTCAATGATAATTGTTATTCATAAAAAAAAGCTAAAATAAAAATATTAAGAAAAATATAAAAAATAGACCATTTTAATGTGTGTGCTTAATGACAGTCATCAGGTTAAAAGTGAAGAACATTCACAAAAATTATGAGCCAAAATTATCACCCATTACGCACAGGTGAAAATACCCATAATGCACAATTCATCAGTGCGTGTTACTGTATTTTAAAGAAATAAAAAATTGTAAAGAAATGTTTATCAGCATAATGTCAACGTATCATCAAAATTAGAAACAGCAACCTGCTCTGGTATGAAACAGCTTGAAGAGAAGTCTAGATACTATTCTGTTGAATGTTTTAGTCAGAAACACATGAAATGTAAAACAGGATTTTTATCATGTCTAACGCTTTCTCATTAAAGCTTGAAATTACATGGAGATTTTCCTCTGAGGACCACCTGACCTGAGGGTAAACTTTCCAAAAATTTGCATTTGCAGACCTCAGAATGACCCTCGTAATCACGTCAGCATCAAGCAGATGTTCGTTGATGTGGCTGGTGAGTCAGTAACTCGAACCTGCGAGAGTCTCTGGAACTGTACAATGATGATGACGACATCTTCTGCTGTTTGCCCAGCGGTATTAAATGCAGGTCTGGAAAACCACAGGAGCATTAGGGTATGACTACAGCGTCCGAATACCAATACATACCTGAACACCGTTAGACAGTGACCGATTTATTTCGGGGATGTGTAAATCGCCAAGAGCGGGTCATCTTTAGAGTCATATCCGAATCAAAAACTAGGGACGCGGTCGGGATAAGTAACAGCAATAATATGCTGTGTGACCGTCTGCAAAATAATCTTTCTAAAAATAATATCTAGCTAAAGGCTTGTTTTTCCGTCGCTCTCTCCTCTGCGTTAACAAAAGCAGTTATGGCTGTTGGAGATCCGAACGAAATAGCTAATCCAACCATCTGTGAAGCTGCAGTCTCCTAGACCTGGTGATTTTCAAAACGAATTACAGAGATCAACAACCTGAAAGCCGCCTAAAGCAAAAGGGAAAAAAACAAACTACTTTACGCAGCAAGAGACAATATCTCATGATGCCATTACCGTGCTGAAGGAACACGTTTCTTTTCTCTTTTTTTGGCTACTCCATCTAGCGCTCCGAGACCTCGTATTTCATAGCTCTATAACATGATTCAGAATAACATCAGAAAAAGGTTCACTTTCCTGCGCTGTGAAAAATATTCTTTTCACCCCAAAAAAGCACGCTAGCAATATCACCGTGCTGACCCCAAATGTTCAATAGGAATCTATTTTTGTCTCTCCGAATGTCTATCTATCATAAGACACACATGATGGAAGTTCCATTCGAGTGCTTTGAAAGTCCAGTTTGCATGTAAATGGATCTGTGCAGATTCATATTTCTTAAGGCGTATGAATGAAAATTTGCATATGGAAATATTGTTTAAACAAGGTCACACAAAGTCAAACTGCCTGAAGAATTTAAAAGCAGAGACCACTAACAAAGTATTCCCATACTGTGTCAATAGAATATTCTGGGTTAAATAGTGAAATAGTACAAATTGTGAGATAAAGTGTAAATACAAATTAGGCTCTATCGAGAGAATCTGTGAAACACACCTATAATGGTATTCTCTGAGACACCGACATGCTTTTTTGTCCGTTTAGCTGCTAAACTTGCCAATGATACTATTGAAATTGTCTTTAAGTCAAGTCTCCAGTGTGATTCCAATGAGAAATTCTGTTTATGGGTAATTCTCACAAAATCTTGGTTTCAGAATTTAAAAAAAAAGTTTCTCAATACAATTCCTTATTATTTATTAAAAACAACTGATATGTTTAACAGCAATAATTTAAAACCTTTTACTAACAATTTTAGACAATTTAGATTTTTCTTTTTTTTTTAAAAGGCCTTAAAAAATCATTACCGTAACTTTGAAAACTTTCAATCCTATACCATGTTTTGCTAAAAAAGAAAAAAGGCCCAAGCAAGTTTTTATGCATATTACATAATTAGGCATTAATATAGTATATTTTATTAGAAAACTATAAAAATATATTTTTTTTAAATGTGAAAAAAATGCCTGTGTCGGTAATGAAAGTCAAGAAAGTCGTATACACAGTGTGACGAGAGTATTACGTTTTTAACTACAGAACTAAAAGGAAATCTTTATACCTAAATATCTTTGTGTGCGCATGTAAGTCTTTTAAAAATGTTATGGAGCATGAGAACATCAGTCATTAACACTTTTTTTCCCCACCATTTTATCATTTTTATTGTACATGAATATTCGGTTGATTATTTTTTGGCCAATTTTTGTTATTTATTTGTCATCTATACAAGACCATTTGAAAATGTCCAGAAACAAGTATGAGATGAATTTGAAGGGCATCCACAAATCAAAGAGTCACATAATTACAAACACAATACACACAAGTACACAACATACTGTACACAGACACATCAAGACCCATCAGAAACAGCAACAATCACCATGAATATAATGAAAAGAAATAAAATTCCTGTCATGCCTCTGGGATTTTGGCTCGGATGAAAGGTATAGTTTTTGTCACTAAGTGCAATATTTCATATGTTGGGAACCTGTTTGAGGAACATATCTCAGTTCCCCGAGGATAAAGTGGACATTTTAATGCACAGACTTTAGGGAAAAGTGTGCACTTCAGTGCAGCAGATTAGATTTTAATGGATTGTAGAAAGAACACAAGTTCTTGCAGTGCTTGTCCTTGGACATATTGACCTGGGACAATCGATATATTTGAATATTAACTACACTGTCATAAATTCGGCTGGACTGAAATTTCTCTTAGATGTAATTTAACAAGCCATCAGAGGTGTTTCTGGCCACAGAAAATGGATTCAATAGTACACAAATGAAAGTGATGTATTAATGGTGACAGAGTTTTTATGACAACAGTACCGCTTAGTAACTTAATAAAGCAGAATGCTGATGTAAATAATCATTGTGATGCTGTACAGTAACGGTCATCTTTATTGTTGGTTAGTTAGGTGAAGGGCGCTTGTTGCTTCAAATGTTTTAGTTAAGAAAAATGTTGGCAAACATTCTTCTTTATAACTTTGTTGCATAGTTTTCTTTTTAGAATAAAGTAAACATTACACAAAAGTCATATTCTTATACATGTGATAATTATGAATGTTATTTAACAGTGATGACACCACAGGGTCCTCATCCAACCACACATTAGTTATAAATGAATTAAAAATCACCTCTCGCAAGAACACTGGAGCACAAATTTCTAAAAACGTCCTTTCAACATGCCGACTTGCAGTTCAAACTCAGTGCAATTATAAATGAAGCAAATCAAGCACAATTCTGAAAAGTGCCTCAAGACATGCCATACGCAAAGGCAAGCACAGCCTCCATGTGGTGAGCACATCTCACCCTGAAAACCATGGGAATTCCTTCATATTGAAAGTGTCACGGAGCCGAATCCAACGCCTTCAGCATCGGATTCTATCCCGCACTTTTCCCGTTCTGCATCCCCGGAATTCTAGGACTTCATTACCCAGCATCCCTTGCACTTCACCTCCCGCCATCATGATCACTAGCACCTGTTACCTTGGACTGATTGTTTGTGTTATTTAAACCCTGTCTTTTGTTCAGTTCTTTGTCGGTGTTGTTGTTATGCTGAGTTCGTTGCCATGATTGTTGTATGTCTGCATTGTATTCCAAGGAGGACTTTGGTACTTTTGTATGCTTGTTCCAAGGAGGATTATTGCCCTGTTCTGTGTTTATTCCCATGGAGGATTGTAAATTTGTCATTGCCAAGTAAAGTACTTATCTCTGATACTATCTCTGACTCTCGTACCTGTTTCCAGTGGAACGCTAACAGAAAGCTGCTGCGCGACTTAATCCCCAGTGAAAATTTCAGAGGTGAAACAAAGGCAAAAGGTCCAGCAAAAACAAAGACTGCTGAGCATTTGTCTTCCTGACTGCTGGATTTACTGCAGATCAAATATTTTCTCACACACAAGTTTACGATGCTTCTTATATTAAAAAACAGCGACGTAGACACCCAAATGCTAAACATTAAGAGGACCGCAAATAGATCGCACACAAAACTACAGATGGATCTTCTGCAATTTATTGAGAGATTAGGAAAAAACATTCTGATTATGGGAATTTGGTGTTGTGACAACACTAATTCAGGGTTGTCAAATCCAATAGCAGGTTTATGTTTGATTGACGCCACACCAAAAAACGAACATCTTTTCGAATCCATAATTCAGCCTTTTCATGTTTTACAAGCTTTTTACTCGAAGCTTTTTCCTCACCATTTTTCTACAGTATGTGCTATATTTTTTAATTTTTATGCTTTTGTTCTTTAAAACAAATAACATTACCAACATTAATATTAATATTATTAATATATATTCATATTAATAAGAAGTTAACTTCCAGTCTTCCACTCCATTTGTGTTTATTGATTTATTGTGGAAGTCTACCGGAAGTTACGTTTGGGCCAAGTAGTATTATGTTTTTGTTGTTGCCGTTGAAACAGTATATACAATGTCAGGTCTGTTAAAGCGCATTTACACTGATAGGCCTAATAAACAGGTTTGACATCTGATTTTTGGTTCCGTCCATTTACATTACAAAATATTTTTATTAATGCATGGTCTTTAAACAAAGAAGTACATTTCACCAATCGCATGTTTGATTGTATTGCAGCTGTTTTTGAGTGTTCAAAACAGCTGCCTGTCAGTGACGTGTCACTCAGTTATTATTCTTTTGAGTTGGCACTCTATATACTATGACACCATAGCAAGACTGGCATTTATTTTACTTTAGTACCAACCAACGCACCACTACTTTTAAAATCACTACTCTACCATTACCCTTACGTCATGATTTTGAACATCAGCATGACAAGCAGCACTATAAAGAGCGCAGGTGAAATGAATTCTGGGAAATAGGCTTGCTTTCACCCACTCTGAAAAGTGCTCATATCGACAGGACAAATGAAAACGATGTCAACCAAATAAGTAGCTTTTAACCTGTTTTAGCATCAGCACTCCACAGCTTTCGAAATGAGTGCTAAAAGAATACCAGATTGAGCGCAGTAGTGTCCAGACAGAACAGACCAGTGCTCTGATAAGCAAGGGTAGACCCCGAGTGTAATCCAATCCATCCACTTGTCCTGCCTTTAAATTACACTCTACTTCTGCAGGGTTGATTAAATGTTGGTCAGACGGCTCATCACGTTTGACAGACCGGCTGCTATCTCAGGATTTGGCTGCGAGTAGGGAAATTAATTGATTCATATCTTCCAGAGCCGTCCCCTACCGGAGCCTTCCCTTAGCGGCCCTTATCGGAGGTAGAAGCTGTCATTTCTTTGAATCTTTTCAATAAGCTCTGATGAGATACTCATTTTAGAGAACTAAATATAAGATGCAATTACTCGATCGGCGTAGCATCCAACGCAAACAATGTTGACTTTATGTTTTAGTGATTAATAAAGTGCTGTATATGAGCAGATAAAGTGGATCCCTGAGGAGCATAACGCAATGTAAAGAAATGTTAACGAAGATTAATGAAGACTCTGTAAAGGCAGCTGGGATGCAGCTTTGTGATTTCGAAATTACCACTTTGCTTTGAATTTCAGAAGTCTTTGCAATGAAGAATATAGATTCGACAGGACTGGTTTATAAGTAAACATGGCTATGATGAATTATTGCACACTTTTAAAGACTGATCTTGTAATGCTATTACCTAAGGTTGGAAAATTCAGTCACTATGTTTTTTTTTTATTAAACAAGAATAATAATCGATCGTTTTAGGAACATAATCTCTTACCCTAAGAATAAATAATATATAAGAAGCAAACACATGTTCAATTTCAATATTTTAATATTGTGAATGTAGCCCATGAGCAACATTACAGATGCTCTGAAGCCTCAAAATAGTTTGTGTGAAAAAATCTAATTTCATTTGTTATTTGCTGAAATTTCTCTTTAGGTTTTGGACACCATGAAGGTAAGTAGCACAGACAATTTGTGCTATTGAAGTGCTGGAGTATAAAATGGCAACAGCGATCAAACAGCTTTAGCGCTAATGCTAACTGCGGCATGGCACTGTTGATCAAATGAGCAAATATCGCCATCCAGGACTTCTGGAGCAATAAGTGTGAAAATTGCAGAGAGGTTGTACATTCATTCAGCATACTGCTGTGGCGCTCAACACTGCAGGCAAATAGATTACAATTAGTTGGGTGTAATGGCCCATAAGCCGCACTCTAAAGGCTGCTGGGAAACCTGCGGGATATATATGGATGCCTTGATCTGAACGACAATGCACGGAGGCAGAGATGAAATACATCAGCATACTTCGACATTTAAATGCACACACAATAGGTTGAGGTCCCGCAAGGCGCCATTGATTTCTGAGTATTTGTAATTCATTACATTGTGGCGGGTCTTTCTGGTTTTCGGTTCTACCCAACTGTTGCAGAGCTGTTGAGGAAAAAATGTGACAGTAACACTCAACATGTTACTGTATGGCTGTGCAATTGTAAAAATTACACAAAAACTTAAAAAAGCAATTAAATATTTTCACATTCTGTCTCATTATTAACCAAAATAATCGGCCATATAGAATAAAAGTGTTTCAATTAGTTTGGTAACACAACTGTAACTGTGGGAATTATGTCATGAATAAAAGCATCTAAATAATTAAACACCATAATATTTTATCACCTTCAAAAGTAGTCAGGGAATTTGTAAAATTACATATTTGCTAGTCGGGAATTTGTAAAATTACACTCTTGACATTTTATCATACAGCTACTTAAGGTCTCAACCCGAGAAGCTTTTTAAACTGCACTGAAGACATTTCTATCTATGCTTGACTCTTACTGGCTGCTTTTTATTCTCTAGTTGGCCTAAGTAATCCATTCCAAAAATATTTTTATACAATAATATATATAAATATATAATATAAAAAATATTAAATAAAAATTTAGTTTTCTATTTAAAGAAATAATAATACATTAATAATATGACATTAATATGTTGGCACAATTCTATTTCTTTGGCACAATTCTATAATTTCAAACATTAAAATATAATACTAAAACACATTCAAACTAAAATGGTTTATTACATTCAAGCAGGACGATAAGCAGTTAACATTTCGGATTGATGACGAATCAATCTTTGAATTCAATTCTGAATCGATTCAGTGAAATAAAACTTATGGAATGATTCAAACCTGCAAACTCTGAGAATTGTTACTTCTGAAATATACATCTCATATGGTTAAAAAAAACAACATCTCTTCCTAATATTTACAAGACATCTCACCCCTTCTGTAACCTCACAAATCCATTTAGAATATATTTATTTCAAACTCTATGCACATACTTAGCACGTTTTTACAAAGCTAATTTACAGCTGACATCAAGGGAAGGTTTAAACTTCCAAGTATAGCGGCTACAGAACCAAATAAAAGAGGGAAAAAAGCTTGATTCAGTTAGATTAAATCGTGCTCATTTGGCCACCAGAGGAAACGCCCATACAAAATACCATTAACCTGATGGATTGGGCTGTAATGGGGTGAGAGGCGCAGTTGCAATGCATAACTGAGAAAGGTCACACATTCTCTGAAAATTATACACAGCGATGACTTCACTGAACTTCAGCTAATACACATAAAACCAAGCCAACTGAAAGAAACTGTATCCCCAATTTTCATACATTTCAATTATGAATGACTTTGTGCTTCAAACTAAACCAAAACCAATGAAGTGCTGAGCAAATCTCTCACTAAACAGCCTGAATGAAATGCAACAGTTTAAAACACCTCAGACACCCTTCACATAACCTGTAGCACCTCGGTAAGGAACGGGAGGACGCGTTTGTGAATGGCACTCAGACTTCGTGGCACATAATTGCATCCGAAAAGAAGATCGGAGCGGGGAGTAATGCTTTCACACCAGGAGAAACATCTCTGTCGCGCAGCACGTACAAATCACACATTGTCAATACATCTGCATTCCACAGCAGTGTCTCTGTGACGACCATATGGTCATAAAAATAGACTGCGTTTCATACACGGTGCAGACATAAAAAAAATGGATGATGGTATTGCAAAAGACGCTGTTCGCACAGCCTTCCAGAGCCGCCCGTAGTTATCGCCTAACGAGGCTTCAGTCGAGAACGACTTGAGTTATGACTGCCGTAGTTCACGTCGAGGAAATGGTTGAGAGAAATAAAGTATGACATTACGCCTTAGCACCGATACATCGAGAAGAACAGTGACACGCTTGAGCATAATTCATGTGCTTGAGGTCTTAGAAGTCGTAAGTTCTAGTACATTGTGCGAGATACGCCTCAGTCTGGGGCTGGGATCGAAGCTTCAGTGATATTTAAAGTTCATGAAAAATCCATGAGGGTTTGTCATTGTCTGGATAGCACTGTGGTTTTGGGGTTCAGAGACTTGTTTGGCATGACTGACCTTACCCAGGACACTGGTCACCAGGAGATATTGAACTGTTATTTTTATCCAATATTGAAGAACTGTATCCATTAGGGCAATATTGCATTTCATCCATGCTTTCAAAGGTCACGATTTGGGCATTTAGGGAATAGTTTATACGAAAACTCAAACTCTGACAAACTAAAGGAGCATTTTTGAAAAATCTTGACTAAGCTCTTTTCCATACAATGATAGTTAACAGCAACAATTCCCGTCAAGCTGGAACTTCAAAACACCATGGAAGTATCATAAAAGTCCTCTTACAGCCACATAGTAGCTTCTTATTTCTCATCAAAATTCATTTTTTGCTAAAACAGCCTGTCCCGTGATGGTTGTATATTGCAGAAGTATACTGAAAAAAGCCTAATGTTACTATTTCTGGAGAAAGAACAGACTACTAACTTGTAATATTTTCCTAACCAATTTAACACCAAGGAATAATTTAATTTGCAGCAGGTAAAATGAACATCTGTAAAGGCTGTGAATAAACAAATTCACTCATATTTCCTGTTAAAACAAAACAAGTGGCTTTGGGTAACAAAAGCAGAATAGAATGAAATCCACTTGAGTCCAGGGTGCCTCTTTTAATCCCGAAGCTAATCTAAAAAGCTCATTGATGACTTTGCAGGGTGTGTAAATCTAGTTTCCCTGAGCCTTACAATCAATCTGCAGAGGACTAGCAAACAAAACCAAACACTGTAGCATACAAGACAGTATTTTTACCAAACCAGCGAGAGAGGAAAGCCTATTAGAGCGTTTAAATGCAACACTAGACTTACACTTCATTCCAACCTAATCTGCCAAAACAAATCATTGTGATTCATGTGCCGTCCTGTTGGTACTAATGCAGATGTCTAGATCAGAACTAAGCAAATCCACCTGGGGCAAAAACACCAAGGGTGGTAGCAAGCCAGTCCACCTACAGGCATAAATGTGCAAAACCACTGATACTCAAAAAGACAAGCAGGGACAATCGTTTGGGTTTTATTTTTAACACATAAAACGGAGCAAAACGGGGCCACTAGAACGCCCTGAGGAAAATGTAATGTTTTCTTTCAAAATGCATGATGACCAAAAATACATTTATCTTTATTGAAAATTAATGAAGCAAGGATATTTCTTTTTTATGACACTTGTTATACGGCAAAATATTTTATTTCTCATTTCAATACTTGTTAAACTGCCACACCTGAATCTCCTTTGTGACTGTAACAGTTAATATGGACTCACTTAGCATATCCTTAGCAACAAATTTATTTTTTTCTTCCTCCAACCTCCTTTACCCCAAATATAAAATATTAATTCAGTGATTATTATTAACTGCACATATCTGTGACATTTAAAAAGTCTTAAATGCTTATTCCAAAAACCTCAAGAAAGGAGACAAAGGAACCTGCTGCTGCAGTGTTTGTTGGTCAGAAAATAAAATGTAATATTACCGCAGGGTCCTTTAGCAATGTTTAGCCTAATAATCATTTCATGCTTGTATAGTAAAAACCCATGTTTCCTACCTTCAAAGATTGCCTTGAATCCTTGGGCACTAACGGCGAAATCCGTAGTAAACCACAGTGCCAATATTGACCCCGAACTTACGATGGGTGATGGCAACATGAAGCCAGACAACCTGAAATGAAATGCATAAATGCAGTGTCAGCACACAGTAGTTTATGAAACAATACAGTATATAACTTGTGAAACACAATCCACCAAGCAAGAGGAAAATATTTTGCTCTTTTATTAGGAAGAGATATCATGTAGTTTCCAGCGTTTCATTTGATGATCAGCTTCCTTTCTCCAGCAATTATTGCAGATTTTAGTATCTCGGCACAGATTGAATGTAGCTGTGATCTACTCTAAAACATGTGAGATCATTGAAGTTTAAAGAGGTAGGAAACCTCAGCAAAAGACTTCTCTTCCCCGAGATGCCGATCCAAAAGACACAAGTAAGATGTTAATAAGACGCGCAGCATGCGCTCTAGAGGCGACGTGGTCGCGACACGCAATGCACTCTTTTTTTTAGGCACGCTTAGATGAAAACGTCTCAACTTTTCAGAATGCAGCAAGCACATCACAGGTCATGCGACGAGAATCATCCAACCAGCTTCACCATAAGCGCCATAAAAAAGGAAAAAAATGTTGCGGATGTGTAGCAACAAATAACATACAAAACTAGCCACCAATTAAGAATTCATAATGGTTTTCATTTAGTTAAACTGTGGGCCGTGGCTATGATGTACTAAAATGAGGTAACGTTACGTTATGTTTTGGTCATGCTTTGCAAACTGAAGCAATCAAGTTTTTTGTTGACTATCATAAAATAATAAATTTCTTGAACACAAAGTCGTTATTTTTTTGCATTTAGCCAGCTAACAGGAAATTCTGTACTAACTCCAAAAAACTATATACTTTTAAATGAACTTTATACTGTATAAGTTTGCTGTAACATTTAGGCCAGCAAAACAATCTAACGGCCAATCTCCTCTAAAAACCACAATGACAGACCAGGTTAGGGCAAGTATATCCATCATCCTATCTGTATTTTCGAAGTTTCAGTGTGTTTGTCACTTTTTTAATGAGGAAGGCCAGCTAGCCCCTGCCACCCTTCCGAAAGTGCATTCAGCCCAATTGCTCTCGGTACAGCCTTAACCTGTGACATCAGCCTTGTTGAAGGAAGCTACAACAAACTGCGGATGAAACAAGGGTCACCATTACAAAACCCAACCTCTCTGGCTTTCAAGTGAAGAACAGGACATGATCTTTGAAGAAACCCAGAGAAATACACTGCTCGTGTTCCTCAGAGATCTCAGCTAAGTAGCTGTGGCTGTCTGACCTCTGGACATCTGCTGAAGTTCATAGATTTTACCTCAGTCCTCAACCCACATTCACCAGTGGAATACACTACATGACCTTGTTCTAGTTTTAGCAACAATTTCTCAAACAAAATTCTTAACAACAGAAGTTATACAAACCTTGCAAATCTTAAACTCAAACTGCATTAACAAAAAATTGGCTCATTTTACTGAAATGCAGAACTTCCGTCTCTAAATGTCCATATTGAGCATTGCATTCTCCCCCATTCATAGCAGTGCTGCATCTTGTAAATTTGAAAAGAACTGAACTTGGGATTAGTTACCAAACTTAGAAAAGGTTTCAGCTGAACTGAAAGAGAACTACACAGTGATCTCTATATACTTCAGTTCCCAGCATGCACCATGAATACATCATATAAATTACAGTACTATTGTTTCACTCGTCGCAGCTAATTCACACTCTTACAGAGTTTCTTGTCGGTTTTAATTATATCTTTGTTAATAACTGTGATTATTGTAGTTCATAGGCCGTGTTAAGTGTCAAGCGCCACGTGTGTGTGGTTGTAAACCTTCAGTCTAAAAATATGAACTTGTTAATGGTCCTCATTTTATTATTCCACGTAAAAAATACAGGTATATACATACATTCCACTTTTTATATAATTAATAGACAGGATAACAAGGGGTAATGAGGCACAGGTGAAGGGAATGATAATGAGACTGCAAAGGATTATGGGAAGGATTATTGTAGTTCTATTGATACTGAGTTCATAATAGGGGAGCAGGACATCTCTAGTAAAAAAGTTCATCTCTATGTCTTTATGACATAATTTACAAACCATATGACCGTAAAAGGTTGTTTGTGACACTCTTCAAATACGACCCATAGGAGCATTTATTAATTTATATCACACCTTATGACAATGCAAAACTGTAAAAAATAATATTTTGTAAAAGTATAAAACATTTGAATAAGAGATTTTAGAATTTGAATTTACAAGTGTATATTACTTTTGTCTCTAGTGGCATGTATGTCATCACGTCATGCCAAACATGCTTTTGATCAATCATTAATTTCTTCCAACTGTTATAACCTGACGACTTTATTTACATTTGTTCTTCTCTGTTCTATTTTGTGTTAATCTCACTGTGACGTTTGATGGCACATGAATCTTTCAGTCTCACGCTGTTAAATCCAGTGACACTGAATCATTTATTCTAAACCATTTTTCCCGAGTAGATAAAATGAACGTTGGGCATGTTTACCACAACTCCTAGACTTACTCATCTCTTGGACACCCTGTTATTTATTTACTGATAAATCTAGAAGCCTTATAGCTAAAGCGAATGGAGCTCAATCAGGCTGGATAACGAAGCTAATGTTATTTTTGTATATACTTTAATTTGTTTGCTATTAAATGGCAACCCTCAACCACCTCTTAAAGCTAAATATTCAAAACATTTAATGCAAGAAGTAAAATAAGGTGAAATTATTAGATTACTGGTAATCATGGCATGCTTTCACACTTTGTCCGCATAATGATATTTAAAATATTAAAGGGATAGTTCACCCAAACATAAAAATGATGTCATATTTTTTACCCTTATGTCATTCAAACCCTGTATATGATTATTTCTTTTGTGGAACAGAAAAGAAGATATTTTGCCAAACGCTGGTTACCGGCACCTATTGACTTCCATTGTACCTTGTGTTCATACTATGAAAGTGAATGAGTGCCGGTAACCAGCGTTTTAATAAATATCTTCTTCTGTGTTCTGCTGAAGCAAGAAAGTCATATTAAGAAAGTCATATTATTTCCTCACCCTCATGTCATGTCAAACCTGACATGACATGAGGGTGAGTAAATAATAAAAGAATTTTTATTTTTGATTTTATTTTTATTTTACCTTCCTTTATATTACCATTGTAAATGTGGGCTATTTTCAAACACAATATTAAAGCTTTTACAGAAACAACAGGATTAAATAAAAGCACTACTATTGCAACTGGGGCTCAAATACAAGACAAGTCACAACAAAATCAACACAAACAAACGTTGTTTACTTGTTTACTGGAAACTTATTGCTTTGTTTATGTTGTTGGTTGACTTCAAATGGCCACAGAAAAATATATAAAAAAGGAATATATAGTGAATATATCGCCCAACCCTAACACAAGCTGTTATGATAAATCCTTCCTTTAATTCTCTGCAGACTAAACTGGTGTAACACTGGTACAGGAGATTTTCTTTCCATGAATTCGAATACCTTGTCAGATTGGGTGGCTCACAAAGCAAATAAACAGCTGTATAAAAACAGTCCTGTGAAAAGAGATGTTGGAACATCAAAACAAGATAAGTCTTTTGAAAAAGATGCAAGGTCAATGGCAAAGTTACAAACTTCTATGGGACTTTTGTAACAAGTTCATTTTTCTTTCGTATTCCATCTTTTACCACAGAGCAAAGCTACAGTGAGTTTGAAGCATACGCCAGGAAAGATAAAATGGTTCTTCTTCGAAAAGACTACAAGCATCTTATTTTAGTTTTGTTTAAAACAAGATAAAGTTTTCTTGTACAGTAGCACGCCTTAAAACAAGCTTCTGCTAGTTTCAAACTTTCAAAACTTTGTTAAGAATATACCTTTTCCCTTCAATAACCATTTTAATGTTAACTACAACTAAGGTTGACTTTTACAAAGTATAAAAACTGCTTTGTTTAAAGTTGTTGTATAAAAGCTTTTTGTCTGACATGTTTGGCACAGCAGATGGCTTTATTTTTCACACCAATACTTGAAATTATACACTGTTTGCAAAAACATTTATTCCATCAGGTTGCTTTTGAATAGAGAAAGATGCTTTTGCAGCCTGATGGCTTAGTTACATGCCATTGTACAGAAAACAAAATGAAAAACAAATTCTTTTTCAAACGATAGCAATAAAATGTGAAAAACAACTCACAATAATGATTGATAAGTTTAATGGGTATATTATCTGGGTGTATAGCTTCAAAAGTGAATTAACGGATGAATCGAACAAACAAGAGATGATTTAATATATGACGGGTTCATATTGACCGGCAGATATTGAACATCACATTGCTGAGTTTTACTCACACACCTGCATTAATCCCAAACAAAAACAAAGATTTGCCTTCTAAAGTCTTAAATTCAAAGAGGGCATGTACCTCCAGGTTTGCCACAATGTTTACCTGTGATGTCTCTGCCCGTGCAATATGATTATCCAAGCATGACTTAACAAGAGCTGTTTTCTCCATGAGGGGTCAGAGGTCAAGAAGGTCCGGCTCAAGAGATGATATTATCCCCACAGTGAGACGTCCACTAGGTAAATATAGCATTTTCATCCTGTTTTTTTTCATGTGTAAACACTGGTCTGCGGAAAGTTATCATGACATGACTGAGCCTCTGGAGTTTTTATTAGAGCACATATCAAAAGCGATGATACCTGTCAGACTGGAGTGCATTAGCTCAGAAAGAACACGTAACTTGGCTTCGTTTAACTTAAAGAAATGTCTGTGAGCAATCACCTTCCTCCCTTGTGTGGTGTGAAGTATTTTTAAGGGTTTCTTTAATGATGGCCATTAAGGCAGCCAGCTTTTAACAGGCTGCTATTTCTTTATTGATCAAATCGCTGAAGATTCTGGCATGGCCTTAAGAAGTGACAAACCACCAACAAAACCACAGAATAGTCTCTTTTGAGTAGTGCTCCGGTTACTCTTTTAAAGTCCATTTTGGTCCAGTTAGAAAGCTGGTATCGCTTTAGGACATCAAGTGATCATGATCTGCATATGCCTCAGATATTTCAAACGCCACAGGTTATTTTTGTGTAGTGATTACGTGGTTTTTAAATGGTTTCAGTATTTCACCGGACACAACATATGATGTATTATATCTCTGTGTGTTTGTGAATCCTAAATTTTTGTATTATGTTGATGATGTCACATCCTGTTGTAGTCCATGTTCATGTTTTTGTAGTTTTTTACGGTGGCCCCGCTCTCACCTATCGTCCAGGTGCGTCTTGTTACCGTCATTACTGTTTGTGTATACATACTACTGTGTTCGACATTGTCCTCTGTCAATTATTGTTTGTTTGAAACTATGTTCAGTTTCATGCCGTGCCCATGCTTATTTCATGTTTAAGGAATATTGTTCACGTTTGGAGTCATTCTCCCTTTTACACTTTTGAATTTATTGAACTTTGGCATCCCACAAATAAATCCAAGTTTGCCTTTAATGTTGTGATCAGCATGTTACGTTAGGTCTGTACCATGTTCCCCTGCCTGTGAATCCATATTTCATATACTTTGGGTTCAATCCAAATGATTACTTTTCTACCATTATTTGATCTATATACAAGTCACACAATGATGAACTCACCTTGAAATGACTGTCTACGTCATTTTGTTCTGCTCTTTTGAAATATGAAAAGCATGTTTAATTACTCTGAACATCATTTGAAAGATTATCAGCCCTAATCTTCAAAGAGGGTATTGTTATGAATGTAGAGAACGATGGAGAAGATTTCACAAGGATACAATCATAGAGTGGCGCTGGTGAAGGACAAAGCTATGCTTTTGAACAGGCATTCAATCAGAAATGTAGCTGGCGAGGTCACTGAAAATTTGACTGCTTGCTTTGGACGAGTGAGGATTTGCTTCCACAATTCAGCAGACGCTGTTAAGGATTTTCTTTGGTCCATTTCTCTGAAAGAAAAAAATTACAATGCAGATGCCTAAGATGAGCGTAAACTGAAATCTTTTGTCTCTGCTCTTTTGAAAGTCGCAGCACGGTTCCTGTTTCATGAGGCCACGCTTTATGTCTATAGCTCAACGAGAGCCGCTTTCATCAGCAACAAATATCCTTCTAAACTGTAAAACACATTCAGTTTGCCAGCTATCTCTCTATAACAACAACAAAAGACCGACAAAAACGCGGCAATTCCTACCACAGTGGGTTGACTCGTGATTCCTCCGAAAGCTTTTGTGTTTTTGAGGTCACCAAATTTAAGCATTCCATGCTTTTTATATCTGGTTTTGTCACATGGAAGGTCACAGTATTATTGTATTACACTATAATGCAGAAAAAACTTACAGGTTTCAGCTTCACCTGTTGTGAAGTCTATTTCATGTTGACCCACTAAAAATTTGGTCAATATTAGAAAGCTACAAATATACCATATTTCCAACTGAGACAAAAGTTGGGTGAGAACATAATAAATTGGGGGTTTTTGGATAAGAGGAACAGACTTTGTTAACGTACAACGCATTTAACTGGACAAAAAATCTGGATACTTTCCCAAGTGCAACGAGTCATCAGTATTTTCAGTCTGTTTTCTCTATAAGAAAGAAATTTAAAATGCATATTTCTGCTCAAAGTTAATTACGATATGTCAACTTTGAGATTATCTGTATGCTAGTGTACACACAGGTATCAAACAAGGACAGAAAGCAATAAAGTTTTCAAGTAATGAGTCCATATTCATTAATGTGGTGCACAAATCTGTTTAATTTGAACAGTCGTGATGTCCTCTTTATGTCAGAATTTTGTCCTATTTCACCTTTTTGTGCCTAACTTTTGCTTATCCTCCAAATTGGATGTGTCATAAGCTTTAGGCTACCTTCAACTAATTTTAGACTCAATGGTCATTTTTTCCAGTATGGGAGACTCATTCCCTGGCTTTGAACCCTCTTAAAATAGTCTATATAGAGTGAATCATGAAATGGCCAGCAGGTGTAACATTCGTCATCCTGTAAAAGGGTGAGCACACTACTGGTGACCACCACTGGTGTAGTCACAATATATTGCTATATCCATCACATGACTCGGCAAGTCCAGCCTCTCCTTGACTCGTGGTACAAGTGCATCAATCATGAAGCTCTCTTGGTTTGCTATAGAATTGAAATCCTGACAAATATCATTTCTTCTGAGGAGTTTTCCACTGCTCTCTCCACCTGATGCCCGGCCTATGAAGAAGACTACAACATTTTCTCTTGAAAACTTGAGTAGGGCCCCAAATGGACTCTTTCCAATATCAAGTAAATTGGTTTATAGTTGGTGTCTATAAAACAGTATATTGCACTATTATTATTAAATATATATATATATATATATATATATATATATATATCCACTCTAAAAACAGATGTGTTGTCCCTAACTAGACACATCTTTGTGTTAAAAACAACACATTTTGTGTTACTTTTAACTCAACTTGTGTTACTTTCAACTCAACATGTGTTGTCCCTTTTATGTATTTAACACAAAATGACACATTATGTGTTAAACAGCATAACACAAAAAATTTGTTAAAAAATAACACATCATTTTTAGAGTGTATGTTTTGCTCTTATGACAATGAAATTATTTAGCAGATTTTTCGGCATATTTGGGAAACAGCATGGGTCCATGTCTCTTTGTAAAACTGCACCTGTCATGTCTTCATTTCATTCCCAATTTACCCGTTTTGATGTTTTAATGTGAGTAATATTACACATATTTGCCACCATATGTTCTGGAAATAAAAACTTTAAGCATCAAAATAAACTTTTGATGTATAAACATTGGAAGACAGATGTTTAAAGAGTATTTTAATTTCATATATTGCTTTGTTCCCAGATATGAATCTAGGCAGTCATAATGTTTAGAGCTAGATATACTGTATCTTAAATCTAACATATTAGGCTTTACCTACAGAATGGCCCTATTGTTAACAGATGTGGCATATCCTATGGATTTGTCATGCCTTTTATTGTTTAATTACTTGTTATTCCTTCCATTAAGCATTCGAAGTTTCACAAAACTTTATGAAAAAGTACATGAAATGCACATATTTTGTATAGGTGTACAAAATGACAATCATATATTACACCAATAAATGTAATTTCAATATTTGAGATTTGCTGTTTTAATAGATCACCTGCAGTGCAGACAACTTAATTTATCATTTTCGACACAAACTGACACATAATGTGTCAAATAGCATAACACAAAAATGTGGTAATACATAACACATCCTTTTTGCAAGTGATGTGCCGTGATCATATATGGCAGATGTAAGGGGTCACTGACACACAACGCATTCATCTTTTCAAGTGAATCCAGCAAGTGTAATTAACGTAAATAAAATCAAGAAAAACTTTGATTACTTGCGTTGGCTTGACCTTGATTAAAAGTTTACAAAAAGCAAGCGTGCAAGAATGTCTTGTTTGTGAATGGCCCTTAAGTCTTTTGATTAGCTACTTTTGATGCGCCGCTCAAGGAAAAATATTTGTCGTATTCAAAGGGTCAAGCTTTAACATAATGTACATTCTCAAAGAGCATGAAAAACACTCTTTTACTAGTGCAATCAAACTACCCGGTAACATTTTCTCATCCGGCAATAAAGAATAAAGACATTTACATAAAACTAAAATCAAAATACAGCTTGTATTTTTCATGGTTGCAAGTTTATGAGCAGTTTTATATTCAGTGAAACCAGCTTACAGAAAATCAAAGTAAATTAAACTCATTGGCAACTAAAATGTTTATAGATTTGCATACTGAATGTTAACCACGCATTCTGCTTAAAGGGATAGTTCACCCAAAAATAAAAATTATTTTATTATTTACTCACTCTCGTGTCATGTCGAACTTGTATAACTTTATTGCTTCAGCAGAACACAGAAGAAGATATTTTGCTAAACGCTATTAACCGGCACCCATTCACTTTCATAGTATGGACACAAGATACAATGGAAGTCAATGGGTGCCGGTAACCAGTGTTTGCAAAATATATTTTTTTGTGTTCCACAAAAGAAATAATCATATACAGGGTTTGAATGACATAAGGGTTTAAAAATGATGACATAATTTTTTGGGGGTGAACTATCCCTTTAAATAAACCCATCTAGCATTTAGTTTAGTATTATTTCCATCCATCCCCACCTGCTGGAAGATAAATGACCTTCAGCAGAAGCTTAAGATGAAAAGATCAAGAGAAAATCGTCCTTACAGAGGTCATTATACTCCACTTTGGCACACATGTGAGGTCTCCAGCGCTGAAAGGTGGAAAGTCACGAGAGAAAGAGGTCGAAGCTAAATTACATAGCAACACCTTACAACAGCAGAGTTTTGATGTTAGCTTTGCACCACACAACATGAGAAAAACAACATGGTACTGTTTTGAATGAGTACTTGTTAGGAAGCATCAATAAGACTATTTTCTCCCAAGAAAATATAAACTCTTATAAAAAAATTGCAATCTGAACATTGTTAGGTAGACAACTTTAAAATAACAAGACCGAGTGTGCTTTAATATCTCTAGCGAGGGAGGTCGACGCAAGATCAACAGACATTGTTCATCACACTAGCTGTGGGAATTTACCCAGTATGTCCTTTTTCTTCAGGTCTTGTAACAGAAAAGGCAAAAATTCAATTACATCTTTCTTCCCTGTTCTATTGTATTTTCCAAAACATTTGTTGTATCTTCTGTCAAAAAACATGCCACGAAATAATTCACAGTACCATACCATAATAACGCCAACACAAGTCACCTTCTGTCCGAGAAGTGTTCAAATGAGCTACAATATTGACAACAAGCCAAAATAAATGCTGCCATGTACACTTACAAATACATCAGTTGTATGTTTTCTTACACACCAAACAAGTAGACAGGTGCAGATAAAGTCTGGTCCACCCTACAACTTATTCTGGCCAAAGTCGCCCACTTAGACAGGAAAAGACTCACTTACATGTGAAAAGACCAACAACAATTCGTTTTATTCTTGTATCACGTTTTAGGGCACGATTATCTAAAGTGTATTTTAATACAAACAGGCACAGAAAAACAAAAAGTTACAGAAGATTTGCAAAAGTGTGATCATGATTATTTTATAGACATAACTCGAGTTTATACAAGAAAACATACAGTATACAGTTGTTGTTTCACTCGACAGTACTGTAGATGAGAAATCCATCCATGACCTCAGTGACCTGACATGTTTGCCAATACAAACGTCATTCTCTAGTGAGCAGCTCTGGTCAGATGTTACGTCTGTGTCCATCAACCACACAAAGACAGAGGTTTCTAGTCTGGAAGATTCTTCCGACACATGTCGGTGACGTGTGGACTTAAAAAAAAATGAGGGCACGAGTATTATTCCACCCCCTCAAGTCTAACCTGAGACCTCCACCGCATCAAACCAAACAGATTATGTGGAGGAGTGAAGCAACATCCTGAAGGCAAAATCTGGGGAAGCACAGAAAACAAACCCACCATATACAAAACGCACACACATGCTTTGTGTAGCATAGTATTTCGGCTCAAGAAGATCTTAAGAAGCAAGGCTGGCTTTGTATTGACTGTGCTGAGAGCAAAAAAGGTAAGGCCGTGTGCACGCTGTATGAATGTTACGATGATTTTGAACTATGTTTTAGATCATGTAGTGTTACATACTGAGTGATGCCCGATTAAGTGCCTTTCTGATAAATGTTTGACAGATTTCCAAAAGTGTCACTATCTAATGAATAGCCAATAGAAGCACAGCAACTTATGCAACTTCGACTTTAGCATTACTTTAATTAATTACTTTAATGTTTTTATTGTACCATCAAAAATATTTTCATTAACAATATCCCCGAAGAAGCAAAAATTCCCTTTTGGAGATTTCAGATACAAGACTTTGACATGAAAATGGCAAAATTAGCACGAGGGCCTGCTTGAATTCGTGTGAAACAAATTCAGACCATTTTCTTGGAAAGTAAAAATAAAGATGTCAGAATTGGCTAATTTTTTAACCCAAACATTGCATTCAGTGACAAGTTCCCTATAGCGTTTTTGAGATACCAATGAGTTTCTTCAGGCAAAACTTCAATTAGGAAAAAATTCAATTAGACCTTTATCTTTTTTCCTGCAATTTCCAAAATTTGCTTTCACAAAACAAGTCACGAATTCTCACAGTACAATACCATCATAATAACGCCCACAAGTTTCCTGCTTTTTGAGAAGTGTTTTGATGATGCAATATCTAATATCATATCCTAATTTACAGTTTTCCCACACATTACGATTGTACTATGAAAATTTCCTCATAATTGCTCCAAAAACAAGCAACTGACAGCAAATCACAGACATGTGATTCAAGTTATTTTATGTGTTATGTGCAGTCTGACACTGAAAGTATGTTGATGCCGCCGAGTCTACTTTTAAAAATTCTGTTCATTCTTGGAAAAAATTTGACAAATTTTGTGAGAGGAGTAGTGAAAAAATCTTTATACTGTACTTTTCAAAATCCTGTCTACTGTAATGATAAGATACCCTAATGTAAGATATGGTTTGCAAATAACAAGATGAGAGAAAACTGATGAGCTTAATTTCTTTATTTCTATGACAAAAGCTGTGTCCGAAACCACTCCCTATCCCCTATATAGTGCACTATATCGGGTGTCGGCCATTTTGTAGTGCCGTCCAAATTCTGAATGAACAAGTTCATTCCCTACATTCATTCACTACTTTTTACCCACAATCCTCTCTGATTTCGAGTGTACAACCGATGTACACTCGTTGAAGCGCCATTTCCCAAAATCCAATGCAAGGCGGAGATAGAGCGTAAAAGAAAAAGAAATATGGCGGACGGCAACATTGGAGGCGGCAATTTTTACAAATGTAAGTAACTTTTTATTGTTTAAAATAAGCATAAACAATATTGTGAAGCGAAATGAAACAGGGGCGATTTGTTGGCACAGTAATTACTTTTTAGTGTGGGAACTTTTACATTTACAACATTGTATACAACAGATGATAATTTGGTCGATTGTTCACAGTTATGTTAGTGATTAACATAACGTTACAGTATTCATTTACATCTTAGAAAACTGTTTTAACGAATTGGTATTTGCTTTAGGGACGGATGAGGACGTTTGTGTCACGGAGCCGATGCCTGCAGCATCGGATTTCCCCCCGCACGTCACACGATCCCTGTCACCCGAGTACTGAAAGGACTTCATTTCCCATGTCACCTTGCACCTCCGCACACCTGTTCACTATCATCATCATCACCGGCACCTGTTTGCAATATTCTGGACTCTTTATATACTCTGTTTTGTTCTGTTCCTTGTCCGTATTGTTGTTGCTGTGCTTTTACTTTGACTGTGTGGTGTATTCGTCTGCTACCTGTTATCTGTTTGATGTCATCTGGAAATCCTTGTACCTGAATGATTATCTAGTAAAAGTCTAGTTGGAAAGTATCTCTGGCGTTCTGGTCTTCCTACCCAGCAGTCGTAACAGTATACCGGACCGACAAGAAGTTCTGATAGGATTTCGCATCCCAAGCGCATCCCACTGAAGACAGTTGGAGTACCTATCAAAGGCTTTCAGGAACCCGCGAGTCTTTGAATTTTGTAAAGATGTGTTTGATACTCTGCTTTTTCTCTCTGTTGCAGACCAATGTGTAGAACCACTATCACGGTGGCGAATATGCTCTTCAATTCCATTACTCGCCGCAGTCACGGTTCTCCTCCACGCTGCTCTCATTGTCAAGGTTTGTTCCTGAGGTACAACGCACATGGTGATTTATGACCTGTTTGGAAAACTTCATTCAAAAGTCTATCCGAATAGTCCAACGCCTATCTGCCTAGTCAAAGTCCCATGGCCATGCCTCCGCTGCATTCTCTGGGTTCTCTGGAGATCAGAGGCCGGTGGCGGAGTTCGTTGTCCGCTTCCACTGACCGAGCCCTCCAGCACCAGAGCCCATGCAAGTGGATAACTTTCATCTAACCAAAGACTTGCATCTCTAGCCAGCTCTGCATATATTGTGGGGAATCCAGGCATTTCTCGCTTCCTGCCCAGTGCGCCCACCTCATGCCGGGTGAGTGCGGTTCCCACTGAAGCAGGATAAACTTTAACTTCTCTAATCAGCCTCTTCCACCTGTTCCATGAAAGGCTAATAGATTCTGTGCACAAGGCTCGGATCTGCTGGCGAGTCAGGAACCCGCAGCCCATCCCTGTGCAGGACATCTTGGGAGGGATCAGATTTTTCTTCTCGAATGGAAGGCTAAGAGAATGTCTTTCTGTTTGATCACTCTGCTCGTCTCTCGGCCCTGTTGCAGACCAACTGTGTGAACTGGACAACGGGGATATACTCAGTTCCGCAGGATAAAATCACAAAACCGGTAAAGCTCTGTCTCTGGTAATGCTCTATTGCTGTTCCTCTTTCTTCAGAATCCTCGAAAGTCAGCGGCAGACCATGTCAACCCCTCAGGCGATTCCGCCAGAGTATGAAGCATTCCGGGGCGTTCAGCAAAAGGAGAGGTCAACTTCCCCAAGATAGGCCTGGGACTGCGCCATGAGGTACAGGCCCTCACAAGGTGATTTATCTCTGTCCCTCCCGGAACGAGCCATGGGTGAGTACATTCAAGACTTCAAGGATTCATACGCCCTCTACTCTCCCCTGCAGCAATAGCTTCCGTGGGGAAGAAAGACGTCTCCGGCCATGTATCTTATCTGTTCTTAAAAGTGGTAAAACCCTTTGCCTCAGCCCGCCCATAGAGCATCCGTGGAGCCTCAGCTGCGTAAGCTGGATCAGAAGCGCCTACAACCTAATTCGTATCCGAAAGGGAGACGAGTGGAAAACGGCCTTCATAACGCCCGCGGGACACTTCGAGTACCGTGTTATGCCCTTCGGGTTGGTAAATGCTCCGGCTGTGTTTCAGAGTTTTATGAATGAAATATTTCGAGATGTGTTGGGTCTGTTTGTTATTGTGTATATAGATGATATCCTGGTGTACTCGAAGTCTCTCGCGGAGCACAGAGGCCATGTTCAGCTCGTTCTTCAGCGGCTCCGTGATCACAACCTTTATCTCAAGCTTGAGAAATGTGCGTTTCATCTTTCTGAGGTTCAGTTCCTAGGGTACGTGATCAGTTCCACGGGGGTGCTCATGGAGAAAGACAAAGTCGAAGCAGTTCAGTCCTGGCCCCAACCATCCTCAGTTCGAAGTCTGCAACGGTTCCTGGGGTTTGCCAATTTTTATCGTCGGTTCATCCGTGACTTCAGTATAATCTGCTCGCCACTCACGTCAATGCTCAAAGGGAAGCCCAAAGTGTTAGTCTGGTCTCAAGAGGCTAAGGAGGCCTTCCAACAGTTAAAAGAAGCCTTCTGCAGTGCACCTGTTCTTCGTCACCCCTCGCCAGAACTCCCATTTGTGGTTGAAGTGGACGCCTCCACTACCGGCGTAGGGGCGGTGCTATCACAGCTGCAGGGGAATCCGGCACACCTTCACCCATGCGCTTTCTTCTCCAAGAAGATGTCCCCGGCGGAGCAAAATTACGATATCGGCAATCAAGAACTGCTGGCGATCAAACTAGCTCTGGAGGAATGGAGGCATTGGTTAGAAGGAGCTAAGTTCCCTTTTGTCGTATATACAGATCATAAGAACTTGTTATATCTTCGTGAAGCTAAAAGACTTAATTCCCGTCAAGCCCGGTGGGCATTGTTTTTCTCTCGTTTTAATTTCACAGTTACCTATCGTCCTGGAAGCAAGAACGGAAAGGCGGATGCGCTCTCCCGAATCCACGCCCCGGATGTTAGCTCAGAGCCTCCAGAGCCCGTTCTCCCTCCAGCCATGGTGATCTCTCCCATCGAATGGGAGTTGGATAAGCAGATTGAAGCCAGTCTTCGTGGTCAGCCTGCTCCGCCGGGAGGTCCTGAGGGGAGACTGTTTGTGCCAGAGGATTTGCGCGTTCCCCTCATGGACTCCGTCCATTGTGTTCCGGGATCAGGACACCCAGGTCAGCAGTGCACCCTCTCACTGATCTCCCCCCGGTACTGGTGGCCCGGTATGTCCGGAGATTTTACACGTTTCGTGAAAGGATGCTCAGTCTGTGCCATCGCCAAAGTTCCTCGTCGGCTGCCCCAGGGTAAGCTTCTTCCTTTACCGGTTCCTCAGCGGCCATGGACTCACATTGCTGTAGACTTTATCTCTGATTTGCCCTGTTCAGGGGGATATACTTGTGTTTTTGTAGTTGTTGATCGCTTTAGTAAAAGCTGTAAACTAATTCCGTTGTCTAGTCTGCCCACAGCAATGCAAGCAGCAGAAGCGCTGTTTCGGTCTACCGGAGGACATTGTGTCGGACCAAGGACCGCAATTTATTTCTCACGTCTGGAAGGCGTTTTTATCTCTCTTAGGAATCTCTGTTAGCCTAACCTCTGGTTACCATCCGCAGGCGAATGGCCAGACTAAGCGGAAGATCCAGGAGGTCGGAAGATACCTCCGGACCTACTGCCACCGTCATCACCACAGCTGGCATCGCTTCCTCCCGTGGGCCAAGTACGCACAGAACTCGCTACGTCAAGACACCACTCAGCTGACTCCGTTCCAGTGCGTGCTCAGCTATCAGCCACCCCTCTTCCCCTGGACCCAAGAACCCTCCACGGTGCCAGATGTGGACCACTGGTTCCGGGCCAGTGAGAGGGTGTGGAATTCCGCCCATGTCCACCTACAGGCCGCAGTCCGTAGGCAGAAACAACAAGCCGACCAGCTGCGCTCCCCGACTCCGGTCTACCAGCCCGGGCAGCTGGTCTGGCTCTCCACCCGTGACATTCGCCTACGGCTGCCCTGTAGGAAACTTTCCCCAAAATTCATCGGTCCCTTTCCCGTCATCAAACCCATCAATGCAGTGACTTACCGGCTGCAACTTCCCCGGTCCTACCGTCTGGCCCCGTCCTTTCATGTTTCACTCCTCAAACCTTATGTTGACCCTGTCTCTGTTTCCTCCCCAGAATCCGATGCTGAGGGACCTCCACCAGCAGCTCCGGAACCTCCTCCTCCTCCGCCCCTCGACGATCAGGATCGCATCTACCGGGTCGATACCATTCTGAGGGCTCGTCGACGGGCCGGCAAGTTGGAGTACCTCGTGGTCCTGGGAGGGATACGGGTCCTGAGGGAGCGCTTGCTGGGTTCCCCGCCGGATATCCTGGATCCGACTTTACTCACCGAATTTCATGATACTCACCCTTCTGAACCTGGTCCCAGGCCACAGGGCGGCCCCGTCTGGCGCGCCTCTGCGGCCCGCAGGAGCGGGTCCGTGGGGAGGTACTGTCACGGAGCCGATGCCTGCAGCATCGGATTTTCGACGCACGTCACACGATCCCTGTCACCCGAGTACTGAAAGGACTTCATTTCCCATGTCACCTTGCACCTCCGCACACCTGTTCACTATCATCATCATCATCACCGGCACCTGTTTGCAATATTCTGGACTCTTTATATACTCTGTTTTTGTTCTGTTCCTTGTCCGGTATTGTTGTTGCTGTGCTTTACTTTGACTGTGTGGTGTATTCGTCTGCTACCTGTTATCTGTTTGATGTCATCTGGAAATCCTTGTACCTGAATGATTATCTAGTAAAAGTCTAGTTGGAAAGTATCTCTGGCGTTCTGGTCTTCCTACCCAGCAGTCGTAACAGTTTGATCCTAAAAAGAACAGCCTATTACAGATGGGAAGGCGTATGTTAATGACGAAATTGTCCGTGCACTCTGGCGCATGCTATTTTTGTCAGTGTCCGAATTCGCTCACTGGTTTTCGTTCTCTCTTTGCTGATATAGTGCACTCAACTACCACACACTCTATAGGGATGAGTGAACGAGGGAACGAGTGAGCGGTTTCGGACACAGCCAAAGTGTTCAAAAGTTTTGATTAGTTGGAATAGTTAATTTTAACTAGTTGTGGCACTACAGATTGACCTTAAAGGTTAAGGCTGTATGTAGAACCATTACTTCAAGTGTACTTTAACTTTCATAATGTTACAAGGGACTCCACATGTAAGAAGGACATCAATAAGAAAACCAACAGATACAATAGGGCACCTTTGGGGCTTGGCCACTTACTAACCATATTTCCCAACTTCTGTCTTGAGACCTAAAATATTTCAAAACTTCCTGTCATCAAAGCATTAATTGGAAGAAAACCTCATATCACTTTGCACTTCATGATTGTTTCATACAGCGTCTTTCAGAAAGTGTGAATTCTGATGGCTTGCTTGCCAGACTGGACTGCAGATTCATGAGTAATAAACTGTTGGCGATTCTGTGTTTTAACTTGCTGTTTAAATAACATATTTCCCTCCCCTGCAAAACTTGTATTTTTATTAGTATTTTGGTCCAGTGGCAATTTGTTTTGGAGACAAAATAACCCCAAAATAGCACAACATCTAGGGACTTCTTAAGCTCAACAGTAAAACTACAAAATAAATCTGACCTTCCACAATCCTATGGGTCCTTATGACATCTTTAATGTAATGCTACAGTGTAAGCGGCGGTTACATTTTTGTTACGATGTGATTTATGTACTGTATGTATAGTCTTATTTTTTCTCTATATTTACTGTCTTCTTTGGAGATCAAATTTTTTTTTCACTTTAAAACATATCACTTCAACATACTGCATAATTGATCTTATTCTGTATTTACCAGAGTTAAATAAATTAAAAAGCATAGTAAAGTATTGCAACTTTACATAAATTGTCCTGTCCTGTACTACATTAAAGTAGCATGTTTCTAATGAGTATGAGAATCATAAGAGGTGTTTCATTGTATATGTTTAGAATTGCATATTAACATACTACTCTTATTATTTAAGCAGTATACAGTATGTATATTATGAGTAGTAGGCTAATTTTCTGCATGTTGATTGACACCACAAAGCTGAGCTGTGACATCAGACTGAAAAAATCTCCAAAAAACAAACAAAAATGAACAAAGAACTTTTTTAGACTGCCAGATGCCAAATATGACCAATTTGATACCAAATTAAAAGATGCAATAAGATTCAAAAGTTTTATTTCTGTATGGTAACATGCAATGTAAGGTAATTGTTCTAGTGCCTTACCTCACATATTAGACAATATGTTGAAATTTTGTTTTTTATTTTAAAAAACCCAAAAAAAACTAATCTATTTTTCACTATTAAATGTGCCCAAAGTTGATTAATATTTGTAACATAACAGTAAACACAGCATAGTATTTGTAAGCAACAGGAACAGAAGCAGTAAAAGAACATCTGTTGTAATGTTAATAATTGTCTGCCTGTTGCAAAAAGAGTGCACTGCATTTCCTGTAATGAAAATGCTATTTATAAACTTAACTCATTAGGAATAAAAGCAGCTACATTTGGGAAAGTACACTTGCTTACAGTGATGCATGTGATAACTATATATGCAAACTGCCACAATAAACTTGAGCACATTGCATTATGGGATACAGTGCCCGGCTTAGTTTGTTCTGGTTGTACACTACACAATGGGCACAATATACACACTGCATTCTGGGAAACAAGTTAAGTTAACACACAGAACAAATCAGGAAATGACATGTGTTTGTACAAGAGAGACGGAGGGCAAAATGAAGATGAAGCTGTAAAGATTAGCAGTCTGACCCCGGCATTGAACTCACCTCGTTCGTTTCAAACCCACGCACCTTATTTTTCAAAAATGATTATGGCAACCTTAACAAAAGCTGAAAATAATGAAGGTGACAAGTTGATGAATTAAGGAATTAGATGAAAAGACACTGGGCAATTGTAGCTGTATGACGCTTGGATGGTTACAGGGATTGTTCATACGCAGCAGACTCTGGATCAGCCAAGCTGGTAGAAGAACCTATGGTTAGGCTCCATTCAAGCAATACGAAATAGCAGCAAACCCTTCTTACCAAACAGCGAATAGCATGTGATCCAGAATAATATTGATTCAGTCTATTAAAGTGGTACACCCTGATGGGCTTCATTCTGTGGTTTACAAGTGCAATGCCACTTTGGCTGAATAGATGCTTTGTAATGGCTTGGAGACTTGTCATAATATTGAATAATTTCAAAGTGCTAACTAGTTAATAGACCCAGACGGGGAAATCAACATGCTGCGTGTAAATATACACACAACAAACATTAGCATGTTGGATGTCATGTCTGTGGCATGTTTACCTACATGTTAGCATATGCAGAGTGGAACTGTTGAACACTGAACTATGAATGTATGTTACAGATTAGCCAGTCTATAAAAATAGTAGCCACTAAGGTCAAAGGGGAGATATACAGTACACTTACAGTAAAGGATATATGCAATACAGGAAGCAATCTGAATTTAATGCTACGTTTTCATTCAAAAACCTAGTCTTTTATATCAATGCATTCACTCATCCATGCAAAAATTTCTGTCCAATAAAATGCTGTGTATAATAAGACCCTCCCCAATACTAATTGCTACTGACTAGAAAGTCAATCACTAGGGAGAACAAGGGTTGCCAGATCTGCATAGCAAGACCAACCCGACGGCCAATCAAAACTACTCCAAAACTAGACCAACACCCCCAGCCCAAATACTAAAACTCTAATTATGTCACTCTCATACTTAAAATATATGTTTTACATTCACTGTTGTGTGTTACACATATTTTCTTAATAAGAAATCACTGTATATTAGTAATCATAAACATAGTTTGTTTTCATCATAAATAACTTAATTTCACACAAAGAATGACCAAAATCCTTCCACCTTTAACCTGTAGAATAAAAAACACACGGTTTAAAAATATGTTTCCATGTTAATATTGCAGACTTGGCAACCCTGGTGACGACTTTGCCATATTTTCTTCACCTGCTCGAAACATTTGCAATTAATTTTTTTCAAAAGTGTGTTTTCACAGTCTGGAGTCAAGAAATATCCCACAAGAGGAATACAGCATAAATGACTTGCTCGGAGGATGATGCTTCACAGACAGCCCCCTTTTGATCTTGCAACATTACAGTTACCAGCACAGATATTTAAACACTAGGCCACAGCAACAGGTTGGTTGTTCACAAACAAATTCAGCATATTTCTGCGGCCAATAAGCCTTCGGTTTTTCTCTTAAGAATGACCTTGTCGAAAAACGAAATACTCCATTGTGTCACAGTGAAAGCTTTCAGCGTTTGCCACATGTCAACAGTGAGACCAGACACTGTAATTTGAGTTGTGAACGCAGTAGCATGGCTGACAGCAAGGTAATATCTCACTTTCCTATGTTAACACTCGCAGCTCTTTTACCATGAAATCACACTTTCACTGAGGGTCGCTTTATTGCCCAAAACAATTATGCAATGCTTTGCTTTGGCTCTGAGCCGAAAATCACACTTGATGAAAAAAGCCCAAAATAAAGGTAGATAGGAGAAAACATCTGGAATTTCAACATTCGCTGACCTTTTTTGTGCAGGCTGTGATGAAACCCTAGGAATGTTTTACTATCATAAGCATGATTATTGCCTGAGATGAGTTTTACCTTCTATATTGCCTTAACAAAATTGGCTTTTTCTGTCATTAGAGGAGATAAGTGCTTTCAAGGGCATACAATTTCATTACTATGATTATCCATCCTAATATCTTTCACCTCTATCCAAATTTTCAGGAAGTTAAAATCTTAGCAAATATAAGTAATTTGTAGACATGAAGGTTTTGTAAGTGATCATTGCCTCTATGTTTAATGGGCAGGAAGTTACAATGTTAGCTTAAGCGAGTTTGAGAAGCAAAACAGCATCTGTATGTTTAATGATAATGTATGTGGCGTAAAGTTGAGAGTCTTTGGCTCATTTGCCAAATTTGATCATGAAACGCTACATCAAAAGTCTCGACAATTTGCAATTTCTGTCACACAGTAATTCTATTTAAAGCAGGAAGTTAGGGCAAGAAATGTCAAAGAAATTGAATCTGCTATTGTACACTTTAAAAAATGCTGGGTTATTTTCAACCCAGCATTGGGTCAAAAAGTGACAAACCCAACCACTGGGTTAAATTAACCCCCAAAAAGTTCATAGCATGGGTTAATTTACAACCCAACTGTTGGGCTTGTCTCTTTCTAGCAGATTCAATTTCTTTGACATTTCTTGCCCTAACTTCCTGCTTTAAATAGAATTACTGTGTGACAGAAATTGCAAATTGTCGAGACTTTTGATGTAGCGTTTCATGATCAAATTTGGCAGCATTTTTCATTAAAAAATGCTTTTAACCCAGCATTTTTTCATGTGCACTGTGAGCGTCTGCTAGAAGTATTTTTCAATTATTCTTACTAATAAAACTCTCCAAAAAAATCTCCACAACACTTCAAAATTTTATTTCATGGAGTCTTGGAGAAAAATACAAACCAATTAACAGCCAATGTCACTTATGGTGATAAACTCATTTACATCTCATAAACTCATTGACATTTTCATCATTTAAATCAATTTCCCATAATCCTTTGCCTGATTATTCATTGTCTCATTGCCATCACCTGTGTCTCATTATCCCTGCTTGTTATCCCTTGTATATATAGCCCTTGTGTTTCTGGTGTTCTTTGTCGGTTGTTGTTTTAGTGAATGTAGGTGTATGTGCTAGTTGTCCCTATTGTGATTTCTGTGTTCCTGGTTTGTTTTATTATCATTAAACTAAGCTGCATTTGGATCCTCTGCATCATTGTTACACCAGCGTTGAGTAAAAAAATTGACAATTAACCCATGTTATAAACCTTTTAGGGTTGTTTTAACCCAGTGGTTAGGTTTGTCACTTTTTGACCCAATGCTGGGTTGTGTATATATATATATATATACTTAAAGATCTAAACTTTTTGGGGTTCATTTAACCCAACAGTTGGGTTTGTCCATTTTTTTTTTTTTGCCAAATTTTTTGGAGTGTATCATAAGGTAACGATAATCATAGTTTACCATGAAATTTCATAAAATGATTGTAGACTCCTAAATGATTAGAAATCCAAATATAAGGCATTTGGGAAACTGCGCATTAGAAAGCATGTACTGCTTTTGTAGCCAGTTACTGATCTTACCGAGCACAAAAAAAGAAACACACACACAACTTAAGCAGTGGGAGGGCAGCTGCCCTCTGAGTTGAAGTCTCGACGTCTTTAGCTCCTGCAAGTACAGCCCATTGCTTTCACACCGCCCTTTATGTAGCACTATTGACTGTGTTGTTCACCATTTTGTTTAAATTAGAATGGCTATTATTAACACTAGCGCTATCTTAAAGGTCAGACACTTCCTGTGAAGGAATCCCAGGGGTTGTCATCAAGCGAGTTCCACAGAAACAGTCGAAGGATTCTCCGGAAGGAAACACAGCGCTACTGTAGGAACAACCTTCAGTTATATCTGTGATAATAAATGCAATACTACCTAATGGCATGTTTTTAGATATTATTTAACAGGGTTTAGTGAATTTAAAGTCAGTTGTGACATGCAGTAGCCTACCAGTCAAAGGTTTAGACAAGGTTTGATTTTTAGAGATCTTAAAAATCAAGTATATTTCTATGTTTGAAATTGTAGTTGTGTCAACATATTTCTTTCTTTCATTAGGAAACTATATTTAAAAAAGATTAACTGGATTACTTGTATCAAATAATGAATAAAAAGAATCCAGCATATGGAAATGTATTCAGCGCTGTTTAAAAAGCTTCTCAGGTTGAGACCTCAAGATGCTGGATGACAAAATGTCAAGAGTATGATTTTGTAAATTCCAGACGAAGGGCGACTACTTTTGAATTTTGGATGCTTTAGTTACAACATAAATCCCACAAATAGAATTGTGTTTTTTCATGATTTTGTTGAGTTTACTTCTATTTCAAAATGTGGAAAAAATGTAAGTTTCATATCCTTACAAATGTTTTCCATCTTCATATTGTATACTGTAAATTAATCCTTGATGTGAAAGAATTTACTTTTTATCTAAATAATGAATATAAGATAACATATCATCCACAATAAAATGATCATCTATATGCAATTATTGCTGATCATTTTTTGTAACGATCACAAAACCAAGACAGAAAGCTAATAACACTGGGTCTTTGTGAGCTGCTGTATGTTTTTAGGATGAGGTGCTGTGTATATTCATACAAAATTTCTCACAGCTTCAACTCAATACTAAAAAAAAATCAATCCACAATAGACTGCCTATTTATTTAGCTGTGGCTCAAGAAATCTGCAGACTTTTCGCACATATTTTTCAGTCTGTACTGAATTGGTTTCTATCCATCCAAGATCAGCATCAGAAGTTTTGTGTGCATATTTGTAATAGCATTGCTCTATATATGAAGCTCTACGAATCTCTTTAAAACATACCCAGAACAATCCAGCATGAGTGCACTGTACATTCAGCGTCAAAATTAATGAAAAATGAAGCATGCTTTGAAGAAGTTTCATAATGCTTTAATGAATTACTTCGTGCCTAACAGTTGCTATGCTAAAATCAATGCCAGATTGACTGTGATGGCTTCATTGTGCACGTCGTTTCCATGGCACCTTTCTTTAACAGCTGATCTGAAACAATTCACTGGGTATCAATAGAGCCGTCCTACTTTCTGTCCACAGAGAAACATGTTAATGTGTAAAGATATTTTGAGCTGTGTTGAATCTGTGTCATAAGAATATAATATAGTCTGATGGGTATAGCAACGACGGCATGAATTTGGATTCGGCAGTTCAAAACTGTGATTTTTGCTCTGCCTGCTTGGAGCTTAAGCCAAACAAACACAGGTGCGCAATAAAACGAGCTTTCAAAACCGTTTATTCTTACTTTAGTTGAGCGTTAAACACAACATTAGTGGACTTGAGTCCGATACACATTCAGTCTGTGGACATGGGGAGCATTAGATGTGATAAAAACCTGATTTGACATATTAATCATGTTTTCCCCTCAGCGACAAAACACTCGAGGTTCCTTCAATTTCCACAGTATACTTGAGGTTTGACTGACATGTAATTTCAAGATGGATACTTGAAATATGTAAATTCTCACAGAGCAGGTGTTGAAAGAATAGCATCATTTTGACAGGCCTCGCTTGAATGATTGCAGGTCGATACGATTGTGATGCCGCGTTGGATAATAGTAATTTGAGTGCCATCTGAATGGAGAAATGAATGACATATGATGGGCCTGACACATAACCAGTAAGCCGGGTCCAAATCCCTAATGTAAAGCGTAATCACATCTTCAATGCTGTTTAGTCGCTCTTATGAGTTTAAGTAAGTAAGAGCTGAGAGCGTTTTAGTCATCGCTGCTATTGATTCATGAAGCATCAGCCGATACAGAGTAAAAACTCATTAATAGCTTCGATTAAACCCAGGAATTGAATAGAAAATAATTTTTTTTTACTTTTTTAGCTAAAAATGAATGCCATAGAATAAATGTAGGGTCCTTAGAAATGTTTTCACTTTTTACCTTTGACTAGCTACGGACCCGCTGATTTTGCGAGATGAAAAACATTTTTGCTATAAATTTTTGCATGTTATCTTTAAAATGCTGTTGTGTTGGGAGACATGGAGTATGCACGTGTTTGATGTTTTGGGATGTTGGAAGCATTTTTAATGAGTATAATGAACATTTTTCAACTTAGCGACAGCGAGCAGCGAACAGCGAGCGATCCGTGTTGAATAAAAAGCATTTTACCAACTGCAGACATTTTAAAAAAGGCTTTAGTGAACACACATCCTAGATTTTTCTTCTTGTGTACTAGGATACAGGACATAAGCAGAATCAGGATGAAATAGGGTTCAAATAGGTCTGGACGGGGGTTAAACACGTAAGAGGATTTTAATTGCACTTCACTAATCATGCATAAAGAAAGAAGCATCTGCTGAAGTTTGTCTTCCTCTTATATCATTAACAGACAGAGGGCTTATTAACATTAACGGCAACTGCTTAACACTAACGGATGTTTGATATCTTTTGATCTGTCAGAAGTGTGGTTTAAAGCAGACATTATCAATCCAGATTTTATTATTTATTTCTTTTTTTTTTTTTTTTTTATGGTATTACTGTGCACATTGTGAAGGAACACTAATTGTTCGCAGTGAAACTTGCCACTGATGTGGGTTAGAGATTTGTGTATCAGACATTTTACAGCTTCAAATGTTGTTCATAAAGTCTGGATTTTGAGCTGGAAGCATTTGCTTTATAATACTTACATATACTGTATGCATGTGGCAGACACTTTTATCCACAGCTGGAAATCAAACCTATGACATTTGTGCTAATCTACCAAAGTTCTACCAATTATGCTACAGAAACATTAATTCAGCTACAGGAATATTAGCGTTTTACTGAATATTAGTGTAATATTAGTAATTTTACTGGTATGTTATTAGGCACTTCATCATTCATTTTTAATGAATAGCATTTGACACCAGAAGAAAATATAGATAAAATATAATATAATATATATATATATATATATATATATATATATATATATATATATATTATATATATATATATATATATATATATATATATATATATATATATATATATATATATATTATATTATATATAATTTTATTTTATCTATATTTTCTTCTGGTGTCAAATGCTATTCATTAAAAATGAATGATGAAGTGCCTATATATATATATATATATATATATATAAAAATTATTATCTACTGTAAATATATGCATTGCCATACATATAACTAAGATACTAATAGAAGTTACTGTAGTTATTGTATTATTTTATCCTTAGTTCATAGTTTACTTTATCATTCAATTTTGTCAAGCTTCCAAGATCCGCTACTGTGATTTACTGTATAAATACTCATACTTTATACTAATTTTGGTTATATCACCCACCCCATTAGAGGATGACTTGGCACATTGACGGAGGTTCTCGCAGACACAGATGAAGTCAAGTGCTAGATTAAATTGTTGTGTTGATGGAAATTCTCAGCTACTGAAACTGCTTCTTAAGGATAAGAGTAAGCCTGGATAACTAGACCTGAGTGTTTCCTTTAGTTGAATGGTTAATTACTATTTTGCCTTGTTTAGCATGTGATTTCACTTAAGGTTTTGGCACAGACTTAAAAACCCCTTTACTCCCAAATCTAAGACTGAACAACATTAGAAGAAAGTGATTAGCCAGATTTCTTCAGGCAGCGAGACACATTCTTACATTCCAGTGCTAGTTTAATGGCCACTGATCACATTTCCACGAGGGAAATAAACATTTATATTGTGAATTGTTGAACGCAGACTCGAGTTCTTCAGAGAATACTTTTCTTTTCCTTTTACTAGGGCTAGATGTGGAAACGTCCATGATGCAACTAGGATTTCAGTACTTCTCTTTTATCTTGTACTTAATATATAAAAAGGTTTTGCTATGCAGCGTCTTACCTCATCTTAAGGTTTTTGAAGCTGTCTTTTACAGACCAGCAATAATTTCACCCAGATTTTCTGACCACAAAGTTGAGACTTTTACTAAAGTATACACCATAAGAAAATGGTGAAAAGAGAAATAAAAAGATTACATTATAAAAAAAGAAAGACCAGGTTGACTTGACATAATATTGACAATTTACAACACAGAATGGCAAATAATGCGTTTTGATTTTTTTTTTTTGTCTTGCCGTATACTCTGATTTACATATAGCGGATAGCAACTGTTGTGACGTTTTATAGTATTGCCTATAATAAGTGTTCATACAGTATAATATTATTGTCTTTAACAATAACTACTTTGGTCTCCATGTTATATTAGCAAGCACAACTTCTTAATATCTTCAGAGACTTCTCGAGTCATGGCAACTAAACATTATAAGCTCAGTGAACACATTTACTGTTGCTAAAAAAAGTTCACAAATTCAACGAAAAACAAAAGCTATGTACTGTAATTTTTTTAAATCTCACTTTACAGTTTAATTCTCATAGGACTTTGGGTACAGTCTTAAACGTGCATTTTGGATGGAAAAGCTTATGTCTAAAGATTTGTAACCGTTGGTGCAGTAAATACAAATTGAATCAACACATATCCTGAGAGGCCAGTGTATGAATCCATAAATTCTGCACTTCTCTGGCAAGGAGGTCATTTTTCATACTTGATTCATTCCCTGTCCTGCCTGCTTTTTGCCGATCAATTCTAATCTGAGTCGCTGGAGATACAGCAACGGCGTACAATTTTGAATGGTAGCTGTCAGAAAATGGGTGCAATGCAAGAAAATAAGAATACGACTGTAATGAGGTAAATGCATGACATTTTTCTATGTAAAGAAGATAATTCATTGACAATCAAATGAATAGTCTACTTCTATAGTAGACATCAAACTAAAGATATCTTGTGTGCCATGCCATCTGTCTCCTTTACTTCATGTGAGAGGACATATTTGCATGTTACATCTAAAAGTTTTTACTTCTTGTGTTTCTTGTAGGAGATGCAAGTACTATGCTCATATTGGCCGCTGGAATCATTATCAAATTAGTCGAAATATTTAATAAACAAACACACGAGGGGAATATGATGTGTACAAGTATGCAAATGATGTGCATTTCAATTCTGTGGAGCTTTTTGAAGAGTTCTGCAGGCACAGATTGCATATAAGCTCAGACAACAATTAATATAAATGCTAAAGCATTCTGTGGACCACTTTGTTGTGCACGGAAATACAAATTCAAAACCTGTATAGTCTGCAAATGAGCTGAATTTATTTTTAGAGCTGTTTTATATTTTCTAATGGTAGAAAAACAAAAGTCGTAGATGCAGACTAAACAAAACAAAGCACTCATGTCCATTACATTGGTACAATGTAATTTGTATCTCATTTGTGTGTTTTGGTACGATTTGTGATATTAGGGTTAGCGGTGGGGTTGAGGTGGGCCTTAATCGTTGCTTTTATCTAATAATCATACATTTTTGTTCCTAGCAACTGTTCAGCAGAACCCTAGCTAGTTTTCTTACAGTAGCTACGTGAAACATTCAGGCTAGCATTTTCTTAACATTGCGTTACGTTACGTTACGTTTTAACTTACACTTTTTCTCACATGTGCTGTTGATGGACACGCCTGTGTGGTGGAACAGCATCATTGGTTTGTCAACACTTTCTGCTTCATCTTCATTGTGTCCACACCCGCTGTTGTAATTATTTTTACAGTGTTCAATTTCTGCACAGCCCTGGGGTTTTCAGACGTTATACAATGCTGAACATTGGCTTCATTTCTCTCTTAAAGGAAGTCTGAGTGCAGCCAGCCCCGCTTGATGCCCGCCTGTTCCTTTATCTCTCTCATCTTATTCTCCAGGTTTCTGAGTTATCTTTAAAATCATCCCCTCTGGAACCTATTCTTCATGGCATGAGGAAAATTCTGATGAGCCGAGCATTGTGTTTCTGCAAACAGCATAAGACATTCAGATTCTCTTGGATGATGCTCTGCTTGGATTTATATGGACTGCCAGCTCTTTTCATTTTACAGGTATTGGTGTTAGAGCAACCAAATATTATACTTGACTTTTTTCTAACAGTTGCCTAGCAACTACACAGAACACCTTAGCAACTCTCTAGCAACAGCCTAGTAACCACTTACAACTTTTGAGGGCATCACATTAAGATGGATATCCAACCAGATTTACTGACCCCAACCCCAAGTTTTTGCTTGGGGTTTTTCTCACCATAGTGTCTTTCCTGTCATATCATAAAGACAAAAAAATGAACAATGGTAATAAATACAATTAATTACCAACAAACTCAAAATAACACTATAAAGGTACGATTAATACAGATATAACATACAGATACTTGCTGCAAACGTCAATGATATATTGAAAATTTGGTCACAATGGTAAAGGAAAGTTATTTCAGACAGCGTTTCACAAGCCCAGTCTCAAAGGAGTCAAACATCTTTCTTTAAAAGAAGTAAGCGCTTTATAATGCAAATATTCTTTTAAGAAATGGCACAATCCATCTCTCTCTCCCCTGTACATTCAAACATAAGCTTCACCGCCTTTTTTAAACATTCATATTCATAATGCAATCATTCTGCCTTCATAACATTCCTCAAGGCCTCCTCCATGACATTCTTTATCACATACAGAAACGGGTTCATCCTCTCTCTGCGCTTTATCGCAGCCCCCGGAGCAATTATTCTCTCCCAGGATACAGGCATTCCTATCCTTGCATTACAATAATTCTGGAAATGAGCAAAACACGACCGAAACCTCAGACGTCACTCTCCTGTGAGCGCTGGTGTAGCTATTGCGCCAATAAAAGCCGAGCTCAGTGCCGGATCTGGATTGTTACCTGCACAATAGCGAGGGTATTTTATCACGGCCGCGGCGGTGGGTTGCGTCAGGAGCCACACAAAAGGGGAGACTTACATGTTATAAATAAGAGATGGCGCGGCACAGTGGGACCAGGGTGAACTTGTGACACTGGCGCGTGAATACATGCCTGTTTGGGTTTCAAAAGCGAGTTTGCCGTGAGCTACACTAGCACAACTCTGCATGGCATTTGGTTGCTTATTTATTTTTATTGTTGTTTCTTGCCATGGCAAAAACTAGCTCAGACTGTGGTGATGTGACCCCATTGCAGAGCAAAAACAATCAAAATAAAATGTATTAAAATAATACATTAAATGGTAAATGTGGTGTGATGACGTTACTGTTGTAAGTCACGTGTTGTTTAGTCGTTTGTTAATAACTGACACCTACAAAACTGGTTTTGCAGTCACTGGTGTACTTACATAACTATAACTTATATAACACAAAAAATGACTAATGTAACCAGATTAAGAGTTCATCTGTTTCACAATATGAGTTTTATTCATTATTGAGTCTAGGTGTAAGAGTTATTATTCAGTTGTGAAGTCCAAAATAACAACAGCAAATAATTAAGTAACCTGATAAAACAAGATGAAACAACCTTTCAAACTTTTTTGCTTAAAAATGACCAGAAATAGTAACAAGTACATAAAAAGTTGATTTACATGATTCACATTTGTAGGTTTACAGTAATTATTTATTATTTGAGCTATTGGGTTTGATTTCACAGGAAATATCAGTTTCACATCATTTGTCTTGAAAACATGTAAAGGTAAGTACATAAAGTAACCTTTAATTACCTTTGATGTTTCAAACTGAAATGGCGATAGAGAAGCAAAAGTTATGGATTAAAGCTTTGAAACATTACTTTATTTTACTTTCTTTTATATCCAAACATCAAAAACAGGCAATGAAACATTGTTCTGTAATGTATAGGCCATTAGTTTAGTGAATTTCCAGCAAGTATTTTGGTATTTTGTAATACAGTATACAACTCTTCATTCATTGATTTATGGTTTTGTTCACTAGTCATCCGTCCCCTAGACTGAGATTGTTGAAATTAGCCAGAAGATACATAGATACATAGATACATGACCCACTGGACTTTCTCAAACCATCAATGTAAATCAAAGATGATGTTACTGCACTGAAAACATGACTAACTGTTTACTTTCTATATTGAAAGTAATCTTTTCTTTATAATAACTATCATTAAATACAATCTTGTGTGGCAGACTGCTGACAGATCTCTGACGGAGTGATTAATGGCTCTATAAACCGTTGCAATTACATAATGTTTTGAGAAAATACGAGCAACGGCTCTAAAAATATAAGCAAATGATCAACAGTTTGAGGTTGTTTCAAATCTCAGAGAGCAGCTATCTCACTTTTAGTCAAATCACCTGGAGAGACCAAAACAGATCTGATCCCACTGTCTGAGGATGCAGTAAACATCTTTATTCAGTCGCTTCAAAAGATCAGATCGCCTGTGTACTTCTAATGTGAGATACAGTGATAAGAGATTGCGTCGGAAAGCATGCAAATCAAGCCCGACCTGCTCGCATGCGAGAAACAGCTGGAGAACATGAGAAAAAAACGCCGTGGTGTGGTCATGCTATAATGCCGGTGCAAAATAGCCGAGTAATCAGATGTTTTATTTACATGAAACGGAGAATGCGAGAGAGCATCTACAGATATTTCTTTTGGTTCAGTGAGTGGTTTGATGTAATGGACTAATAGACTGACTATCTCTTTAAGAGATAAGGCTTTTAGAGATGAGATATTACTAGAGATCTTGAGAAGCTATCTTCCTTAAGATAACTGTAATGCTTATCTGTGTTCTATGTAATTATTATCCACAACGCCGGGCAGAGATGCGGGAGACTTTGGTTTCCGTCACCTTCAGATCGTTCAGCAGTGTTCCATATATATACTTATAATGAATTTGTTGGTGATATAATCCTTATTGTCTTGTGACTTGTGATTTGAAACTTAGTTTTGGTCTTGCTTAAAATGTACAGAAATCAGAATATGACATTTTACATATATTTTTATTTAAACATTTTAATACATGTAGGTAAATATTAGTGTTTATTATCGTGCATTGCTATACTGTTTTATATAAAGAAAAATATAAAATATCATATGATTATTTACATTTTTTTAATGAACGAATTTAACATATTTAAAATATCTTGATCATAATTATGACCTTTATGTAGTTGTTTAGAGACCATGTCTTGATTTGTTTCATTGAACATTTTCAATGCAGTACATAAATATTTATATAATTTATGTAAGGGTGACATTATGTAAGCTCATTCAAAAGCGTTAAAGGAATAGTTTACCCCGAAAGAAATTCAATCGAAACAACTCCAGGGGATCAATAAATGTGAAGTGATGAGGTGTATGAGAAAAAGATCATTATTTAGTAAAAATAAAAATAAAACATGCACATCCAAAAGCTAAATTCGAATACGGCAACACATTTTTAACTTTACACTTATCATATGATCATACTGTATATCATATGACATATAAAGTTATTAAAGTTGTCTGCATAATTCGATTTAGCATTAATGGGTGTATGTGTTTTGGGGTTTTAACATGTACAGGCCTACACAATGAACATGCTATTTTCATAACAAAACTGAAGAAAAGTCATACCTGTACACCTGAGATGGAATGGAAATGAATGAATTATGAGTGTTTTAGTAAAACTACATGTATACAATTAAAGAAGTTTGCTAAAACACAACACCCTGATATGAGAAAAACAAGTAAATCAATATAAAGAAAGCAACGTGAAAAACAATAATTACGATTTTCTACAAATCTGCCCAAAACATATGGCTGCAGCTGCCGAGTAAAATGGGTGGTGCCACAGGAAAACGCTCCACTAGGTAACAAGTTTATTTTCTCATGTGCAGTTTTTTCCCCGACTCCAACTGTCTGTATGCATAGCGTAGCCGAGGCAATTAAAACAGTGGCAACAGCTTACAAGGGTTTTACTCAGTGTTGGAAAAATCATTTATTCATGCACCCGCGAAGTCAGCGTTAGGAGAGGGAAGCGATTTGGCTCGCTTCCAGCCCGGAGCTGAATTCTCCACCGTCAAGCTTCTAAAGGAAAGACTGTGTGTTGACATCACAATGGTGCTGACAAATTATTGGGTCAACTGTCTATGGAAACAACCACCTGAAATCTAATGCACACACAGGGGTGTATTCTGTTCCCAGAGACTGCACAAACATAACCCTCATTAAATCACGCTGGCAACGGCACCGTGATTCCTCGGTTGTCTCTTTATTGATGCGCTGTGTGTGCGATTATTCGAGGAGCAGAGACGTTGCGTAAACAGTTTACCCTCTTTGAAAACAGAGATAAGATTTAGCACCTCTGGTGGTGCATGTGTGGAACTGCAGGTCTATTCACACTCTCCAGACATATGTCACTATATGGAGGATCTTACACTGTGAAATGATGTTTCTTTTTTTTTGAAGATCACAAACTGAAGAACAACTGTAGGATTAGTGTCAGCCGAACTAAACCCAGAATGAATATCTCTGAGCAGCTTTGACACAGTTTTAACTGTTCTTGTACTCTTCTTTATTATAAAGTCTTTCTACTGGACTCAAATGGAAGATCTTAATATGAATGATTCAGTATTGATATTTATGAGGCGTTGTTTTGCAACTTAACAGTTAAACCAATGAACTGTATTACTTGGTAAAATAAATATTCTGACTATTAATATTAATAAATATTTTCATTCATTTACTGAACACAACATTCTTCAGGCATATTATTCTTAATCTTGTTTCATATGCGCAAAAAACACAGTCAGGCTCGTGTTCAAATTTGAAGACTTAATGCACAGCCTTGAGCCACTGATTGCTTCATTTTACTTCCCTTGATTTTCTGTAAAATTCAGTAAAATGCTTAATCCTGAAGTCTGACTAGCTTCAATAAAAATGACTGAATCTTACAAAAATATGCAACACTGTTTATAGTCCTAAAACAGGCTTCATTTCCTTCAAGCAGCTGAAATATGACCCAGACTCTTTTCACCTAAATATACAGTCAAAGAAACAGTACAGTCTGCAGAACATATTCACGTTCATCTTTGCAGAAAAATATCTGTCTGCGACAACTGCAATAAATCAAAATGTGTGTCATATCAACGTTCGTCAGCGACCGTCTGGCCTAAATACACTACGCTCGGTGTCTTTTCACTGTTTCACGGTCACATTAGGAAGCGGTAATAAGTGGCCAGATCTTTTTCCTGAAAATCCTGCTGTGAACATTCAGGAATGTTTGCACACTAAATCCAAGCTAACAGCAGGTAGTTGATGAAGATTCCACATCCGTGATGTCCTGCTGGTGAAATTCACAGACGTTGACTGCGCTCTTTGAAAAACAACAAATGCACACTCACCGTATGTCTGGTGCCCTGCACACAACACACTTGTCAGAGCAATGCAGCATTGCACAAAGATAAGGTCAGTCGGCTGTCATAATTAATCAACCCGAATGACCATGAAATTCTTTTCAAGTTATAACACTCATAATACAGCGAAACATGAATCCCGCTTGTCAATAAACGCAACGGTGAACAGCTTTCATTGCCGGTTTCTGTGGGAAATTCATCTTCTAAGTTTACCTCCCAACTTCAGTAGATTAATGAACCTCTAATTCCATTACTCTGCTAATTGACTGCTCGCTTTTCCTTCGGCTTCAACAGCACAACCACTGTCATGTGTTGACGCAAGGTGGCATGTGACTGACTCCATGTCAAACATACTAATACTCTGTAAATCTCTGTACTGAGCTCCTTCTAAAGGCGGCATTTTATCGCAGGCATGCTGCTGACACCAGGCCTGGTCCAAAACACAGTTGTGCCGACTCTTACAATGCTTCGTTTTAGGATTCTAATGCACAATGGCATGTATCCTTTAGAGAATGCAATCCTAATGTAAAAGCTGAGAAATTATGTTTGCAGATGGAAAAGAAATGTTTGTAATTACACAGTAATTCATTCAATACAATCAATACAAATGTAGATACAAAACTGTTTTAAAAAATGTAAAATATTTGGGCATCTTGTGTGCACAATGACATCAAATGAATTAAATATCAACTACTACTGAGCTCCTTTAACCTGATAACTGTCACAGCGGAAATTGAGCATACACATAAAAATGCACATCTAAGCTACATTTTTATATTTTTAGATATAAAATATTTTTTTTACATTTTTAAGTCTTCAAAAAATTATAATAATTTTAGGATTTTATAAATTACAGTAACATTAACATTTATTTTGTTTGTATGTTTATTGTTGTTGAAAATTGACCAATTATTTCATCTTAAGTCTAACACCTTTCCATCAATTTATAGTTTGTCATGATAAGATTAAAATTCAACTATGAAATATTAAAGTGGATAGGGAAATAACATAGGTGTTCCTCCTGAGGAACGGTGACAGTTAACAGGTTAAATAAGCAAGTCATCGAATTAAGTTTTGGATCAGCTTCAGATTCAAAAATCATAAAAGTGGACAGCATAAGAACAACAAATGAAACTAGAGAGGATGTGTTGAATTACTGTACAGTTACATTCAACATTTACAATAATTAGAATTATTTCCTTATCTCAAGATTCACACAAACAACCGAAAAGCATGTAATTATAGGTTATCCTGTTCCGAATACACATTGGCTGCGTTTTGTTAACATGGAAAGAACTTTATTTAGGTAAGTGTAAGCTTTTAAAACATGACTGTGGTTAAATCTTTATTTAGCATTGGATAATATAACTCTCAGGTTTTCCAATAACTTGTGCCTCCCATTCTCTTCCAGACCTAAACTATATTGTTAAAATATAACCTCAGTGATCACACATTATGAACATTGATGATCATCTGTAAAAATTTGTTAAAAATAACAAAAAACAGTTCTTCGGCAAGTATATAAAAAATCAGTGTTTAATAATAACATAAAGTTAGCTGCACTCTTGTTTCAGGAAAAGGTTTGCAACTTTACCGTTAGAATTTGGACATATAACTGTTATGTTTGCATTATTTTAAAGATTAAATTGTTTGCAAGAACCTAGATAATATTTATATAGATCCAAATATGACAGATGGAGTTAGATTATTTGTTATGAACATTTAAAGAAATGGACATACATCAATATACAGAGTTTCATAACCCACATTTTGCAACTCATTGCACTCTTGTGTGCTGTTGTCAAGAACATAAATTATAATTAATGAGTTGTTTAAATGACCATGCAGAATAACCAAACTGAGCGATTGAAATGGAAAGAGCTATAATATATATAGTATTCCAATAGATATGCAAAAGGACACAAATTCTCATTTGGTTTCAACTGAGTTCAGCATTAGCACCTTGTCTACTTGAAACAAACTTCAGGTTTGGAGTATCTCATATACTACAGTCAAAAGTTTTGAAACACTCACTGTTGTTTATTTTTTTCCCACATTGTGGAATAGTAATAAACTCATCAAAACCATGAAATAACACAATTGTAACTGTGGGAATCATACTAAAAGCATAAATGAACACTTTTATATCTGATTATCTTCAAAAGTAGTCACCCTTTGTATACAATTTGTAAAATCATACTCCCAACATTTTATTATCCAGCTTCTTGCAGTCTCAACCTGGAGAGCTTTTTAAAAATATCTGGTACAGTAATTTACCATAAATTTAATGGAATTTTCTTTCCTTTGCAACCCTATTTCTATCTATGCTGGACTGTTATTGGCTGCTTTTCGTTCATTATCTGGTCCTAATAATCCATTTTAAAATAATTTTTAATAAGATTTTAGTTTTCTAATTAAACAAATTAATATGTTGTCTCAATTATTTTTTGTAATTTTTTGTAAGTAATTTCAACTATTGAAATATACACCTTCAGATTAAAAGATTTTTAAGATCATGAGAAACATTTTTGTCAATTGTCTCAAAACGTTTGACTGTAGCGTACTGTAGTTACCTCTGTTGTTATACATTAAATTAGGACAGAAGTACGCATTTGAACCTGCATCATCATAACTTATTTTGGCTTAATCTCACTCTGTCAAAACAACTGTTGTTAGTCAAATTCTTCAAGTTGTATATGCTGCTCTCACAACACCATGTATCACCAACAGATCCAGGCATATTTCAAACTTTCCTTTCAGAGCTGTAACTCCTCTTTTTACCTGTCTAATCACTCATCTCTACTGCCGGTGCTTGTGTATGTATTTTGCAAAGCCTGCAAGCGACTGTTTCCTCAGAGGAGAGCATATGCACCGTGGCAGGTGTTTGATGTGCATAAAGCAGTGCTGGTGATGTGTGCTATCAGTCAGAGAGAGAGAGGTGATGCATTCTTCTGCTGTGGGCGCTCTGCTCTCTCTGGACCGCTCCCAGCAACCCGAACGTGTGCGATGCTGATGCAGTATTCATGCCGCGCGTCTGCGGATTAACTGTTTGTGCATTGGGAGTGACGGTTTATTCGATGTTAACTAGGGGAAAGAATCGTTAAGGAACAACTAATGATTCTGGTTCCAAGTCCGATTCCTTTGCTGCATTACCAATTCTGTAACAATTCTTCTGGGAAGGCTCTTAAAAGTGTTAAATGGACTTTTTCTCTGTCTGCTGAGATGGTCATTGGTGAAGGGTTTGAGACCGTACGCATTCGTGTTGTTATTGTTAACTAAAACTACACTTTTAACAACTGAAAATAAATAAATAAATAAAAATTAATAACAAAAAAACAACGCCTCATAAATATCAATACTGAATCATTCATATTTTTTTAAATCTTTACAAATTATTTAAAATTAAACCTGAAATAAAACAATATAAGCCTTACATTAGTTGAAAACTTAAATGAATAAAGTTAAAATGAAAGCAATAAAATGAAAAACTACAACATAAATAATAAATAAAACCCCAATAGCAACATTTGAAATAAAATAAAAGGACAAAAGCACATACTGAAGTCACTAAAACTTAAACATGAAAACCAACAATATAAAAATGTAATTTAATTTAAAATATTAATAAAGCTACAAAAATATAAAACATATAAAAATAACTTTATTAATTAATTAATTATTACTGTTTATTTGGGTATCTGGGTATAGCGTTACAGAAAACCCAATCAAGAGTGTTGTGGCATTTTTATGACATGGCAAATGTCATAAAAGTCATTCTGTACTATAACTGTATGAATAAACAAATGGTTCTTTATTACTAACCGTATGTCAACCCTGCTCATTTGTCCCTTTTTGCTCTTGATGACTCTTTGTTCTTCCCTCTCACACACTTTCCTCTTCATCTTTTGTTTTTCTCAAGCAACTTTAAGACGTGAGAAAGTGGCAATGAGAAAAAACAAACTTTTGATATCTGTTCTGCACATGCATAAAGAAGCTTATGGAATTATCAAAGTATAACAATGAGACCGGCAGCGCAAAGCAACCTCCCCACTTCTCGCTTTTACAAAACGCTTTCTTAGTTCAGCTAGCTTGAATCTCTATCCGGTGTGCTGGATTTGTTCGAGTGACTGGTTATCTCTGCATGCCCTATTTTTTTTCTCCTGCTCTGAATGTAGGGTACCCTCTTATGCCTGTAAGACGCTTGCATTTCATTAGGGTCGGATTGAGGTTTCACTGACACCTTGTGGCGGGGAGTTACAGCCAGCCGAGTCGGTGATTGACATTCCCCCGCATCAGTTTCGAATCCACGAGCGGAGGGTGGCCGGATGTGGAGCTAACAGACGGCACTTATGTGTCACGCTCCGAGTTTGACACCGCGGTCACAGCGTGCTTTGTGTCAGCCTCCAAAGCCCATAAGACACAGCTCCATCATGGCCCACGAGACGCACAGCAGAGAGCCGGAGTTTTACTCTTCCGAGCGGCACACATGCCCGCCGGTAATGTATCCCGCTTAATTAGCGTTAGCAGCTGCATCAGATCAGATATGTATAATGTTGCACAACCAGAGAAACCTTTTACTGTCTTCATTAAAGGTAAATGGTATTAGCGCGAAGTGCCTCTCTTTGATAGTTTTCTGAATGCACCATTAAAGAATCACCATCAGCTTATACATCATTATATCATACTGAACATTTGCTGTTAGATCCATCACAGCACGCACGCCATCAACAATCCATACCTTAAGCACGTGATTATCTTTATATTCCAATTCATATTCTAATAAATCCTGTCGAACAGCGTTGCATTAGCTTAAAATCAATTGAGGTTTGTTACCTTTTACATTATATGAAATCTGCTACCGATTCATACCATTTCTAGCAGCTTTTATTTTGTATAACACAAAATCCCAGGCAACCTGTCAAAAAGGTGAATGACTGATAACACTTGGAAGTATGTTGCTGTGTTTTTGTTTTCATTGTGACATCTATATTAAAATTGACCTATTAAAAAAACAACTATTATCATTTTATTATATTATCATATCATCATCATTTTTTTTTTTAATTGTACACTGTAGGAAATACATCATAGTGGTATTTTAGTGGTAAAAAGTCAAACATGGATTGAAATATGGCCTGGTTTTCGTGAGATTTACCAATCACCAAAGCAATCTCATTAAAAGTCCTCAGAGAATTATAATTCAAACATAATTAATTTATGAGGACACCCATCAAAGATTACTTGATATATCCCATTTTTACAGTATTACAAAATGGAGAGAAGGAGGGGGATTATATAATAACATTCTTAAGAAAGATGATCAAGACAACGAGCGGACGACTTAATTACTTGATGAAATTTTATGGTATTTGCATTGTAATCCTTTTCGTAATGGCAGTGGTTCGTGCTGCACTAGCATCATTCTCAGGGAACGTTGGAGAGAAACGCCACGGTACCTTTCTCAGACAAATTTCATTAAACATTTGTGAATAGATAAATGAATAAGATGGGAAACGTATAAATCTGGTCGACTCTCTTTTTTATTTATCAACAGCTTGTTGGACGTTCTCTGAACTCAACATTTCCCAAACAGAATTTCTGCTCAATATTCTGCTCCACACTGTGAACCAAGCCAAGCTGATTATTCAATTACAGACCTCAATTAGAGATAGAGTGTTAGTCTTACGACATCTTAAAAAATAATACCCGCTGGTCTTTGTGCAATAAGGATTTTCCAGAGTGCTTAAAAAGAAAACTGCATAATGTCAGCGAAGGCAGGGTTTGTGTAATTACTCAATAAAAACGACAAAAATATCAAAAATATGCATTACCATATGTTATTTACTATATTAACGTTTTTTCATTACATTTCCAGCAGAATAACTGATACATGCTGTTTAATAGCCAGCCCTAATGTCTTGCACAATGCATTAATAACAACAGACAATGAAACATATATGAAAATGCACATAAATGTAAAACAAGTCGGAAAGGACATGATATATATCACTAATATTCATGTTAAATAACATTCGTAAGCAAACGTTGTAAAGTGAAAGTATGAACGGTTGGTTGAATTGATTCCTCCCACAGAAACGCAGGGAAAATCCTAAACTATTTGTCTTTCGGTTACACTGACACAAGAATGTGTGTTCATATTCTCCCTTAGGATGTTGATGTATCACTACACAACGCCTCAGAGGAGTGTCAAACGTGCAGGAGAAAGAAAATCTCTTTTTTTCGTTTTTATCGTAAAAGCAGTTATTGCATAGCAACTCTGGGCCATCTTAATACATCTCCTGCTCATGCTGTGACAGGAAATGATATTTGAATAGAAGCAAGACTAAAACAATATTAGAAATGACAGGTCACAATTGTTGCAAATGCATAATGCACCATTTTCAAAATGTCTTTGTTTAAACTAAGGATAGAGATAACCAAATTATAAACACATTTTCTAATAACGTTTTTTACAAATTCACACAATGGTACAGCCAAAACAACACATTCACAGCCAAACACATGAACAAAATGATCATTCCTGCTAAATAGAAGAAGCTTCCTGACATTTTTATAAAATATTATGGACACAAATACTTTATTTATATGGAATAACAACCACAAACCATTCACATTAACATCTGTTAACTGTCACCGTTCCTCGGGAGGAACACCTATGTTATTTCTCCATTTACTTTAATATTTCATAGTTGACTTTTAATCTAATCATGACAAACGACTAATTGATGGGAAGGTTTAAGACTCGAGATAAAATATTTGACAGATTTTCATAACAATAAACATAAACAAAAATATTAATTAAAAAAACTTAACGTTACTGTAATTTATAAAAATATCTAATATCTAAAAATTGAAAATATTGTAGTTCACATTTTCATGTGTATACTCAATTTTTGCTGTGACAGTTATTAGGTTAAAACCAGAAAGTATTTTTTCTTTTCTGTGTTTTGTCTTTTTTATATTTTGGCTACCTGCACAAAGCAATTTTTACAAAACATATATTTACCAAAGCAACCTTTCAGAATGTGCATATGGTATGCATTCTCAAAGGTTGCTTTGATAAATACATGTCCACGGAGAAAACAGATGTAAAAATAAATGGAAAATACAAATGAGCCCATCTGCAAATAAAACCATATTTCACAAACGCGGCTATGTGCTTAATTTTGCCTCTAATCGCACACTTTTGGATGGGCCGGGTAACGTTTTCTTATTCCTCAGCCCATCTGCTGAAGAAAGTTATTGCGTTGAAAGTGGTCTCAGCTCTGTCTTTATGCAAATCTTTGCATTATTCATCGGACACTTAAAAGCATTGTACGTCTGCAACTATAGATCGTTCATTTTCACCAAGTCTTTGAGTTTTGTCTCTCTTAATCATCTGTTAATCCATTAGACAGTTCCTGCTCCCAATAGATCTTTCTATTGGCTTTCTTTAGGTATCATAAATAAACCTTCACAAGTATTGCATTCCTGCTCGTGTTATACAGTACTTCAACGACAGTCTCTTCTTCTGCAAACCAAGTTTGACAGGCGCCAGCTCTCCGCCCATTTGTATAGGACGGTCTGTGGTAATTTATATTTCAATAAAGTGCAGACAGAGGAAATAATAATAACCCTTTCCTCTATACGATAATTCATGTGCATGTACTGGAATAAAACAGAGAATGCAACCTTTTTACAATTACCATCCATATCTTTTACAAGCAAAACAATGAGCATAAAAACTGCAAGCGACCGTGCCTTAAAGCGAGTAAGACAGAGCTCACCTCATCTTCAGGTTGCCCGGCTGTGGTTGTCCATCATAGATGGAGACAATGTCAAAGTCCTCCTCCAGAGCGAAGGTGTGAAAGGACAACTGTATTCTGTTCCGCTCTCCGGTGACTATGAGCCAGGTACAGTTGGCGTAGTTCGGGTAGCCGTGGGGAAAGCCAGGACTCTCTATCGTTCCATTGAGACCCTGTACCAGGCCACCACAAGTTTGACCTGAAGACACAAAAAGTGAAGATTAGTTTTCTTTCAACAATCTTCTTGAGAACACAACAGCTGTTAAGGTTGCCTGTAAACAAACCATTATGTGGCCAGTTTAACACAGTTACTGTACAGTTTCCCAATGTGCCCACAATATGTCCCATGCAGCAGAACACGGCGCCAGCAATGGCCACATCATAGTCTCGATTATTTTCAGAAAAGCATTTGTCAAGTGTATAAATATAAAAGTTTTCAGACATCTTTTTGGGACTGACTGTCTGAGATGCTTTATAAAGGTTTTGATCGCACAATGATGCCATATGCTTGTGCAATCAACTTTACAATACGCTAATGGATGTTTACCTGAATAATTGCGAACTTGAAAGTGGAAGTAGCATTGAAATGTAATGTAGTAGATCAATACACTTAAATTTTCCGAAGCATGCTCGCAGTGCCAGCTGCCTTTCGGAGTTCTCGTCTCAATCACAGATGCACAATGCATTCTCAGAAACGATAAAAACGCTCTGGTATTTTTTTTCTACAGATACAATTGCTGCTGAAAGCATACTTTGTCATGGAAGAAATGTACTTCTGATCATTACATCTTGTAAATAATAGGTCCGTTTTGTTCTTTTTTTTAAAAACTACACTGCAGAACAACACAGTCGTTGGCTTGTTTAAAGTCAACGTGATTTTGAAATCAACTCTATTTATTTTCTTAATACATGTTAGCGGCTTCATTGTGCGGTGCACATTATTCCGAAGAATAAGAAAAGACTTGTCTTTATAGTCTTTCATCAAAGTGTAATTACTTTCTCCTTCACTAAAACTCACTTTTTCAGCTGATGTCATGAATCACTTCTACTTTTCAACTCCAGCCGCCTCCAATCTGATACGTAACTCCCACCACACACCATCCAGTCAACTTTCAATGGATAAAAGCAAGTCCCAGTTTTGCTCATTAAATGTCATGTCACATCATTAAAGATATATTGTAAAGTGTGGAGAGAATGACGTTTCACATTTAAATCAAGGCCGTCTAGATGAAGCAGGACAAATTATTGAATACATGATGCAAAGCTGCCATAGCTAGTGAGCATAATCCTGTCATTCCTGATGTAGCCCGGAAAAAAACAACTCAAATCTATTCTCTTTTATTGAGGTAATTTATCATTTAGCAGCCTGTAAGTGGGGACAACAGATTCAACGCTACATTTTTTAACAGATTATACGTTACATATCAAAATATTAAAGTTTCAAGCGCTTTTTTCCAACTTTGTGAAATGTCTAGAATGAATTAAAACAAAAATACTACTAACAACACTGCTTACCTACGAGTAAAAAAATTATTCTATTACAATTTACAGAAAAAACCTTTGCATTTTTAAACCTCAGTTTATAGTTCGGATAATGACTTTAATGTTATCTAAACCCCATATTTAACTCTCGGTAAGCGTTTCACACTTCAGAATAATTCAAAGGCAGGGTTATCACCATGTTTTACCCAGGGTTATCAAAGCCGGCTCCAGGGAAGCAGTAGCCTTCTTGCGGGTATGACCCCGCATTGCTGTGCTGAATTGGGGTTAGAACATTACAACCGGATTCTTAACAACACATCCAATTTAAACTGAACAGCATGTACTTCATATCCCAAGCTGTGTTCGGTTACAGAAACCCTGCGTGTTGTATGTATAAACAGTTGCTTCTGCGTTTGAGGAAAGTAAAAAAATAATGTGCCAACTGCCTGATCTGCAGTAAAAATAAACATCTTAGGAGGCTTAAAGCAGCCAACAAGGCTTTACGTATTTTCCTGTTTTATCACTGATGTTGAAGCGCGAGACAAGCGGTTATTTAAAGCAGTTATGTGCTATATTTATTCAGTTTGCAACAGCTGTATTTATCCAATCATGACTGTTGACGCTGTGAATATACAAATAAGACTGTTAACCCAAGGTTTAGCAGTGTGAAACGTCAGGTTATAAATACTCAGGGTTATCTCTTAACCCACGGTAAATTACAGTATGAGCTGTCCAGTATTCTGTGTAGCCGGGGTTTAAATAAAAATTAAAAAGTGTAAAAAGCCCTTTTGCTGACCTTCATCATGTTTTTTATTTTATTTTGTGCTTTAACTGCTTTAAGAAGCTCTCTCATACAGTTTTATTTTCCTGTTTCGTGTGTGTTAAAATTCAGTGTTATTTATTGATAGGTCTATTAATTTTATGAATAAAAAAATGGTATTGAAAACTGTTAATAAATCTGCAGTTTAATTTGATTATTTTTAACCTTATAACTGTCACTGCGGAAATTGAGTACACACATGAAAATGCGCTCTCAACCATAATTATTTTATAAGATATTTTTTCAAACAAATCAAAGTCTTTAATTTAATTTTTTTTGTATTTTTATGAATTATAGTAACATTAACTTTTTTCATTTTTTTGTTATGAAAATTTGTCAAATATTTTATCTTGAGTCTTATGCCTTTCCATTAATGTATACTTTGTCATAATTAGACTAAAATTCAACTATGAAATATTAAAGTGAAAAGTGAAATAACATAGGTGTTCCTTCTGAGGAACAGTGACAATTAACAGGTTAAAGATTTGCTCCAAATATTGTGATACTGTCAAATTGTGAACCCACATCGTGTATTGTGTTGAATCAATACTAGCACACATAGATTTCTATATGTTGGGGCAGAGATGTTCAAATTTAGACTATGCAAACGCACAATGGCAGTATGTAGATTTTACGCATGAATACAGATAAAATCACCTTAGCGACCTGACAGACATGAAGAATTAATCGAGAACATGATGGATATCTGTGCATGAAATGTAAGGTCAATATGCACAGCGCAGATTAAACATCACGTCTCCATGAAGACCTGATGCCTTCTCATCTACTTCTTAATCATCTTCCATAATTACAATTCAATCTGTTCTAAGTGCAACACTGACGTAACATGTAGTTTACTCAAAACGCATCATCAAAAATGCGACTGGCTTCATTAAAGAGGTGTATAAACCTCAATGGAGAGAGATTATATGATTGTCCTTTCAACCTCGCCTGTTTTTCTGCTGAAAGCGAAATAAGGCGAAATCGTTCCACCCTCAGCCAGGCGCCATTAGCAAACGTTAAATAAAGCCCGCGAGAGCATCTGCATATAGATGTTGCCATTGATTTCAATTTACTCTTGTTTTGATTCCTCAGCAGTGCTTTGTGTCAGTTTCAAGTCATGCATAGCCGATTACGGCTGGTAAAACTCACGCTTTTGTAGACCTCGGAAAAAGCAAACGGCTTTGACGGGCCGGGAACAAACAAGCTGGTTTCTTAGGCAAGTGACATTAGGAGTGAAATCAGACCTGCTAATTTATTAGTACCCCGTTTCCCCTGTGAGTTGTCAATAAATCTACATACACAAAGTCAGAAACTGTTGTAACTGTGGGTCATTCTTTAAATCCTTTCAATTTTTCATCAATCATTACTCAGTTAATAATAAGAAATCACACAACAATCCATCACCTGATGGCACTGAATGCAGTTATAATATGAAAAAGATGATTTGATAAAGATAAACATAAATAACCGTCTTCAAAATGTCTCCCAAACCCATATGCTGTTGTTGTGAAATGCAAAAGAAGAAATATTCAAGATTGCTGACACACTATTTGTCCGAAGCGCATTCATGTAGATTGTGCTTTTTGAGTTTTACAGAATCTCTAAAACTGCTGATACATCGAAAACAACTTTGGGAAAAAAAGTTTTGAGTTCCACAGAAAAGTAACAGCATATGGGATATTGGGACAACAGAAATTAACAAAATATTCATGTTCCGGTTAAAGTCACTCATTAGCAGTCAGGGATGGCTGCGAAAAGTTGATGGGGCAAATAATAATAGTGTTTCGGAGAGGCTGTGTGCACACATCAGACTCCATCAAAGACAACACATCAGCGAAATCACCAGATGTCGAGTGGATGACAACATTAGCTACGATTAAATAGCAGGAGAACGGGTCTCTGAATGAGGCTTTGCGAACTTCAGCGTGAAATAAAACAGGTGTTTCTATACCAGCAGATTTCAATGTGGAAAAGTTGACAGTACACAGATGGGATGTGGCATATCCCTTTGAATTGTTGACACTCATTGAGCATACAAAATATGGCTAAAGATGGGTATGATCTATCCCAGCCATCTGTAAGTTATGGCGTTTTCACTCTAGTTCATGCAGTCGATGTGAATTACAATAAAGAAAAGGCTTTAGCAGCTATATCTTGTTGTTTTTGTAGTGGTGAGCAAGCATTTGAGTGTGCTATTGAAGCCGAAAGTGTTTTTCTTCTCGGGTTCGGGTTTAGGTGAGCCTTGGAATACATTTAAATTCAATTTCCAAGCTTGTCATGCTCTCAGGGTCGGACGAAATCCTTCCTCCAACTGTTAATTTGTATGCATGTGCTGGCAGCGCTAGGAAAAAGCACTTGGTTTTAACCTTAGATACAGGACATTAGCTCCTTCAAGTAGAGTCAGTTTTTCAGGTTAAATGAACTGTTATTACATCATTTCAAAATCAACAAGAACAAAACAAAAAGCAAAAAAGGTGACTAAGAAAAAAACATCTAGCTAGACTAGTTGATTTATGATATTCCATTACTTTTGCTCTGTTTGTATTATTCGTATCATTCATTTGTATCATTTGACAGCCTTGACAGTAAATAATATCAATGAAATATAAAGTAATCTATTTTCTATCGTGAAATAAAAAGCAATGAGAACCATAAAGACTGAATTTTGTTTATGTATTTAGCACTGCCTGCACAAGAAACATTTATTGTACATACACATACCACAAGATGAAACGGCTTATTTTACACAATTTATGCTGCTTAAATCATACTCTTGGTTGTTAACATCGTGAGATGGATCCTATAACTGTTTGTAGTCGTGTCTGACAGTCTCTGGATCATCCCGGATCGTCTTAAAGGGTTAGATAGTTCACATCTTTATTTGTCTCAGACACAATTCATCCGAAGAATTTATTTATTTAACCTAAGTTCTTTGTAACTCAAATTACTAATAACCTGCAGTTCAGATTCTGTATCTGTTTTAACTCATTTAGCAAGTTAATTCAGTAAATATAATATCAGTCAATGAAATCATTATTTTCCCAAATCGGACTACACTGTTCTGACAACAATCTCTTTCTCTCATCAAATTCAATTCGGAGTCAAAACTCACGTTTAACTTAAGCAGCGGTTTATTATTATAACTAGTGTATCACCCATATTTGCCTTTTTTCACCCATATTCGCCTTGCACATTCATTTCTGACTAGCAAATGGCAACAATAGTCTCAGAATCAGAATATCATTATATTTAGTAGTTCTAAGTAATACATGACATAATTAATCTGAAATAGATGGACAGGGGGTCCAGATAATATTAATCATAATCGACCCTCCTCTCCAAACATCGGCATCTTATTGGTAAAGTCCCATAACTGAACTATAACCACTAGGTCTACATCTTTTAGGATTGTTATCTAGAATTGACAAACCTGATTTGGAGCTTTTCTCCAAACTATGTAAGATAAACTTATGATTAAGTTACGTGTGACTGGACTTTGGCTCAGTTGTCAGTTCAATCTTTACGACACAAACTCAGTCAAGTTTTTATTTTGCTGTGACTGACACTTGTTTTGCTGACGGGGTCTCAAACCAACCGAGCAGAACGTAATTATCCTTGTTTTAAACAACTCAACAAAATGTCAGTTCAAAATAAATCCTAAATAAAGCTGGCCATGTGTGCCCTGTAGAAAAATGATGTAGTGGTTCTTTATCAGTGCCGTGCATTACTGTGTTCTTGTCTGTAAAGCATTAGACAGATTAATATGAAGACCCGCAATGACAAAGCAATGCTTTGCCCTTGCCGTGGACCACCTTGTAATGCACAAACCTCAAAAAGCAGTCGTAATTGTCTTACCGATAGTACTCTGTATTGATTTGTAGGCGTTATCACTATAGTGGACAACTTGAGGTCAGCAGTCAATAAATTCCCACACTGTTCTTCTATAGCCGCTGTCCAGGGCTCACGTATTAAAACGTATGCTCCTGAATACATAATCACATGATTTCAGGCTCACTAAAGGAGTCATGATGACAATATATATTAGCCTGTGATCTTCACAGTGTAATTTGTAATTTTGCAAAAAAAAGCCATTGAAGACTTGCAATGTAATTTGCACTTAAGCGATCATATCGCTAAACCTGAAGGCATGCATTAAAGGGCAAATAATATCCCTTAAGGCTAACACAGTTTTTTTTACATGTATAATATATTATATATTTTGTCATTTATATAAAGTGTTACTAATCCGGTGTATTTATTAAGAGACAGAAAGTATTTGTTTTGATATTATTTTACCATTAAAATGTTTGATATTCGCAATCCATGTTAGCTCAATATGTTAGCTCAATAACTGAATTTTGTTTGCCTTTAATTTAAGTTAAGCGATCTTAAGAGTTACAAATTGCAGCTTTAAACATCAAATCACTGTCACTATTTTGACTTTTGAGGCGTGGGGCAGTAAATAACAATTATGTGAAATATGGTTATATCAACTAATTACTATGATCACCAGATGTGTGATGCAGCACAACATGATGTGATAAGCACTGCATGGCTTCATTCAAGCTAAAATTATATCCACAGCTCCAATATGCATCTCTGCTTACCACACAAGGCACAATTCTAATCATATTTATTCAATTTAATATTTAATTTAAGCATTGAATTTCCTGATTGTTATCTCCGGTAAGCTACGCCGGCACTAAATAGGACTAAACGACACGTGATGTTCATATCTTATTGCGTGCCCATTCATTGAACCAAACCCACAAATACGTTATGGAAATGTTGCTTGTTATTTATACTATAATTGCATGTTGCACATGGGGATTTGGTGACTGTTGGAATGACTCTGTAGTTAATCAACATATCCGTGGCATCAAAAATTCCCTGTTTCAATTACAGAGAACTCCCATTGACAGCCTCAAAAGCCTTTTAAGCTAATGTGTGTCTGTAAGGGGCTCACAGCCTGCCGAGAGATATTATTCTCATTCGTACAGGCGATTAAAAAGTTTTATGTTATTCTTCGGTGACAGACAATTAATGCCAGCGCAGTCTTCACCTCATTGTCTTCGAAGATGTAATTGAATAGCAGATGAAAAACTTTTTTGACAGTAAAAATATTTTAATACGAAGAGTGCCATCACTGGGCCTATTATGAACCGATGGCAAAAAATTGGCAGGATAAAGCATTCAAAGCATAACTAAGGCTAATATTTAAACGCTGTTAAATTTCATTTAGCAAGTTCATCCTTAAGTGACTAATAAAAGACCAGTGACAGACCAATATGCCAACATTTTTATATTTTCAGCATCGGCTGCAAACTGTGCCTGGTTGGCCAATTAACAGAAGTGGTCATTTCACCTAGTGTCACAATCTACTGAAACCCTCGTCAATGCACTCTAGAATGTTCTTTAAATAGAAAATATTTTTATCTCTGTTCTCTGCAGATTACTTAACATACTTTTCTTGAAACGTGTTGAAGTTAAATTACATCAAACTGACATTTCCCACGAATACCCAATAGCTTTTAAAAAATCATTATTGCAAGCCAACCTTTGTGAATTGAGCTTAGATATTTATGCACTTGCTCAATTACTGATTTTCAACATTAAAAAAATTCAGACTTCAACTTTAAGTAAATAATGTTTATATTTCTTATATTAACTGTTGCTATCATTGTAACTGGTGCCAAAAATGTCATGGGTTTGAACCTGAAACCTAATAAAATATACCACCAACTAGGAATGCAACAATACAGTTAGCCCACGGTTCAATACATACCTCGGTTTTTAACCACGGTTTTCGGTTCGGTTCTGATGGCTTGACACATAAGAGTGTTTTTTGTTATTCTATGCTTAGGCAATAGGAACAGTAAGAGCTTAAGGAAAAATAAAAACGATTTATTGCAATACTCCTTTATTTTACTTAAAAGCAAAGAAAAGTCCACTAGTTCCTAGTGTATTGTATAATATAAAATAACTTTTTATTTTAAAATTAACACTGACATCTCCCAGCTGCTGGTAGCCCATGTACAAACTGGGGAACACATAAATTCCTAAATTTTGAAAATAAACACACGTGAAGTTAGTAAACATAAATTGACCATTTCAAATAAAAATACTTGTACTTCAGTAAACATAAATAAACCATCTTAATTAAACTTAACAGTACTCCAGTACAGTATTCTTCATTCAGAATGTAAAGTGCAATTTCACTTAGGTCAGCTATCTATTCCTGTATTTTGAGGTTCTTATGTAAAAAGATAAGCCTGTCAACATTCTCTGCAGCAAGGCGAGAGCATTTTGCACTTACAATGTCCCGCATTATACTCAACGGCAAAACCGAAATGTCTCCACAGCACGGATTTGAAAGACGCCGGCGCTTCCTCGTACTGTAGCGTCACTTCACCGCCGCTCGCCATGTTAAAGTGTGGAATGATGGTTCAGTGCCCCCTTCCTCATCTCAGCTCGTAGACTTACAGGCACACACAAACAGTCAATTCGGAGAGAAATAAAACGCACACACACGTTAAAATTATTTAAACGTAAAACCGAAAAAACCGCAATTCACAAGCGCGTATTGAACCGTGGATGTCGTACCGAACGGTTCAATATTATATTGAGAATTGTGGCATCCCTACTACCAACACTCAATTTTGAGATTTTGATATCTGCCAAAAGCTTGTTTGTAAATATCATCCATCTCTAGACATTGCCATTGGCTAATAAAAAACAGAGAGTTTAGAAAAAAACGGAAAAGTAACCACTTGTCAAAACAAAATCCACAGTATGATAGACGTCCAAAGGTTTTGTTAGTCTTTATAGTTGTCTAGATGCCAGGAATCGGCCAGGCAGCCTTGAGAGATCCAGGGCGCACGTTAAAGATGTCACTTTCCAGACAAATGCAAGGATTTTTCCCTCTGCGTTTGGCCCACATTGATACTATCAAGCTTCTGTAACTGATGCATCCAAGGTTCCCATGATGCACGGAGTGTGGTATTAAAAAGTCCATGAATAAAAATGGTTTCACTTTCAATACTTTGTAGAATCGCACTGGTGAAGAGCTTCTTGCCTCAGTGCTTATGTAACCACAATCTAGAGTACAGAGACCTGTACCTGCAGAGTTCATTTATTGAAGTGATTTCTTTAAATGGGTATCTAGAAGCTATTTAAGGATTTAAAAACTCTCATAATTGGCTTCCAGCTGGCCACGGTCATAGAGTATTTCAATGTGGCTGATGGGTGTTACCAATAAGCCTATAAGGGACTATTTACTCTTGCTCTTCTGTTCACTGTGACTTTTTTACTGATCACATAGCTAGTTAAATGAAAGCCAGATTGTAAATGCCCTCCGAGATGTATTTGAAATGAATGGCAATCCAATCACTTCACGAGGTGGTTTGACATGCATACAAAATGCGACTCTGCCACGTGTAAACTAATCTGTTTTGCATGTCACATTTGTAAACTTCACTACTAAGACGTGCAACAACATCAGCATACATCAGTCCCGCGATGGACACGTGCACATTTCTACTGAATTAAATACAGCAGCAATGGCATCACTGGCACAGTCACGGCATTGAAATCTGTTATAACAGTTGTGTTAATACATATTTTCAGTTCTTGAGAGTTTGATTCCATCACTTTCTGCTGCTATTGTCATGGCCATAATCCTTATGTGTGCAAAATAAAATGATTAAATAAAACCTGGGCTGTGAATGATTTTTCAGAACAGTGAAAGAATATGGCCTTTATAAAAAGCTATAGTCATAAATAGCACATCTGGTATTGAGTGCGCCACAAGGCCTTTTAAACGGTTTCTCAATGAAGTTAACACATTTGCCTCCACAAGTATAAACACTAATAAAAAGGAATCACTAAAACAAAAAGCATTGATCTCCTAACCACCCACCACAACAACTTGTCCAAGTAATATAGTTCATTACTGTAGGCTGTTTATGCCATAGCTGCCAACCAACACGTGAAGCTCATCCTATTACAATTTAGAGTTTACATTTAGAAATTTCATAGTGAATACCTAAATATTTAGTATGATTAATCACTTACATCTTCCTTTCAGTTACATTCACGCATTTGGCAGAAACTTTATCCAAAGCGACTTACAGTGCATTCAATTTCCACAATTTATCAGTTTGTGTTCCCTGAAAATCAAACCCACAACCTTTTAACTGTCACTGCACATATTGAGCATAGACATTAAAAAATGCATTATCCAAACATTATTTTAGGTATTTTGAAAAGCAACATTAACATTTTTTATAAAATGTTAATTGTTAAGAAAATTTGTCAAATATTTATTCTTGAGTCTTAGACCTTCACATCAATGTATAGTTTGTGTTCCACCTGTGGAATGGTGACAGTTAACACGTTAAACAGCTAATACGTCTCAATGTGACCAACGGCAGGTTCCCTAGAACTTAGCATGTTGCTGTAATCCACTTGTCTATTATTGCTCATCGTGTCATAGCACAGTGGTATGAAATAGGTGGAGTGCTAGTATGGTTTGATGTGCTAGAAATTCCCTGAAGTGCATTCACAGGATTGCATCAACCACCATTTAATAGGAGGCAGTGGACATGCATCATGCCCGTTAGACATTTCACTGCTACTGAACTTGTGTAAGATGTGTGTAAGAGTGGTGAAATAATCAGAACATTGCGGTAAAAAAATGACAAATGGTTTGTTTAGAGACAGATAATTGGGGAGAATGCAATGCTCAATGTGGCCAATCTAACGACTGAAGCTTCGCCTTTCAGTAAAACGAGCCAAAAAGAAATCGATAAAGACTGAATTTTTGAGGGAGGGCTCAATACAGAGTCTTATGAGCCAACCTGTGTGCAAAAAGGGTATCTTAAGTGCAATTTAAGCTTAAAAACTGGAAATTATTTTCCAAATGATAAATTATAATTATTATTAAATTAATAAAAATAATTTACAGTAACATTACCATTTTTTTTGTTATGAAAATTTGTAAAATATTTCATCTCGAGTCTAACACCTTTCCATCAATTTTTAGTTTGTCATGATTAGAATAAAATTCAGCTATGAAATATTAAAGACAATAGGGAAATAACATAGGTGTTCCTTCTGAGGAACGGTGACGGTTAACAGGTTAATTGTCATTTTAGCCAGCGATTTTAGGTACATCAGTCTTCTATCATTCAAACCGACTGTGTTCTTGCTATCACTGAAATAAAGGCATTGCAAACATGGCTGCAGAGTGCACTAAACTACAAACAAAACATAGTTGCAATACCTACAGTAAAGCTATAGAAAGAGGAAATCTCTTCCAAAAAATATAAATCCCACCCTGTATTAGTCTTTATCTAATTACTGCACTAATGTGAACACCTGTATTTGTGCTCTTGTTATTGTGCATGTGGAGATGTATAGATGTAGCTTATTAATTAGTGGGGTGGTCAGATTCATTATAGATTTTTGCCATTGCCTTGGGGTGCCTTTAAAATCATGACCTTGATTAAAGCTTTTTGTGACCTGCAGAAATCGAATGAATCAATGCAACCTGTTCTGAATTATATGCAGGGGAGACGCACTACTGCTTGCTTTTAGACAGACTATTGTGTGGTTGTGACAGATGTTAATTAGTTTTCCTCATAAACATGCAAATACTTTGACCACAATCTTATTACAAAACATCTTTCTTCTAACCTCGCAAGGCTCCCTCTTATCGATTTAGCACTCGAGAGAGTATAGTAAAAACTTATATCAAGATTTATTTCATTTACTCCTAACTATGGCATAATCTACACACATCGAAGACAACGTTTACGCCCTTGTCTCTTTTGCTGGTTTTTCTGAGTTTGATTTAAGAGTCCCGTCTTCCCCGCAGCTGTTTACTGCTGAAGCCAGACTGCAACTCAGGAGGACAAGACGCGTGTTTTCAATGTGTTATTAAGTATTTGTCCCTTTAGATTTACATCCAAAACTTTACACACAGAGTGGCAGGAAATGTGGAAATATACAAGCTGTCCACCGAAGCAATTTTTTTGGAGAACTGCATTATACTATAATAAGTGTGACCACAAGCATGCAGATATGAGAATATCATAACTCTGGTCCTCGGATTACACAGAAGGTGTTGTTAGAGTTGTGATATTAGACCAAAACAGCACTGAAACACATTACATTACAACCATAACAGCCACTGGTAACCACTGAAATAAAACTACAGCAGGACAGGCTTAGCCGCAGCGGACATACGTGGCAGACACAGGAAATCGCATGCAGACCGTCAGTATTAGTTGTAATGTGAAGTTTTAGAGTTTAACTGGTGTAAAACAACATTATGTGTTGCTTGTATCCTTATGAAGTAACGTCTGACCTTCTTTAACAATTAAGTTATAGGAATTCCCTATTGTGGATTAATGTATTATAAGTAGTATTACTGTATATGTATTATTGTCAGGGTTTTCTGTTTTTTTTAAGTCCATGTTCAATGGTCTTTGAAGCCTTTATTCTTGTGTTCTGGTGTGTATTGTTTCCTTGATGGATTTTATTTATATACACCCCCGCTCAAAAGTTTGGGATCAGTAAGACTTGTAATGTTTTTTAAAGAAGTCTTTTACGCTCATCAAGGCTGCATTTATTTGATCAAAAATACTGAAAAACACTGTAATATTGCAAAATGTTATTACAATATAAAATAATCCATCAGTCAATAGTTGAGAAACAAAGACATCAACCTCAGAGTCCATACAGAAGCTCTGACAAGTATAACTCACATGTTAACTCACTTCACAAGAAACCTATACAGTATATACTTGTGAAATCTTTTAGCAACCCAGAATGACAGAGGAGTTTCACGAGAGGATTTGACAGTGACAGATTGCGGAGCTGCATTAAAACTTAGCTGCTGCCACACATGAAGAAAGTTGTGGTGGAAACTGCTTTAATCCTCCGTTACCATGGTTACATCAGTTCGGTATCATTCTGCACTAAAATTATGCAGCGCTTGATGTTTCCGGACAAAATACCAGGAACACTAACGTCAGTGCACACGGACCAGCGTGTTAACGTTCTCGCGTCTCCCTTTTACGGCACGTCGTATTTATTCCCAAAATCTCTGCCTTGTACTACAATAGCGCATTCATCCGTGTCAGCGCTGTGTACACAACATTGTTTCCAAGTTCGAGTTGCTGGCCGTGATCGGCACCGGATTCATTAATGATGAAATCTGCAGCGGAGGTTTGTGTGTTTTTCACAAGCAGTCATGTTTCCTTCGGCGTGGAGCGAGGCTCTAGTTCTCATGACAGCACGGCGCTGATGTTTAAGGCATTGCTAAATAATGCATGAATGACGTAAACAAAAGAGCTGAGGGCTTCTCTGGCCAACAGAGAGATGGATGGCATTATTTCCCCGTAATTTCCTCTCACGACTCCAATTCCATCTATGAGAAAATGACAGTATGCCATTGTGTTTTCAGGATTTATGGACGTCAGCCAGTAACCAGACGCAGAGATGGCGAGTTTCAGCGCACTTGAATAATTCACCGCTCCCACCTGCTATTAGCATGTAAACACAAGCTTTGTGGCGTCGAAACAAGAAACGTAACTGATTCTGTTGTCTCCTGGGTACTGAGGAGGTTTTTAAATTGGAATATCAACACTTGACAAAATGCATGTGGGGCTACCTGCTGACTTGATAGATGGGATTTCCAACATCTCGCATTCAGCATTTGTGGTTTTTGGTTGCTTTGGATTATGTTAATCACACACCATTCGCATACCTGTCGGCTAGAAACACATATGAACAAACTGTGATATATAAAAACTTTTTTTTCATGACCTCCAGTCATTTCTTATTGCTAGATAAGAATCAAACATTTCAATTCAGTCTGATTTGTTTACACAGTCTGTGTTGCTGTCACAGAGACAGGTGTGATCTCTCACCACACCTACTTCAGAAACATCTGCTAGGTAATAATAATAAAAAATTTATGCGGTATTCAGAAGCATCTATTCATAACACCTTTAACTTACAAAAATTTCCAGACATTTTCAGGAGTTTCATGACTCTGCAAAGGTGCGTTAAACATAAGGAGAGAAGGGATCAAGAAACGGATTAACCGACAGCGAAAACAGGAAACTGTTCGTTACTTTCAGTCAATTTGAAAAAAGGAATCTCCGTCATGTTCGTCCAAGGTCGCAATCCAGCCATGAAGCGGATGACTGACAGGCCGTGTATTGATCAATGAAGGGAGCCCAGCAGCAGGTGTACAGAAGTCCTTACTTCTGCAGTAGCAGGTGTTATGAGGAAAACACGTGGCGAGATAAGAGAGAGTTGCGGTGCTGGTCAGAACCGCAGCCAGAACAAGAGGCCAACGGAGCCTAATTGGATTTTTGGTCTGAAATAAATGCCAGGTGAACGAGATGTATGAAACTGGGCTCACGGGGGGCTAAATGAAAAAATACAGTGGGGCGAGAGAGAGCAGGGCTCATACAAAGACCTCTGTCAAGTGTTTTAATGTCACAGCTGAGTGCCCTTAGCGTTTGTCAAGTATGCATGACTTGCAACATATGTACATGACAGAATGTTCTTACCGTATGTCATATTATTCATCTTGTGATATATTCCTATATTTGCAATTTTATTACATATTTCAAATCATTTGTAATCAATTCAACCTAAAATTGTTCGTATTTTATTAATAGGAACGCCTATTTTTGAGCAATTCCTATGATATAAGTACTTTACAAAAATAAAAGGCATCTAATCTCATTTACACATTTTCTGTTTATTTATGAATGCAAAGCAAAAAATAATTATCCCTAACAAATGAAAGATAAGTCTGGCATCAGCTTCACATTGAGGTAAAAATGAAAGACAAAAAAATGTATACAAACATTGCGAGGCTACTGTTAACAACTAAAGTAATCCTGCTTTTGGGATATGTCTACAACTTATATTTTGTCTTTAATGACACATAATTACTCATAATAGTAGATGGGCGAATATTAAAAGATTTTAATTAACACATGGGGTTTAAGTAAAATGTGAATATAAATCATCAAACCAAGATAAGATTAAAATACATATTATCTTTTAATCCATATTGCATGATGAAGTCCATAAGTAAGTGAAAGGTAAGAATGATGTCTGTGGGGAATGTTACACGGCTGGAAAATACACTAAGATGTATACAAGAGATATCATTTCAGTACACCTTTAGCTTTTCTGATTGTATCCATCTCATTTGAATAATACTCAACTTCACGACAGCATGTGTGTGTGTGTTTGTGTGTGTGTGTGTGTGTGTGTAGAGAATATACGGAGGAAGCCGCACATCTAACTCAATCCATATCAAACACTGTTGTCGTTTCACAGGCGGGCCAAAATAAACTGGAATATTTGTTGCCTTTCTTCCTTATCCAGGAGTCTATTCAAGTCCACACTGTGATGAAAACTGAAAATGATAAACACGAACCCTCTTTGAAAATAAACGTCAAGAAGGAGCTAATTATTGTGTCATTGAATGCATTTTCATGCAAACCTGAACACTATCGTTTAGGATAACATTAAAATAAATATAAAATATAATATGAAATATACAGTACTGTGCAAAAGTCTTAGACACGTTAATATTTGTAAATACTAGCAAATTTACAGTACTGTTGGGGATGTCTTCACAAATAATGTCATAAATTGATTTTGACCATTTAAATTCTTTTAACAAAATCAAATTAATATCAACCTTTAAAGCAGTTTTTATTAAACTTTCTTCAAATAAAAATATGAAATAAATCATTTTAAAACTGTGTTTTAAATAAAATGTCCCAGCGTACAAAAAAAGAGTTATTTATGTTGTACACATAGTATGACTCACATATAATCTATACTAAGATCAAAATGTATTTTTAAAAGCATTGTAATGGCAGCCTAAAACGAGAAAACAATTTCATTTCCACATTTGTATAAATGCTAACAAGCCGCTAATAACGCTATCAACCCTGAGCAAAACTGGCTGCCATTTCGACAGAATCCAGGAAGTGAGCTCTCGAGAGCCCGGCCATATTTTATGATCTAACTAGTGGTAATTAATCAAAGGTGGTATATTACACACAGTCCAATGAAGTGCAGATCATTACAGATCTGTGAGTGATTATTCTGTGCTGGTGATTCATAGCGCGGCGCTAACGGTGACATGCCCCGAGCCGCAGTCAGACGCAGACAATCCGGCGAATAATTCCACCAAACACCTGCTTTATATCTCCACTTCACTCTTCCCAAGATAAATCACAAGTGCGTAATCGGCATCTTTTCTGCGCGAGTGATCGACACGTGGTGTGATACAAATAAACACATTTCTGAGAACAATTAACACAGATGTAGCCAGGGTTAATTAACCCTTCTCAAAAATACTTTAATCAAGCATAATTAATACGCTGTGTAAACAGTGAAAGTGTGATATTGTTAGCTTAAGAAGCTATTTCTGTCCGACCCTTAAAAATGACTTTTATTGATTATTCGTAATAGCAGGTTGATTCATTCTGAATGATATTACTGACTTTTCATTTACCATTCATTTACAAAACTGTTTTCCGGGTGTTTACTTTTAACTACATGTTTGTAATATAAATAACCAGTGATTAGTTGGCTGTACATTAAATGTTAGTATTAGTCAAGCACTTTAAAAAGGGTCAGCTGATTTGATTGTAAACCGGCTGTTTGTTCGCTTAGACAACTCAAAAGAAAGATGTGTTTTCACTAAAGCACAATTTCATTATTTCAATGTTGTTAAAAACACTCTCTGAGTATGCTAGTACAGCGTTCCATCCCTGGACGCACAAGAGCAAATTTTATTGAGACACTTTAAAAAAAAACTGGTAATTAACACGTTGTATGTTGAGCTGTCTTCAACAATCATGAAATCCGTATGTGGCATGAACATGGTTGGCTAATGGAATAACAGATGGTATGATATCTGATCGTCTTGTAGATAAGCTACTTGGAACACATCATGTCAATAAAAATAGAATTTGGCAGCAAAGAATTTTGACCAGTACCCAAACTAAAAAAAAACATGTTTTTGTAAAGAATACCAGATCTGAAATACCAGATGCCAATGCATTAGTAAACTAAAGAAATTCCCAAGTTTAGATGTGGGAATATTCCAGTAAGGCACTGGTAATAGTTTAAGGTCCCATCAGTTGTGTATGAAAGACAATGTCAGGTCCTGAATTGATTAGCTTCTCATTGATTTGCAATGTTCAATGTCACAGGGACCCTTTACTAATGGATGTATCAGCGTTCACTGGAGACAAACATTTCTTCATTTGTGTTACTTCTTTATGTTTCTATACACAACACTAGTCTTCCGAGACATCAATGCCTATTATTGTTATTTAGCCTTCCGAGTCAAATGAGATCATATGTGATTTGATCTTGGCACTAAATCTATTCAGAATTTGTGCATTTTATGATTACCTTTATAGAGCAGACAGTTAAGAAAGCATAGCTCAATACTTTCAATTCACAATGGAGTAAAAGACATAATGAGTCAGGACAATACGGATGAGCTTTATTCAGCACGCACAAGAAAAGGTTTTAAACACAGCAAGAACCTTCCAAGAACATCTGTAAAACATCTTTTCATAAAAAGACATTTAAGTATGCATGATTGTAGTAAGTTTGCTTTTGAAATGAGATTTTTTTTCTCAATTGTAAAATAGAATCTCAGGAGAATATCTGCTCATTTTCTCTGGCTTTATCTGAAAATCTGTACAACATTGGCATGACACATCCACTCATTCTTTATCAAAGTCTTCTTCTAATGAAATAGCACAAATTGGGATTATGTAGTTAATTTGGGAATTATGTACAATTGTGACATAAGAAAAATAAAGTTCTCAGCTCACAAACGCTTACAGCTCATTATTCTCTCTGGTCATTCTCCCAAACAACTGCATTAGTTGTATTCTGTCATACTTTATAAATATGGCTGGGCATTTGCTGGCACTCATTTTAATTATAGTCTTGTAACTCGTGACTAGATCGTATGCAACACATGACCAGATGTGACCTATTTTCTTTTGATGTGTATTCTAATCTGAAAAAAATCTGAAATCTCTGTAGCTCATTTGGTAGAGCAGTGCGGTAGCAGTGCAAATATTATGAAAAGTGTGAGGGGCCGTGTACAAAGTTCACACATTAAATATAAACACACAAGTTTAAACAGTGACAAATGTCATTTTACAACACCACATACAACGTAAAGCTGTTGTTTTATTTAACCAAATAGAAGTGCTTTACTATAAAACACAACTATAGGTAGTAGGGATGTCCCGATCCGATCATGTGATCGGAAATCGGGCCCGATCACGTGGTTTCAGACTCGATTGGAATCGGACGTTACCTCCCAATCAGGACTCGGATATATATGTATATATATTCTCATTATTTTTTATAAGAAAGGATGCCTGAGCCGGGATTCAAACTCGCGCCGCCGAAGCGCAGTTGCGATGTATATGTCTGAAGCGCTGTCCACTCAGCCACAGGCTCCAACATAGTCTCATTATTTTAACACATCTACAGTATAGTTATGCGGTGGCACAAAGTTAGACCTCACAGAAACAGCAACGCGTGCGCAGTAAGAGTTAGGAGTGCAGTTCGTAAAAACACATTACTGGCTTTGCAAACACTGTGGCACTTTTATTTTTTTTATTTGTTTACATGCCTGCCGAGTATTTTAAGTTGAGGTGCTATTTGTTTTTATATTTACTGTTGCACTAAGGTCCAAAAGTGAAGAATTTATGTTATTTATTACTTGATTGTTCAAGCTACCTCACAGAAGTGCTCTGTTTGTTAACAGAGTTGTTGAATGTTAAAATAAGGTGAATTAAATAAAAAATAAGGAACATCCTGGATCTGTTTCTTCGCTCTTCTTTATTCTTTTTTTATGTATTATAGAAGTATCGGATCGGGACTCGGTATCGGCAGATACTCAAAATCAAATGACTCGGACTCGAGGGCAAAAAAACCTGATCGGGACATCCCTAATAGGTAGTAATAAGTTGCACGTACAAACAACCTATAGGAGCATTTTTGTACGTACTAAACAGCTTTAAAAATTATCAACACCAACTATTCATCAAAACACATCAGCCAACCACCAATTTATCATAAACTAGATCAAAACTTTCTTTTCATGTGCTTTTTCTGTACTAGCCGAGCTGTTCCATCTTACCTCAGTGCCTGAGGCGGCCTGACTCTGGACAATACCAGTCAGGTCTCACATCACCAGTGCTACAGCAAGCAGAACTTTCAAAGCTCCCTTCAGCAAAAATCAGAGGCAGAAAACTCACAATACACTTATTAGGCCTGTCATCCCGCTGTTTCAATCTTCTGGCTAATATTCCTTAATCAAGTACAGGGCAAGTGCAAAAAGCCATTATTTTGTCCCGTGTTCTCTCAGTGCAGATTAATTCACTCTCCTTTTTGAGATACCAGCGTATCATTTTTTCTGTGGTGTTTGATGTGTTTCCTAGTCTGTGTCATTACACCAGCTATGATTAAATGAAGCTGGACTGCTATTTATGTGTAAAGCTAAATCTAAAACATCATTTAAGGGCCTTCAGACTTTATTTCAGTTTAATGTCATGTTTATAACCATTTTTGTATCCTCAGGCTTCATACAGAAACACAATGATGAACTGCGTCCTTGAACGTAGCCCAGATGAGGTGTCTGGCCCCAGATTTACACTTCCTCTGTTGTGTTCTTGGGGTATAATCTCTCAAGATGTCTACTCCCTTTTTTAATGCTGTACCACTGTCTGCCATCCATACAAATACGCTACAGATCATGTCTCAGAAAAAAATGTTGCCTTGACACTGGCAGAGAAGGAAAAGTTTGAAAAGGCTCAAAATGAAAAAGGCACCATTTATCACCGGTGCTCTTACTTTAGCACTCTACAGATTCTCAAGGGACCCTGAATTAGTGCTCATGCAAAACAGAGACGCATTTCATCATTTTTATCAAACAACTTGAAATTATTTAATTGCACAATACAGATGTAATTTCTGTGCCCATAGAGACACCAAATCTAAATTCTTAATAACTGATAAAAATAATGGCATGTATTAAAGATTGATGTAAATATCAATCCATGTGACTCCTGGATAATGGGCAATAATCAGATTATTGCTGTACAAGCAAATGTCAATACTGAGCCACAAGATGACTTGTCGGAAGCGCCACAGCAGTACTCTTCATAATAAAAGTCCATTAAAGGCATGTTGGTTAACTTGGGTGGCCATCTTGGCTATGACCCCAGTCAGCTATTTTTATACTTTAAAGTTGCAAAAACGTATTTCAGATCAATAATATCACAACAATGTAATGAATTTTGTTCTTTAGCCAAAACTAGAGAAAATCACTTACAGACACATCAAAAGAATACACATACTTTTATATTCAAATGAAATCAAAACGCAGCACAAATTTCATCGCTCAAGATTATATACCACCAGTGACTCTTATATAATATATAAAAAAAATGTCCTTTCATTGACGATAATAGCAGATAATATGCTGAAGACTGAGATACATAAGTTGGTGGTCGAACAGTTATTTCAATTCGTCTCAAAGCAATACATGTCAAAAATACTTCACAACTGCATGAATTAATACACTTAGCTTACAGTTCTGTGTCAATTATCTAAGCATTAAGGAGCACAGTTCAGACATACTCTACTAATTTGCAAGTGATAAGTGAGCACTCATGGGACATATGTACTGCTCACCTCCTGCCCTCCTTGTGCTTATATTACATATTTTTATTATTGCATATTGGCCTTATTCATTTCAAATTTATATGATATTAGGTATTAGGGATCACAAGTTGCCGTAGACAACTTTTATGTTTCAAACAGAGATGGTAATAGAGAGGCAGAAATTACAGATTGCAGCTTTAAGAGTCTTCTGCAAGTTTTTCTTTTGTTTTCTGTTCTCACGTTCACTATACAAAACAAGCTGTTAATTATTTTTTGTGATACATTGTGGTAAATTATGATTGATTGCTTTTCATGTCAGTCAGACAGTTCTTTCTGTCTAAGTTGGCAGGTCTTGTTTCATCTATTTTAAGCTGAAAACAGAACCAGTCAAAGGTCCAGTTACACAAGACCCCCGGCGTGCTTTTACAAACACTGAACGGCCCCTTTGCCACCCATGCACTGATGTTATATTTCTGATATCAGGCAGACCATAGTGAATTACTCATCTTCCTTTAAAAGAAAATCTGTGTTACTCATCATATAAAAGGAGTCAAGGGTGGTTTCTGCAGATGAATAAGACTCCTAAAATAGCGATATTGTCTTGTGTACCCCCACATCCTCATGATAGGACACAAGTAGGCTACCATCATCAACTTAAACCCACAAATGCTTTCTTTATCTCATATTATAGTAGGTCTCCCTAAAAGAGAACTAAAAGGATTTTTTAAATAAATGTGCCTTTTAAAAACATGTACTTATAGTTTTAAAGTGATTAATATTGGTTTCTTTCACATGATATAAGTTTATTGTTGAGCTAAAGATTGTCTTATCAAAGCTTAGGAGACATAGTAGATATGCTTAACTTTATCTGGTTTCTCCCTAAATATAAGAGAGATAAAGCTAGACACAAAAGAGATAACTGTTGACATAGGAAAAAGTAGTCTGCAATCAAATTTAATGATCTGAAACATTTCACTTCTTCCATGAACAAAATAATAGAGCTATAAAATGAATATAGCGATAGCGTGGCTCGTGATTTTGTCCCTAAATAATCAGATTAGAAATGTTTTTAGAAAGCTTTCCTGTAGTTTAGTTGGTAAAAGCATGACGCTAGCAACGCCACGGTCATGGATTTGATCCCAAGGACTGCACATACTCTTAAAAATGTGTACCGGATAATGCCCTGTCACTTTGGATAAGCGATTACCAAATGCATTTTACGCAAAATGCTTAAAATGTTGCGATCACATGCAGTACATTGTTGAGACCTCTTCAAATACTGACATGAGAGATTACTTAGGACTGGGCAAAAAGGTAAACAAATACACAACGTTACACACAAATCCCCCCTCAGAAAATCTAGCTAATCTTTCCCACCAAGGACAGCAACCTGGAGACTGCAGCTATTTTAGCATTCTGTTGTGTAATATAGCTTGGCCTATATTTCAAAACAATGCATGTGGTACGCAGCTTAACGCTGATGGATTCCGGCCAGCAAGAAAACTCAATTTCAAGATCAGACAGTGTATCATTGAACACTCATATCCATATATAATGCCAGTATTAAGAGTGGCATATGGAAAAAAGATGCTAAAAATAACAGACATATCTACTAAGACCAATTATAAGCACAAGCAGAACTCTGGAGGGAGATGGTTTGTATCATTAGCAGACTGCATGACTTTTGATATGTGAAGTTTATACGTAAATGAAAACATTGCTGTAAGTGGTTGTTGTTTGAAAATAGAAAGATATCCATGGCAACAGCAATCCTCAAGTTGTTGACAAAATTAAGGGCAGTTAAGTAAAGGCCCATGTTGAAACAGCGTATCATTGAGATGTAGAACAGGATTTGATTTCATCCATCGGTAATTAACTGGATCATGAGAAGTGGGTGTTACATACCAGAATGGAGCCAGAGGGTTGAAGTAGAGTTGAAAATTGGAATATCAGCCAAATCAGTTTCCAAATGTATAAACCAAAATTACAAAGACATATTTTGGTTACTATGTTAGTATGGGGAATATGGTTTTAAGAGTCTAAAATGTCATCACTGTGTGTGATCAGATGAGTGATTGAAACACAAAGTCATGATGATGTCAGACAAAAACAAATTATTGCTTATTTTGCCTAAAGATTACAAATGCAAACAAGTTTTGCAAAAGCAGCTGGTCAACAAATTATAATCAATAAAGCTGTCAGCAGTGAAAGTGTAGCATTGTCCAATTAGTTGATGGATGTCTTGTTTCTAGCACAGATACAACAGAACATCACTTTCCCTGTCTGCCTAAAATAAAATGCTTTGATTCACAAATATCTTATATGTAAATTACTATGATATAAGTAAAGCTTATAGCTGATTGGTTCACGCTAAGGTAATATTTAAAGTAATGAGAAGCTTTAACACTTCCACTGTTAACAATCTCAAACCGCAAAACACACTGATTCACTTCCAATGAATCATGTTTAAAGGCAAAATATAATGATCTATTATATACTGATGCCTGTGTTTGCAAGCCTGAACAGAGACAAAAACTTCATTACACAGACTTCTGCAAAATGATATGCAATCAAAACAAATCTAATGCGGATTTGACTTGATTTGTCTATTTTCTGTGAATTTTTTTCACAATGATCTAAATTCCTGTGTCTGCCTGACTTGGATCAAATCTAACGTGACACTGCGTTAAATAAGCTTATCGGTGTTGTCTCCAGAAGCCAGCAGAAAGTAAATCAATCAGAGCAGGATTCAATCCACAAACGCTATTCTGATCCTGTGATCTTAGTTATTGCACAGGTCACCTCGCCAGAAATGCCATTGTAAAGTACTAAAAAAATAGTAAAAGTATTAGTGTCCAGTAATACTTTACATGCAAACTTCAGCGTTCTTTCACATTCTCAATTGCTTAGAGAGAAAGATATTGTGTTTTTATTTGTGATTGGATAGATTAATATGGATTAAGGTTAGATTTAGGGCTACAGTAGTTACAGTAGTTATACATTATTGCCATTCTGAAGAAAGGCTTTAATCTGATTGTGCAGTTTGTCCCCGTGACAAACTATTCAAACAATTTTGAAAAAATGCTGAATTTAATCACAATATTTCATGTTTAATTATATTAATAAATTACATAAACAATTTATTTTTTATGGGTTTTTTTAATGTAAATTTAAATGTTTTTCCTTTATGTAAGTAAGTGCAATTTACACATTTTTATCTATAGCTTTTTACAATTCAATCAATTTTACACATTTTCACGATTTTTATTGTTGCAATGCAGCTTTACATGCATTATAAGTAAAAAGAAACAATAATAATGATGATGATGATGATGATGATGATGATAATAATAATAGTAAAAAATATTATTATTATTATTATTATTATAAATAAAAATGGAATTATATGTAATTAAAATACATTAAAATGAATTTTGCAAGTTTCCCTATAGTGTAAATGAATAAAACTTAACTGAAATAAGTAAATGTACAGTAAATGTAAGGTATACTTGTACATTCATATAAATATGTGTGCATTAATACCATGGTTATGTTATTACCAGTGCTGTGCTTTATCAGTTGTGCTACAATTAAAAGTCAATAAAACAGTAATTGTGTACGTCATTGTGTGACTGTTTGAAAAGAGCAATTTGTTTTGGTACCGCAAAAATTACACATCATCTTTATTGTCCAGTTTCATCTTCTGAAAGTACTTGATTGGGGGTACAGAAGATATAAATGTCATTTAATTGTAAATTTAGACACACTGAAGAAGGGGCATTCCTAACTGTCCATCTTATTTTTAGCATTATCACACTCTTAAAATGCTAAAGAGCAAAAGAACAAGCTCTGTACACTCCAAACGCTCTATATTTTGCCTTATTACACCGGCACCACTTACAGACTTACAAGGAAAGACAAGTAAAAAGATCAAATGGCAATTTTAAGACTCTCGAGGTAAAAATGGGCATAAACCCTTTGACATTCCAAAGAGGCCTTTGATGATGAAACAATATTGTTTGTTGAGCTCTGGGCAGATTGCAGACAGACGCTGTAGTGTACTAGAGTGAGTCAGATTCAGTCACATTGATTCGTCTGTGGCAGGCTGAACCGGACTGCCATAGAAAAAGCTTCTTTACTTCTTTTTTTTTTTGATGATTTGGGTGAAATACTGTGTGTCACAGTGAGCGAGCGTCAGGGTGAACATTGAACAACAAATCGAGGACGCCGCACAGCAGGAGACCATTAACACTGTACAGGTCTCAGATATTTGACACTAAACGAAGCTGGTGGGAAAACAAAGGCGGAGGCAGGAGTTTTCTCATCTCTAGCTTAAACACAGCGCATTTATCTGAGACCATTTTGATTTCCGAGACATTTTGTTTCCATGTTTGAGTCAATTGGAAAATGTCATGTAAAAAAAACTTCACCCAATTGGCTGACACAGGAAAAAGAGTGCTTTACAGTAGCATTACTGTGGCTTTGTTCTAAAACCTTATGAGCTGCCTGTTTGTCTACTGCCTATGTGGACAGCTGCCATCTAACAAATCTAATTCCAACAGAGTTTGATGTTAGATGCTTAGATCCCCTAACAAGCATAACTATACATTGAACACACAAATACAGACTGAAGTATCTTTCATTAAACTTTTTAATCTTAATATTTTCAATATTAAATGAACTACTATTGCTTTTTTCCTTGTTTCTCACTGAATAAATTCTGAGATTGTCACCTAGCAAACACATTTATATTGTGACAACGTTCTACATTGTGGCAACGTTGGCATTTACATGCAACATTGTGACAACATTGAACACTAGAGGGCTGTAACAACGAGACAACCTTCTCAACACTTTTGTTAATCCTTGATTCCATTGCAACTCATTTCTATTTATTACATATCTGCAATGCATATAGCCACAAAATGAAAATGTGAATACTTCTTTATAGTTAATAATTAGTACTGTTGTTTATAACATTTACAGCCAAAAATATAATCAACATCACCCAGTGAAAACTTTAAACATACACAATGCAACACAGTGTTGTATAATTTAACTTTATTTTTAAAACATCACAACTATCACAATCTTTAGGTTGTGCGTATTTTCTGCTAAAAACATACGCACAACCTAAAGCAATGTTATAGGTTATGACAACATTGTGACAGTGTTGTGACAACCTTTACTGCGTAACATATAAAACTTTAAACTTTTAATCAATATTTTTTTTTTTGTGTTGTCATGTAAATGCACTATTTTTGCAACATAATCAACAAAACATCCTTCTTGTCAGAAACATCCATGCTGTGTTGTAAAACGTTGTCCACAAAGTCCCTATAAGTCAATATTTCTACTATGATTTCTTGTTTGATAGGGTAACATGCTGAGCATACAGGACAATCTATCAGTGCTTTGATGAACTGGCAGAGAAAGTTCATCTGTACCTTTGCGTTTTTCATCCTAAGCCTTTGGCAACTTCTGCACACACTGTTAATTTGGCTGCAATCCACATGTCCATCAGTAGCTTATTTCAAGATGGTAATTCTTTTCTATCCCAGGTATAATGATAGGCCATGAAATCTCCTCACATCTTCAACCCGTTAAAGAGCCATTACTGCAACATAAACCCCTTTCACAAATACAGTCTTTACTGGTAAATTACCAGTAACAGATCATGTGTTAACAGAACCTTTCTGGTAAATTAGCACTGGCAAACATTACAAGTAAAAGAAGTTGTAACATTACTAGTAAATTACTGGTATGAGGCCAGCTATTCTGGTAAATTCAAGGTAATTTACAGAGATTACTGCGATAAAAGAACCTGCTCTTGGCGAAACGGCACGTTATGCTAAGTCATGCTAAAAATAAAATAAGGCAGCAAGACACACTAGAACTTCATGAACACTGATTTGCATCGAGAGATTATTCACCCTTCTCTTAGCAAACTGTTTTAAATGATCCCCAATGGCACAATTCCACTGTAAAATCCAAAAATCAATCATCCTGTGGTTTGATACACTGACGCCTAAAATGTGCCAATTAAATCAAGTAATCTATAGCAACTCTTTTGCAAGATTTTCAGGCAACATTTTTTATGTTTATCACACAACATGGTTTCATAGATTTTATGTTTTTATGACACCTGCATAGTTTATCAATTTTAAAGCCTGACAGCTCCATTCACTCTTATTAAATGTGAAAAAATGCGGCCAGGATATTTTTAAAAAAATACTTCACATATTTTCCTCAACAGAGGAGAGGAAGCCATGTGAGTTTACACACATATGGGAGTGGGCCAATGATAACAGAATTACCATTTTTGGTGAACTATTACCTTAAACTGTTGATGACATATTTCACACGTTTATTGATTTCATGTAAAGCTGACTTAAGATAAAGAATGCGTGTCCTTTTCATGTAAAAAATATGTCACTGTATGCTGTTGTCACAGTTCCACCCTGCACCTCCCTTCTGAACTTCACTTCCCATAATGCATTGCACTTCACCGCACCTGTTCTTGATTACCAGCTGCCATCTTGATTTCACCTGCACCTCATCACCATTTATGGACTCTATTTAAACCCCGTGTTTGTTCTCTGTCATGGTGTGGTATTGTTGTTATTATTTGGTGTGTTCTGGTACCTGGTTACCTTTGGCTGTTTGTTCTTGAAACCTGTATACTTCGTCACCTGTTATTTGTTGGATGTTCCTGAGTCTCAAGTAATTAATTTGGATTGTACCCTCTGAGTTTCTCTTACCTGGAATGCTAACAGCTGTAGCATGATTTATTCAACAAATGTAATATAGTGTAAAGAAAGTATAATTATGAGGCTGTATCGCTGTAACCTGCTCATAGTATTTTCATCTGGAACACAAACTATGCTTTAAACTATGCTATTAAAAGTCAAATGTATTGTACTATGTTCGGTACTATATGTAGCTTTTATATGTCAGTTTATATATGTTGTTTAGGCTTGATCATTATTTGATCAGTATGGCATTTTTTAAAGTCATCTTTAGGAAGTAAACAGTCAAACTGTGAGCAGCAAAACGGCGTCTTCATGTCCAAATGTAGTTTTTGTCTAACCCTGCTGACCAATGAAACAATCTCTATCAATTACCCTTCTGCATGCTTTGTTTGTTTAGACATAATTTCCTTTCTGTGAAATGAAAGACTGGGTATCTTGGTACAGCTACCTTTGACTCTGCATCTCTGACATTTAAGCAGTTTGATGCATGACTCATTTTGTCTCTTTTCACAAGAGCAAGTATACCTTTGGAAGCCATCCAAAAGCATAAATTTATTACCCTATCATTCAGACATTAAGAGCTTCCTGCTTGGCAACAGAAACAGGACGCCTTTGTGGGGGTGCACCACTCACCCTGATATTAAACTCCAGCTTGTCATTGCAATCTACTCTATAATGCACATTTGGTCTATGTGAAGTTTACTTGACATTGTTGATGTATAGACTGCAACACCCACCGGCTAACATATTGGTATTTATGAATTACTAACATTTTTCAGAAGAATAATTGAGATAAAACAAGCTGCTGTCTACCAGTGACGTTCAGAGGGATATTTGTAACAAATCTTAATCTCAGTGTACCTACTCAATACAAAAAGCAATCATTCATTCACAAATGAAAATTAAGATTCAAGCTCCAAGAAGCACAAAAAACACCAAAGAAACTGCCTAGGACTGGTGTAATAACCATATATGTATGCTTAAGAGTGCACAGGGAGACCTCAGATACAAAAACAGGGAATACTCTTTCATCATTAACTTCCTATTAACTTAATAGAATGCTTGCGTGTACCAACATGGCGGCATGGTGGCTTAAATGTTATGATGTCATGCTCAATCTAGTGTTTATTATAGATCAGTGCCTGTTCCTCACAGCATATGTCTTTGGAATTATTAAGAGGGTGAATCAAAATGGCCCAACTCTGCCTTTAAAGTACTGCATGTGGCAGGATATTTTCAGTTTTAACTAAAATCTCCAGATTCATTCAGGACTGTCTGTCCTACTGTGATAGTGAATAGGCTCACAGAGTGTATCCATTCACCACAGAATTCCCAGAAATCCCTGCTGTCATGCTTGAGTGGCAACAGTTGCACATTTGCGCTTGTCGTTTTTACTTTGAATTTAGGATTTTCTTGACTCCCGTTAACTTGGACACTTTAGAGTCTTCTGACTTTGATGGGTGTGGAGAAGGTTAACAGAGAACACCAGGTGGACATAATGGGATTGTGGTCAAATGTTTACAGAAAGAATTTACATAACTATATACTACAACTGTCTTTTAAACCTAATACATAAATGATTGTAATATGAACTATTATACTCCACTTATACCGGGTTCCACACTTTTGGAGCATTTTATTTATATCATTATTACTTTTCTTATGTTAACAAAAAGTATTTTATATTTTACTACTACTACTACTATTCTATATTGCTATTATAACTACTATGTTACTACTATGTTACTACTACTTAATAATACTATATTATTATACATACTAATATTTGCAGAATAACACCCAATTTGTCTGTTTCTAACAATGATTTCCAATCAAACATCTGCATTATCATTAAACATTCACACACACACACATCCATAGCATCCAGACAATCCATACTACAGCAGTGTCATGACCTTAACATACAGATCTATATTCTACCAGATAGCTGCAGATATAGACACAGACTGCTTCTCCAGCATCACTTTGAGTCCTTTCAGTATGACCCTGAGGCAGCTCATCGTCTGATGAGATCAGCCCTGACAGATACAGCAAATGGAACACTATGACTGATGTCACAGGGCTGATGCTTGAACTCAAGCCATATCTGTATGACTGCTACAAGAGACCATCACTTAAAAACCAGACCCTGCTCTGAAAGAACTGCTATTGCATCTCAAGATGTCCCACAGCTGCAAATATTTTATATGAGGCTACACTATAGTGCAACACTGATTACCCATTTTTCAGTGGTCTTGGTTTTCAGATGAACTAATTTTAGTTTTTTTAGATATTTTTAGTAATTTTTTTATATTTTTTCAAACACTTTTAAGTCTTTGAATTTTTTTTAAATTACAGTAACATTACAATTTTTTATTAATTATTTTGTTTATGTTTATTGTTATGAAAATTTGTCAAATATTTTATCTTGAGTCTTATACCTTTCCATCATTTTATAGTTTGTCAAGATTAGATTAAAACTTGACTATGAAATATTAAAGTGCAAAGCATTTTTTTACGCTATGAAAGCGTAAAACTCTTATGAATTTATACAAATAAGCCACCTCATATAATAGTTACAAACCGCAATAAAACTGGATGAGACAATTGCTCAACCTTGGAGCTCATGGAAGATCTGTCCTTAAAAAGTTTTTATCTTATTGCTAAAAAAGTTTTTATCTTATTGCTAAAAAAGCTTTTTCTCTATGGACAAAACGTATAGGCTTTTTATTTTCTCAACCCTACTGATGCATTCTGTATGCCTACAAGCCAATATATAACAGCCTGACTGTTTTACATTCAGCATAGCTCAGCAAAGGAATTTTTTTAATATATACAGCTACACTACGTGAAATAGTTTCACATAAGAGTTTTGCAACCCACCAATAAATAAAAATCAACTAATCCTCAGCATCTTTACTTGTACTGCCAGTCAATTCTCTCTCTTGATTGGACGATTGATGACGCATATTGAGTGAGTCAAAATAAGACAATCAAACATGGAAAGTGTTGTTCCTGAGGTGTTTGCAGATACAGACAGACCCTCAACACACATGCACCCCCATCCCTCCCGACCCAAATCGATCAAGCCTGGACCTCAGAAGCTCCAGCTTTCTGGCACTGAGGATCTATGCGCTGTTAACAGCGGTTGACACCACTGAAAGAGGCTCATTATGTACACAATGAACCGTGATGCCAATTCCATCCTTAAAACTCTGCGGCAAAGTCAGAAGGCTCTTGGTCTGACTCCAGTTCATTGCACTCACAATGCTGCAGATGCTCATAGCTGAGATCATCCTCACTATAAAGGAATAACACATGTTAATACACGTTTATGCCTTAAACGCTATAGGATCATTGGACCATATATAGAAGCAATATGGGATATGATGTTGTTTTGCTGCGTCTTCCAAAACCTGTCCTGGATTTAACAGATTTATTATTTAAGGGCTCATTTTAAAGCAGTGTCATTACTGTATATTGGCAACAGTGTAAACCAAGCAGTCTTGATTTTTTCGCTTTATTAAAATTATACTTAAATATATTTACGCATATATTTTTTTAAGTAGGACTATTTTTAATCTTTTGTTTATAAACATAAATCTGCTGGCTCAAACTTATGTCCTGGCAACAAATTAAAGCTATCAGACATTTTCCCAATGCAATTATGTTGAACAACATGCCCCAATAGTGGATACGTCAATACAGTACATCTGTATTTACAGATCAGTGCTTTCTCACAAATTTTGTAGTTTAAAAGAGATTTACAATGGTTTTGTGATCATTCAGACAAATTCGATTCAAATCGAAGAGAAAACAAAAGAGATACAAAAAATTGGTTGATTATAAATTCATCATTTCAACACAAATTTTTATTAAAAAATATGCACTATATTCAATATATTAAACATTTTAATTTATTTTAATTTTATGGTTAAAATAAATCATAATAGACTCTGTTACAGAGTTAATTTGATTAGGAAAGTAAATTCACTGGCTTTATAAAACAAACCTGAGACAAATACTGCTTAATATTGCTTAACAAGATTTGGGAATTCACTTGAATTTGTGACCAGACTTGACTTAGACTTGGCCTTGAAAGACTTGAGATTCAATTTAGAAGTCAACCACAGGGATTTGTAAATATGTCCGACTCCCACTCGACGTTTTTTCTAATTGAATAACGCAGAAATACATCACATTACAGAATTGGGTCGTAAACAGCATTTCATGTTGACTTTAAATAAAAACATCATGTTGAAATGTTGAAGTTCCTTCAAATATTGGCTTTCTATTTGCAGAGACAGATGGGTTATATTTGCACTTATTCAATATACTGTGAGCAGAAACAATACTCGTGAGATTTTTCCAGGGTAACAAGTAAGGTCATATACACTAATCAATTATTTCCCAGAGTGTTCGTGCAATATCTCTGGTGTGTCTAGCGTAAGTGCCATAGATTTCTTATGTATGTTCTCTTTTCTTTTTTATAACTCTGTTATATTTAGATTCAAGTATTCAGTGTCACCTCCTCAGAAAAACAAAATTCTCAAGACTGTGAACAAAGCACTAAATCTGTCTGCATCATCTTTTTTTTTTTTTTATTTTTTTTTTAAGTGTTAAGTGACATGCACCTTTAAAGATGAAGTGACACTATTTTCAAGGACGTCTGAACAGTGTTTTAGACTTGTTGACACATGGCTGAACTGCAGATGCATATTTTTAAAATTAATAATTACGCTAACCAAAATAATTAAGCTATTATTCAAATCCTGTCTTCCAATTAAAAAATGTGTCTTTATATTGTGAACTGTACATTGACAAATAATTGACATACCTTGGTTTGAGATATTACTTAACTATTTGTTTAATTTTAGTGGAACTGAATGTGTTTCCTCTTTACTGACTTATTAATGACTTTAAGTTTCATTGATTCTCAGTGTTCTTCCCTGATGATTTATTTTTCAAGCAATATTTTAGCGGATGATGTCATTAGTTCTGGAGCTGATAACACATCATTGCTTGGAGAGTATCAATTGTATTCTTTCTTTGGTCTCTGTTATTGTAATGCCTGATGGAAAATCCATTAATGTCTATAGTTATTACAAAGTTCATTGCGGAGACATTGGATTGTTTTCTTTCATGGCAGGTTTACATATTATTCAAATCTCTCTCTCTCTCTCTCTCTCTCTCTCTCTCTCTCTCTCTCTCTCTCTCTCTCTCTCTCTCTCTCTCTCTCTCTCTCTCTCTCTCTCTCTCTCTCTCTCTCTCTCTCTCTCGACCAGAATAACTACAGTATGGTTAAATTGCCTGGCGAAGGTCACATAATAGAAATGTTTCAATAAATGTTTCAAAGAGATGTTTTTAGTAATATTTAAATTTACAATGCACAATTTACATGTTATAACTTGATTTAAAAATAGAAATAATGTTATAATGCAATATAGTTTCTATATTCTCCTTTTTCTAATAGTGCTTCACTGGATTACTGCACAGGCCTTAGCTCTTCGGTCCTAATCCTCATACTCATCACGTGCCGCCCACAGATCACTGTGATTGCTGACAATGACTTAGTGTATTCCTCCGCAATCTTTCCTGAACAAGCATTTGATAAACCATCAAACTTGGACAGGTTGCTGTGATATTAGTGGTCTGCCCAAGTCTATAATGCATCGTGGTTCCATAACAAAAAAAATGAAATTGATGTTTGTGCTGAACATCAAGGCTTATCATGTATCAATTATGTATACGTATAATAGAAATATGGGCGCACAATGACAGCCTGTCCTTACAGCTATTAGATGTTACACTTCCACCGATGTTCCTATTAAGACATTTTTTGAAATTAGATGGAAATTTTAATGCAAAGATTTAAAATCCAATAATGTTAACCCTTAAGGGACACTTTTCATGACAATATTAAGAAACAATGTTTTGACACTTTTACTATACTCTCGGGTTGCCGCAATTAATATTTTTCCTATTCAGATTATATTTGAATTTCTCCATGCCACAAACCATACATGCCACATGTCTTAAACATAAACATATAAACGAGTGTTCCTATGGTGCTTTAAATTATCTGTCTAGGTGTTTTGGAACAAGGTCATTATAGAAGAAAACTGGCCCAAAACCTTAAAAATAGATTTGTGAATGAAAAACATTTTTGTATGTTCTAATGAGCTCTACAGGGGACAGAAAATAAAATAACCACGTATACGTATGGCACAAAAGACATGCCCACAAACAGAAATCCAGATCCGTGTGACCCAGGTGGCCTGCCACAGGTGATTCTGCGGCCATGTTAATTATAATCCTGGAGTTAATCCAAGGAAACACACTGAGCGACGCATACCCTGATCTCTGAAGGAAACCCAGCGGTGGCAAGCGTCTGAGGCGTGCCAGGGACGAAGGCCTGCAACGTTTCCTTCCCACCACATAAAAGCATTGCTATCTTTTCTCATTATAACACTCAGCGAGCGTCTCCGAGCAAACATTACTGTGTGGATGGAGGCTGAAGCACGGCCGTAACAAATAAGTGGTGTCAGAAGAGAAGAGGTGTCAACAACAGGCCAAGCCCTAAACGCCGGTCGGCTCAATCTCCTCACAACTCATGTTACACTGTACCTGCCACTGACTGATCGTGAGTGGATCATAAATGAAGAACTAATACTTCTTTTCACTGAATAATTATAAGCAGCATTGTTTCATGAGGGGAATCTTTACATTTAAGGAGCATTAAAGGTGTCGTATGATGCGATTTCTTGTTTTCCTTTCTCTTTAGTGTGTTATAGCTGTTTGTGCATGTATAAGATCTGCAGAGTTACAAAGCTCAAAGTCTCAAACGCTCAAAAAAATTATTTGTAAATGTTAAGAATCAGTCACGCCTTCCTAAAACGCCTTGTTTAAACACGCTCCCTAAAATTTCCTAACCGCCCAAATCTATTTGGAAAGAAATAAGGCGTACCGTGTTGTTGAGACGCTGTGTTTTTTAAATATGGTAAGAGGTGAAACATTTCTGTCACATGCTAGACGAATTCGGACGAATCACAGTGCGCTGGATCACTGGCCAATCAGAGGACACCGCACTTTTCAGAATGATGAGCTTTTTAAAAATCGATGCGTTTCTGAAAGGAGGTGCATAGAGGAGCAATAATAATCTACAGTATGCGTAAAATGAGCTTTTTAAACCCTAAAACCACATAAACACATTGCATTAAACCAAATACACAAAGTAATGTTGGAAATTAGCGCAAATTTATGAAATTGAATGCATATAAAGATGATTCTTGTTGGGTTAGTTATATAACTGCTGAAACCTGTAACATGTTTTGTATATAAAATGCAAAGTAAAATGTATAGTTGTGACTTTAAAGGTCTTTTTTTTTGCTTTTCCATATTAATATGGTATGCAGAGAAATCCATATTAACTACTTTAGAAAAGGATTTAAAAAATTGCTTTATTTTCCATTGAGAATCTCTAAGAGGCCAATGCAGAAGCCATTTTATATTGGGAGGCATTCAGAAAATCAGCCTGAAAACCAGTCAATTCTGACTGGTGCCACTAATGGCACAGAAATTATACTCTTCACCTTTAAGGAGCTATTTCTACCTGATGTGACCTTTAAAATGCCTTTTCTTGGTGCTGGTTGACTCAGTCATGTAAAATTAAACTTGTTTTTTAGGTTGACTGACAAAATTTCCAGTGCATGACAAATACATTAGGGCTGTTCAATGTGTTAAATTATAGTGCAGTATGTTTATAATGAGGTTACTGGTAATTGAGCATTTTCATCAATTAGCAATAATATCAATATCATGATGGTTTGTGCATTTTGTTTGGCTTTTAAATTTTAAATTTCTCTTTTTTTTAAAAAAAATTTTATCTCTATAGGAATTATTACGTTGCAAGGTTGCAAAGCAGGTTTTTTTTTTAAATAGAGAAAAGTACAGAAATAATAAAAATATTAGAAAAACGGAAAATAATGAAATGCACGTATAATACATGGCATTATAATCCTTGGTAATATTGCAAAATATGATTTATAATTTACTTGCGTATTTTCTCATTCATTTACTTGCATAAATATCAAGACAAAAATACATTTTTCAGTGAGTGTCGACTCCTAAATGACTATAGATGACACAATATCATGGCAGAGCAGACTGCCTTTCAAAATCCTTTCTGACTCCTTTGTGACCTCATTATTTGGGCAGGTTTTTCAGGTTACCAGGTCATCACAACAGGAAGTTGATTTATTAGAATGTGACTATCAGTAATACTGGCCAGCTCTACTGAGATGACATACAGGAGTGCACAGAGCAGCAGAGTCCTCTATGTAACACAATTCTATTGCCAAGAAGATTGTCACCATGGAAACTAATTTCATTTCTTCCAGGGGACCGGGGTAATACAGACAAGAGCAAGCTGCCCACACTGAAGCACTCTCCAGTAATGTCCAGCGTTCAGCTCCCGCCCATAATATCACCCGCAGCCGTGTGGACGGAAGCGTGCAGGGAGCGTCTAGCAGACCATTCCGCTGATTACACTTCACACAGACTGCATGTTCAGCGCTAATACACTCCCAAATTCACTTACTATGTAAATAGGAAACACTTTTCAACCTACAGTAGGAGGTGGGGACACGAGGAGAAACGTGCGTCTTCTAATAAACACTTTCCCCATGCAAGTTCACAGGTGTGAGGCATTTTAACACATACGCTATGCCCCAAAACATACTCCTTCACCATAAGAAAAGGATTTTCCTTTCTTTTTTGTATGGCTGTTAATAATTTCCTTCTGCTGTCTAAAGCTTTGGCACCCTTTAATTCCAAAATAGATGGATTTTATTTTCAAGGTTGTTGTTTAGGTGATTGGATAGTCTAATCTTTTCTTCATATTATACTGTTTAATGAGCATTACAGTATTAAATGAATTACCTGAAACCTGCAACAAAGATGTAATGCGCCGCGCTCTGGAATACTCGATTCTGATTGGTCAGTCGTGACATTCCATGTATGGTATTCACAGATTACACTCTAAAAACAGATGTGTTAAAATAACACAAGATGTGTCTAGTTAGGGACAACACACAGATGTGTTGTCCTTAACTAGACACATCTTTGTGTTAATTTAAAAACAACACATTTTGTGTTACTTTCAACTCAACTTGTGTTACTTTCAACTCAACATGTGTTGTCCCTTTGTATGTATTTAACACAAAATGACACATTATGTGTTAAACAGCATAACACAAAAAATGTGTTAAAAAATAACACATCCTTTTTTAGAGTGTACAAATGCTCAAAACTAATAACACAGGGTCATCAAGGTACTGCAAGCCATCCTTACCTTAATAATTTATGTACAGATAAGTAAATAAATATAAAAATCTTAATTAATAACATATATGGGATTATAATTACAAATGTATAGACCAAATTAGGTACAGCCCTGTTTCCACTTATTGTAAAGAAAAACATGTTATAAGTGCTCCCAGTCCTTTTATTGAGGCCTTGGTGCATATATAATAAGAAATTGAGAAAGACAATTTGTTTTAAAGCAAATGTGGATTTAATTGATCAAATAACTAACAAGAATAGCCCGCGCACAACTTGTCAGGGCTTGTGTACTGCCCACCATGCAGGCTACATCTCCAACACATTGTTATTTTTGAAAAGCATTGTTAAATATATGCACCCGCACACTGTAATAACTACTTACAATCAAGATTAATAGTACATATACTGTCAAGAATAGCTTATCTGGGAACAATACAGTCTGCAATCAAATCCTCCCCATACCATCAATTCTGAAACAAAAACATTTCTTTTTCATCCACAAAAACAAGCTGCAGACCAGGCATTTCTACTGCTAAGAAATTGAAGTTATCAGTTTGATGTAGAGGTTAGAAATCTAACGTGATAGCGTGAGTAACAGATTTCAAACTCCACTTCCTTTTCAGATATGAAGCCTGGCACAGTTACCAACCAGGTGGAAAAACCATATGGAGGACAATCAATACTGGAGGTACTCGTGATGAAATCAAAAGTAATATGTCTGCAACAGAAATGGGTCTTATGATTATGTGAGAATTTACCACTGAAGAAAACATACATTTGCTGATTGTGTTGCGCGAATCAAATTCAAATTTTACTAATAGGGAATGTATTGCATCATGAAGGGTGGGTTTTCGTTGGAAGAAGGGTAGCTGAAAAAAAGAGGGATTGGTAATGTCATCAAAAATTAAAAATTGTTTTAGAGTTGGCGCTTATTTTTTGAACAATGCACTTTTTTTCTTAACAATACAGCAGGAATGCATTTAGAAGTTAATAGAGTTGATTTTGATTTCACGTTACTGAACAAATACCCATTTTATTAGGAAATCTGATACACGCGGTAAGTTGTTGCAAACGAGCAGCATTGGGGAAATGAATGTATATATATGCCTGTGTGTTTCTGGGGCTTTAGAAATTTGACAAGTAATTACGGTCCATCAGCCGAAAGAGACACCACGCTTGCATCTTAGAAAATGGCCAGAAACGGCAAGCAAGGAATATAAATAAAACCTTGAGCCCCTAATAATGATACTGTGGTCCGTTCGCTGTCAGACAGCATGATTGTTTGCCGTGACGGAAATGACTACGCCAAAGCAGTGTACATCACTCGGCCCATTATCGCACGTAGCAATTATTTGCGGATCCCCTATTGGCTCTAATCCTCCAGTCAAAGGTGAGGTGAAAGGGGATGCAGGGATGTTTCTGATTAGCAATCCAGGCATGAAGGTTGAGGAAGACATCTGAGGATCGCCGTGTCACTTTTCTAAAACTATTAAATGTGACCCGCAGAAGCCAGTCTTCCTGTATTTTGCTGAGACAAAGAAGAGAGGGAGGCTAATGAGTCCAGGCCCCCGGATTAAATCCAAATCATGGCTCTGCCACCGCGCTATACATAGCCCTGACAGCTCCATTAATTTTGATGTAATGTCTGCCAAATTGGTGTGTGGGGTTATAACATTTGCCTTTTACATCTGGAGGTATGACTAGTGTTTCGCCAGGGATCTCCACACTTGATTCATATCTTTTCTTTTTAAAGTGGGACACTAAAAAGAGAGAAAGTTGGAAATATGGCCACGGGCAGTGATTAGTGGCTATAGGAGGGCAGATGAGTGGCAAATACCTTTGTGTTTGTAATTGAAAAATCAATCCAAGTTTGCAGGTTTTGCTTCGTTGGAGTAATTTATCAGTAGATTTTTTTATGTCTGATTGCGAAATAAGGCTTGAATATTCCATGTGTTTGTCGTATACTGTTGTCACGGCTACATCAGATCCTACCGTTACCTGCACACGTTCCCATTCACCGGACTACAAGGGCTGCGTTCCAGTTTGTTTTTATGCCCTTCCCTCGCTAACTTCCCTCAGTCTCGTTGACTCGGATGTACATCATTGCTTACATTGCATGAGTGCCCACTACTGGCGGAACACTTGAAATGGGTTGAAATGGAACGCCCTAAGCCCTTAATCACATGGAAAATGGAGCCCGCAGTGAGCGCGAGCTGCTTTAGTGACGTCACAATTGTACTGCATTGTGGGACATATAGGTGCCTGAAGTGTACATATGAAGTAGACTGTCCATATAAACTTCCCTCATCCACTTCACAAAGTGGAACGCACTTCAAAATGGCGGCAGGGATTCCCCTGAGGGGAAGTGTTTAGGGAAGTTCGCGAGTGCGTGTCTAAAACTGGAGTGGAACGCAGCCTAGGACTGCACTTCCCAGAATCCCTTGCACTTCATCACCACCATCTTTCATCACCGTCACCTGCCGCTCATTTACCTGGACTCTTTAAAACCCGCATGCTTGCACTTGGACTTTGTCGGATATTGGTTAAGCGGCCCATGCTATCGCCTGTCTGACCTTCTTCTCCTTGCCTGTCATTATTATCTGTGTCTGTTGTTAATATTACCTGTTGGTTCATGGTACCTTTGACTGTTTATTTACCACTGCTGTTTTATGTTTGACTTTACTATTGCTATTTAAGTTGTCATTGCTCTTTTATGTTTAACATTACCTTTGGACATTTTATGTTTGACTTGAACTTTAGTAAAGTCCAGTTTATGATTTATCTTGTCTCTTCGTGTGCTCACTACTAGACCCGTAACAACTGTAGGTCTGAATTGAGCTGGACTCATGGTCAAAATTAACACCTGCCAAGTGCCAAATGTAAGTAAAAATTGGCTTTGGCCGAAGGGAGCAGTAACACTCCCTGTCTTAAATCAAACTGTAAAATCAATAGACCATTGCTAATGTAAGTGATGGAATTCAAATCAAAAACCAATAAACAGTCTGCTAAGAATTGTATTCAGAAGTCCACACAGTTCCTTGCATTTAACCACAAAATAAACATAACAGGAAAAAACATTTTCATTTTGTGGCAGTTGCAGTTGTTTATGACCAATATTTTGTCACAAATATTTAAGGAAAATAGCTAATGAATCTCATTGTATCTTGACATAAGTTAATTTCAGATGCTGCTAACACCTGTCAGCTTACAACTGAACATATGTATGTGTAAAATCTTCTGTTATGACAAATTTCATCATTGTTGTGTCGGCAAACGGCACAACAATGAAGTCAAAAACGGCAAACGTTTGTCTCTGTGTGTAAAGTGTATAATGTAATTATCACTCGTCAGTTTTTCAGTGTAACAGACATTTGTAAATAAATGTCCTTCATTTAATGTTGCAGTATGTTGTGTTACTCTGATGGCCTTATTGTATCCATGAAAATGTAGGATATGTTTAACCAAAGCAATGTCTAAAGACAAAATCTCAGATTTGTTGAATAAGTGGTTTATAAAAATATTTCTTCATTCAATTTAGGTCTAATTTATTCCTAGCGCTTTTTTCAATTTTTCAATTTACTTGTACTATAAGTAAACACTGTCCGATCACATTTGAATGATTCAAATATTATTAATAGTAACTGTTATCTGTAAGATTGTGGTTGGTTTCCAAATACAAAGATTGAATTAATGACAATTAAATCAAAATATAACCTTTTCAAGAAGTTCGATGGGCATTAGAAATACTTGTCATGTCAAGTGAAAGCAAAGAAGGTTTCACCTAAAAGACTGTTGAGGCAGTTAAGTCAAAAGACAGCGACTCTAAAGTAATTTTTTTTAAACTAACATTACATCAAAATTGACTCCATTTATTTTTCTAATGAACGTTCTTTGTTTTATTTTGAAAGATTCATCAGTGCACATTATTTTAATTTAAAAATATTTCTCCTCTTCATCAAAATGTAATAACTTGCTCTGCCTCTGAAATGACTTTTCTTTTTAATTGACGTCACAGATCTCATATCTCTCTACTCCACCCGTCTCCATTCTGGTAGGAATCTCAAATGTTTTATGATCAAATCAATCATTGATTGACAAACTCCGATCCTGCCCTACATTTGTTTTAAGACATTCTGTTTTAGTCAGAAATACATTGCATTACGGAAGTGGGTTGCAAAATGCGTTTCATGTTGACTGCTTGTTGCTAAGCAACCATACATCCCATAAATCCCCAAATTACCCAAAATGCAATTAACCACAGAATCGAAGAGTTTCATTTATGTTTACCATAAAGATAAAAAGTTATAGCTGTTTTTAGCTGGGATAGCACCATTACGCTGAATTTCTAATAATTCAGTGGATTTAGACGCACTGAAATATTCATCACCGGTCTAGGGATGCCAGTATTGTTAGTCCAATTTGGAAGTAGGTCATTCTTGGCATGGCTGCCTTTGCCCGGTTACAATCCTATCCTCCTGGTATGCTGAACACTTTCAAAGGTTTTTTTTTATCAAAACAGAGCCACAGTCCAAAGCAGAGAATCCCCTGACTTCACCCATCACCTGAGGGCTGATAACAGGCTTTAAGTGCACCACCGAGTACAATCCAAAACCAACACTGAGACCTCGCTGGATTTTAAGGGTCAGTGGAAGCCATCTCCTTTCTATTGTCAGTCTGTCACTTGGCCAGTAGTTGTTTGTACTGATCTGCTGTTTTTCTGCACAAACAAGTGCAATGCATGTTAATATGCCTTTAATGTATAAGAAAATAAGAACCATTCACAATAGAAAGGACATCCTATGGACATAATGTTTGTATGACTAATGGACACATTGTCATAGCCAACTTAGAGTACTAAGAAAGCTTTTAAGAATGCTCACCAACAAAAACATAACATGACATTGATGACATTGAGTTTTACATATATAGTAACAAATGACAAATAATTATGACAATAAAAATAATACATGGTCGGAGCCTGTGGCTGTGTGGACAGCGCTCCAGACACATATGCAGTGCAACTGCGCATGGCGATGCAAGTTCGAATCCCGCTCTGGCGTCCTTTCCAAGCCCACTACCCTCTCTCTCCTCTCTACTTCCTGTCTATCTTCACTTTCCTATCTGAAAAATGATAAAAGGCGGAAAAAAAAATAATAATAATAATACATGGTATTATTGCAATTGTACAATTCAATTGTAAGATAAAAGTTTCTAATCAGACTGTTTGATTCATAGTGCTTTTAAACACTGTGTGTATAAAATTTTCAATTAATCGAGATGTATATTAATAATATTAACTGTAAAATAAGTGTCTGTAATATTGTGATGACAAATACAGCAAAACTTTTAAAAATGAATGGGCATCAAAAATACTTCTGAATACTTTTACTTACATCAGTGCCAACAATAAACAAAACATTACATTAAGACATTAAGATTAGCCTTTATTAAACTCACTGTAAGCAATCTGCAAAACAAAATGCCAAATGCCAGTCCACCTGGAACAACACCAAACCAACAAAAAAACAGCTTTATCATTATATATCATATATATCATTTTATCATATATAAAACTCCTAAGTTACTGGAACGGTCTCTTAAAAGTATCCGGAGGTTAAGTGCGTTGCTCATGGATCACGTCTCGGAAACCTGCACCCATGGTTTGGTGAGCCAGCTCTTTAACCACAAGACTGCACAATCCCTAATATCATTCTGAATGGACCTAATACACTGTGATTTACTACATCACCAACAAATCTGAAAGTAATGCCACTCAGCAGACCTTGCAGTATCGATATTTCAAAAGTATGCATGTCTGCATGTTTGAGTAAAAGGTCCTTACTAAAGCAAGTCAGTGGTCTGCTCTTATGTTCATCTTTACGTGTGATCAATACACAGCAGACATGGCAAATGGTATTTCAGTACCCTTGTCACACTTATTTACAAGCCACCTGTGAATGCGGAAAATAGTCTGTTTTATATTTCTCAAGGACAAAACGATCTTTGGTAAAAGATGGCTTTTAATGTTGGCTTTTTGGTTGATGCGCGTCACATTTGGCAAACGTTTTAAGTAAACGTTTGCGGCAATTCGACTTGAGATGCACGCACTGAGCTTTTTGAAATCCAAACTTTGGAAGCGCTATCGCTGCATGACTCACTTGCGGTCTCCGATATATTGGCGCTCGCTCTTCAATAGCAGGCTTTTGGCTTGTCTGTCGAGACAGGCAATTACATCACAATTTCTGCGGCTGGCTGGTATTATTCAGTGCACCTGTCAACCGCTCAGTCCATATGTACCATCAGTTTGTCAAGCGGCGATAAAACCTCCAGAAATAATCCTGAAAATACTGGCCACCGCTGTATCCTTCTCACACATGATATTTGAGAAGACAACCAACGTCATCCGGGGTGTCCTTCGGCCTGCTAAACGCTAACTTTGGGATGATTAGATGTTTTGGTATTAGGTGATTCTGTATACATGGTGATTAACGTGCATGTTAGTATTTGTAAACACCTCAAAATGTAATTGAAGACATTGCTCTGCATGAGTGTTTGTAAAAAGTTTGTCCAATGAGAAATGTCTAATTATTTCTTGTTGACAGGTTGATGTATAAAAGAAGTTATTTAGTTTGCCTAGTTGTGTCTGTTTTGGATACAGCGTACTGTAACTTATTCCTGAAAAGGAATGTTGCAATTTGCTGCAATAAGGTTATATTCTTAAAATAGAAGTGATGTTCGGTGACAGGTGTACCAACATGCACGAGTCAGACAATGATAAAGTAACACTGTTGATGTTAAATTGATTTGAAATCCAAAAAGTTTGCATATTTTTTCTGTAAAATACTTTTGCACTGATGCTGAACTATTTATAAATAACGTTGTATTCAGGTTCAGGTCCATCTAAAGAAAAAAAACACGTAAATTAAATTTATAAAGTATTTATTTACTTCTTTGTCTACAATAAACATTATTAACAAACCAACCCGTAGTTTAACCTGATAACTGTCACAGCATGAAAATGCATCTGAACTACAATTTTTTAATTTTGAGATGTAAGTTATTTTTCCAACATTTTTATGGCTTTTTAAAAAATATATTTTAGGTATTTTTAAAAATTACAGTAACATTACCATTTTTTATTAACACATTCTTTTTTGTTCATGTTTATTGTTATGAAAATATTTCATTTCGAGTCTTATACCTTTCCATCAATTTATAGTTTGTCATGATTAGATTAAAATTTAACTATGAAATATTAAAGTGAATAGGGAAATAACATAGATGTTCCCCCTGAGGAACGGTGACGGTTAACAAGTTGTGTCCAGGATTACTTGAGTGAAATTTTCACCTCACTGATATAAAACTATAACAGAATACTAGAAATCATCTTAAGTACACTGGCCTATTTGTTGAGTCATACCCGTATTTCATGGATTGTGTGAAATTGGAAGCACAGGGCCTAAGGATTATTCTGTCATGAAAAAACTTTGTTATTTGTCTTCTAGTAGGTTAATAATTGCACACTTCACACACTTGGTGTCCTTTTAGGACAGTCCACTATAGCTGTGCTGATATCCATTTTCAATCTAGATAATAACTGCACACATAATTTGCTAAATAATTATCAAACAATGCAGGAATTGTAAAGTACAGAGCTAAATATGATGATGAAGTTTGGCACTAGTTACAGCAACAACAATGTACTTATAGACTCTAAGGTCATAGGAGGTCATTTAGAAAACATCTCATGAAATTGGGAAAAACCCCTCAAACGTTTTTCATTTTCTGGTTGCACTGAAGTTCTGTAAAAGTCTATTTCCTAGAAAAAGGGTAATCACTGAGCAGAGCAATGAGAACACAATCATCACTTGTTTATAGCGCACAGTGATTTCTATTGGAATATTACGCTTGAAGCGATTTCAGGCTCACAGGACAGGGTCAGCGGATTTATGAACTCCCCGAATGTTTTGGTCCGCAAAACGGACACTGAGCTTGGAGATGTTCAGGAGTGGACAGATGGTGCTGTGGACACTGGCCAGTCTTTACTTCTCCACTCCACTGCCCAGTAATGTCTGTTGTCTTAGATGGTGGTGAATTGTGGCAAGCTGACAGAGCTGCTGAGTGAAGCGCTCATCCAGAGAGGAGATCGACGGAGGGATCCGTCTCATGCAATGGAGAAACCAGACGAGGACCTCAGTACTGGCAGTGCAGAGGAAAGCAGAACCAGAACGCTAGAAAGCTTCAGCTGTTGGGATATTTGCTTTACGATGAATTGATTTCATTCCACGGATAACGTCTTAAAGTGATAGTTAAAATGACAGAAAATAGTTAAAGATAGTTAAAAATACAGAAAATGACAGTTAGTCACACTTTTTTGTCTTGCATGTAACAGTTTAGCTCCTGTTATTATAGCAATAACGTTGGACACAAAAAAATGTATAAGCCATGAGAAACATGTTACTTTTTAAGCATGATAAATGGCTTATAATTCGATGACAACAGCACTATGATGAAAGACATCAATGTTCAATAAACATTTACATGTTTTATTAATAACTATTGGACTAATGTCACAGCAACAGCCTTGTGGTCAGTTTGGGCACTTCGATAAATCGATCTGTCATACTCATGGAAGACCAGTGTTTACATCCAACTTGGGTCATGTTTCTATCCTATATTTAGCTGTCTCTGTGTTTCTAACTAATGCCGAAAAAACATATACATTTTTAATAGGGATGTCCCGATCCGATCATGTGATCGGAAATCGGGCCCGATCACGTGGTTTCAGACTCGATCGGAATCGGACGTTACCTCCCGATCAGGACTCGGATATATATGTATATATATTCTCATTTTTTTAGAGCCGGGATTCAAACTCACGATGCCCGAAGCGCAGTTGCGCTGTATATGTCTGGAGCGCTGTCCACTCAGCCACAGGCTCCGACATATTCTCATTATTTGAACACATCTATAGTTATGTGGTGGCACAGAGTTAGACCTCTTGACTCCACACAGAAACAGCAACATGCGCAGTAAGAGTTAGGAGTGCAGTTCCTAAAAGCACATTACTGGCTTTGCAAACACTGTGGCACTTTTATTTTTTTTATTTGTTTACATGCCTGCCGGGTATTTTAAGTTGAGGTGCTATTTGTTTTTATATTAGACTTTTTATATTTACTGTTGCACTAAAGTCCAAAAGTGAAGAATTTATGTTATTTATTACTTGATTGTTCAAGCTACCTCACAGAAGTGCTCTGTTTGTTAACAGAGTTGTTGAATGTTAAAATAAGGTGAATTAAATAAAAATAAGGAACATCCTGGATCTGTTTCTTCGCTCTTCTTTATTCTTTTTTTATGTATTATAGAAGTATCGGATCGGGACTCGGTATCGGCAGATACTGAAAATCAAATGACTTGGTAGGGCTGGGCGATTAATCGAAAAGTAATCGACATTCAGAACCTATAATCGATAACAATTTTCCAGGTCGATTATTTCGATTACTTTCCCTTTAAAAACACTACCGCATGTGGAGTAACGTGACCCCGCTCCATTACGTTATTCCGCTGACATGTCGAGCATGGAGAGCTTAAACACGGAGACAACTGAGCAACAAGAGCAGTCTCGTCGTTTGGACACATTTTGGCTTCAGTAAGGATGACATCGAACAAAATTAAGTCAGATGTAGACACTGTAGAAAAACAGTTTCGACGCCCAAAGGTAACACCACCAATTTGTTTCAACACTTGGAGCACAATCACGTTACTGAATATGAACAGTGCATGGCTAAAAACCAAAAAGAGACTGACAAGCGGCCAGCAACAAGTGCCTCCACAAAGCAGATGTCGATAACACAAGTGTTCACAAATGCCACATAGTATGAGAAGAGTTCAAGAAGATGGAAAGAAATAACTGACGCTATTTGTTATTACATCGCAAAGGATATGACTCCCTTGGCTACAGTGGAGCGAAGCGGGTTTCAACATCTCGTTAAAACTCTCGACAGAAGATACACTGTGCCATCGCGATCACATTTTTCTAAAACTGCGCTGCCAGACATGTACAAGACATGTTGTAAAAATGTAGCTGCTGAACTGAAAAATGTTCAACACTTTGCAGCCACATCTGATCTCTGGTCAAGTATGACGATGGACCCATTCTTGAGCCTTACTTTGCACTACATTGACGACGATTGGAAGCTGCGCCAGAGATGCCTTGAGACAGCATATTTTCCAGCCGATCACACGGCAGATATGATTGCGCAAGGTCTGAAAGATATGCTTTCTGAATGGGACCTCGCGGAAGAAAAACTTTCAGCCATTACGACAGACAACGGTGCTAATGTTGTCAAAGCTGCTGCGCTTAATGGATGGATACGGCAGCAGTGTTTTGGACACCAACTACACCTTGCAATTGGTAAGTACACGTCAGCTTAATTAAATATAATAGCATTGGGATGTTATCTAATTGGGCATATCTGGCGTTTACTATATTCTGGCTACGCTAAATTTGTTCATAAAGCACAATATGCTAAATAAATAAATGTTACAATATGCTTGATATTACAGTGTTACAATGTTAAGTTCACATTACAATGTAACAGAACACTACATCATTAAAGTAAAAATCATTGTGTTGTAAAAATGTGTTGTTAATCTGATATTATTTAAGAAATATAAGAGGCTCATTAATTTTGGTACTGTTAAAGCTTCAGGTATAAATAAAATATTGTCAATAATAATAAAAAAGATTAATTTTGTGTGTTTCAGAAAATGGATTGAAAGATCAACGTGTGACACGTGCAGTGAGGGTGTGCAAAAACATAGTCAGTGCTTTTTCCTATAGCTGGAAAAAAAAGAAGGCATTAATGAAGGTGCAACAAGAACTGAACCTGCCACAACACAAGCTAAAAACAGCATGCGTTACCAGATGGGGATCGATGCAAATGATGATTGCAAGATTCCTTGAACAAAGGAAAGCTATTACACAGGTCCTTTCTGAAGACAAAAAATCCAGGCACCTTGTTCCATCGTAGGCTGACCTTGATGTCTTAGAAGCTGTCAGCAAGGCTCTTTCCCCCTTGATGGAGTTCACAGACACCCTATCAGGGGAAGAGTATGTGACCATTTCATTTGTAAAGCCTGTACTGCACATCCTCAATTCACGAGTGCTTGCTGAGGAGGAAGATGATGTGGAGCTGACTAAAACTATCAAAACCAGCATCCTCAGGTACCTTAAGGAGAAGTACTCAGATCCTATCACAGAAGAGTTACTGGAAACTTTTGTTGATCCCAGATTTAAAGCAACAATCTGTTGTTTACATTGATACATTGCACATTAAAATATTTGTTTACAGAAGATGCAAGAAATGCACTGTTTAAAATATTATTTACAGGATATACAAGAGTTATTTTATTTAGAAGAGATACTGCTTATTTTCTACTTTTAATATGAAAAACATTGAAAATAATTTATTTTGTTTCCAAAAGTGCAAGTTATTTATTTTTACTTTTTACTTTTTTTATAAGAACAAAGTGACTGTTCGTTTTAGGCAATGTGTGCTTTAATTTCAGTTGTTCAACATTGATGTTCAATAAATAATCATAGATAGTAGATAGTGTGTGTTTCCTTCAATTATTTTAAAATCAAGTTATGCACCCTTCATTCAAAAATCTCTCACATGTAATATGTGAGCATATTTACTGTACAAAACTTGTCAGTGAACTATGAGGGCAAAAAAAATAAATAAAATAATCGTTCATTCATCGTAATCGAGTTAAAAGGTTCAGTTAATCGAGATTTTGATTTTAGGCCAAATCGCCCAGCCCTATGACTTGGACTCGAAAAAAACCTGATCGGGACATCCCTATTTTTTATCTGCCAAGTAATATAGTTAATTACACTAATTGTAGGCTGTTTGTGGTTGCCAAGCAATGCAGCAACGTGGCGTATTAATATAGAATGAGTGGTGACCGATGTGTTTATCTGCATTATAAATGCAGCTCATCTCATCTAAATAGAGAGTATGCGGCACTGTTCAGTCATTTCAAACAGCATAGCAAATATGCGCAAATGCATTAACTCAATCACTAAGAATGTTTAATAGGCAGTTCTTCACCATTTCTGGTGTGTTGACAAAGCTGTTATTCTATTATAAAAATTTGTACAAGAGACGTCAAATCTTCTGTACATTGCCACCTCTTTACTTCCCTGACCATACCAATCATGCAATCCCTACCAAAAAATCCTCCATTAACATCAATGGCAGATATATTATTATATTATAGTAAATATTACACCAATGACTGATTTTTTCAGACGGCTCTTAAAAGCATGAAATAGATTTTTCTCTGTCTGATGATTTTGATGTTTTTTCTAAGCTCATGAAGCACAAGTCACGTGACACTACTGAGTTCATGCTTTTTGTGAATGAGCATGTCTAAAATCACGACTTGCTACATTATCACAACAAGCCAAGATATATTTTAACATGCACTGTCAGATTCTTCATTTTATTGAAACTACACTAAAAGTGTGAATTATTGATGCATTTAATCTAGCCTTTTGAGAGTTTATGCAGATGACAGAAAGATGTGACGTGAAAAATTGATGATATTTAAATGTTTAAACACATCACACATATCTTCAAAGACACACCTATGAATAAGAGCTGATCTAATTCCTGAAAGATACTATTTTAGATTCCGTCCCCATGACAACAGCAGGAAACAACTGCAGTATCTTCAATTCAAACCCAGATATGCATGTGCTCGAAATAAAATGGCACATATTACTCGCTCGTGCGTTACATTATACACTGTGCAAATGTCATTTCACTAGTTACACGGACATGAAATGAAACAACTACAGAAGTGAGATAATAAAGTTTACCAGACGTAAGTTTATCACTCTTTATGGATAAACACAAATATTTAAAATAATTTGGGCGATTAATGATGTTTTATTAACAAAGTTCGGGAGGAGCGCGTTGGATACGTGTCACAATCAAGTTAACCAACACCAAGAGGATAAATACAGCCGTCTTACCTCTACCCATTTTGACGGTTACCAGCATCCCTCCACCACCCCATCTCCTCACTTAGAGTTCTTACTACACCTATACGGGGGGTACTCTGGGTTCGGGCTGTTCCCGAGCTTGGAGCCCTTCCCCGGACAGCACGCCAAATACGCATTACTATACCCCAGTTAATTATACGTAAGTGTGAACTCGTGAAACATCATAAATAAGTACAAAATGATATAAACTCACCAGAGCCTGTGAGACGGCAGAACTCATAGCAGGTAAAATATAAGATGCCCTTTAGGATAAAGGCTGACGTTGCATGTTTTGAATGCAAGGACAAAGCACTAAAACCTCATAAGAGAGGTATGTTTTATCACAGTTCAGGACGTAGCAGAAATGTTCTGTTCTTTTCAAGATGCATATTCCTTATATTATGTACTGTATATATACTGTATATTACTCTATATAAAGTATTGAATTAGGATCTTATTAGAGCAGCTGGTTATAACGGTAGGGAGTGATAACGCTGAGCTTTCCTGTAGCTCAGCTGGTAATATTCAAACGATTATCTCTGATTTACATCCAAGTGAACGTTACTATTTTTAAAACGGGCAATGATTTATCCCACGTCAAGGACCATTAATGTAGCAATTTGTTTACAACTATTATTAATGGATTTAACAGGCACTTGCAAAACCTGCAAGTTTTCACATTTCAACACGCCAATCATCGATCACGTGCTAAAAGGCCGGATACATCAAGTGTTATTCACGCCACATACGGTAGGCATCTTCAGCGTATGTCCTCGCCTTTAAACTCAGCACAAGAATGAGATTTTCATTGCCTGTTGACAGGACAGATCAGATGATTCACTCCGATGAAACGTTTGCTTATTGGATGTGCGATTGATTTGGCGCACCGCAGAAACTAGATGATCCCGGCAAGTGAGATATTTGTCACAACCCCCTTATTTCCTGTGATGATTTCAACACCAGAGACTAATTAGCATAATTAGTATTAATTTCTTTTCCAAAGGATGATTTACAGTAACTGAGCATGCATTAAAGAGTACAGAAATCACCCGTGACATTTCCCTTTACGTTTAAACCTCCATGTCACAACCGCATGCAGAAACCCAATAATTTTCTTTACACTTTTGGACTATGATGAGGAAATATTTTGACTGCATGTGATATCATAATGAGTAATGTATTTAAGCATGAGGTCCCTACAAAATAATGTGTTCTGGGAACAGAAACTAAACAAATATAGCACATTTTAGAAATTACACATGAAAAAAGCCATAATCTTGTTTGCATATTTTAAATTCAAACCGTGTTACGCGCAACATAACATTTCTGATTTATGTGTTTGCAACAGAGGATTAAAATTGTGCTCACTTTGTTTAGGATAAGAGCAAAAGAATTTGAATTAAGGGTTGCAATTAAAAGAGCTTTCACACCCCAAGTACAAGCGCCTATTACTCCCAAAGGAGCAGTTTTTCAGTCAATTATCAGTTGTTTTATAAGGTGAACGCACATATTTCTGCAGAAATGAATGGTCTTTCAGCCATCTGGCATCTTTTTGAATTAAGTGTGCCAAGAGAGACTATCCATGTGGAACGCTTGTATAGAGATGCTGTTGGTTGAATAAGACATACAGTAGCATTTTTTTTTTTTTAAGGGAAAACAACAAAGTTATTTTTTGCTGATTCAGATCTACACCTATATTATTTATGGATTACTGATCACAAAGCATTGTCTTCAAAATATATACATCTTTGTCACATGTCAATCAAAAGTGATGGCACAGCAAGGTATCAATCATATTTATAGACATATTAAAGTCAGCACGATGGTATTCGGCAGTACTTGACTTTTCCATCATGCTGTCCTTGATTCTCTGGCAGTTGTGTCAGACAAACAAGATTCAAAGGTAAAACTGTGTAAGTTAAGCTTCTTTGTTGTCCATTAGTATTGCGTTATGGGATAAGAAGTGTTTGTTGTCATTTTGCACTTTTACCACATAGCTCCATGGCAGACTTGCGATGCGTTTGCAGTGCACTAAAACATTATTTTACAGCCACATTCGCGAATCATTTTCAAACTGTATATTTTGCCTAAAGTGGTGTATACAAACTAAGTAATATATAATTCAGAGTAATACAATTAGCCCACGCAGTTGTTTCTCCATGACAAGCGGTGTGTTGTTTGCCGGCGTTTCCTCTCTTTGTTTACTTTCGGGAGTTCCGTTGGAATTTTCCCGCACGTTATTTCTGACCAATCGAAAAGCAGTTTGGGAATTACGTTCAAGACACATCTGACCAACGAGTGATGTGGATGTTGTCATGTGACTGCATTTTGGATCAGAGGAGTCAATGTGGTGTGAAAAGAAACCAAAACGGCTGAAAAATGCTATAATGTATTTTTTTTGCCTATGGTCTGGACCAAATGAACCGAACTACAGATGTGAAAACACCCTAAGTGATCATATCAGGCAAGTATGTGAAAGGTTACAACACTCTCAACATTGGATTTATACTTAAGTTCCTAAATAAGTGAGCAATAAAGAGCGCAGATAAAACAGACAAAAAATGATATATTAGAATGAATTAGTATTAAATCTGTCTGAGTTTTATAAACTACTTTGTTTTTGGTGCAATGTGCAAAAACCCAACTAATCAATAATAAATTTCATTATTGTCTCATTTTTATTATCTGTTTTTCTTTTTATCGGTTTATTGATTAGTTGTTGTAGCCTTAATTAGATTTTGATGAAATATTGTGAAGACAAAGTTTGTTTTCACAACAGGATCAAGTGTTGACATGTATCAAGAAAGAATGAGTCGATTTTGTGTTGACTTACATACCAAAGCTTGAAATAAATTCAAATGTTATCATAAATCTAAAGCCGCCAATGTTAAATCTGTAATATCTTAACACAGTTTTCTAAATGATAGACCACGGCTCGCCGCGACTCTTCTGTTCTCACAAGGAAACAATTTACCATTCACACAATCTGAACCTGTTGAGAAAAAGGTTTCCCACCGCAGCATATCTTGCAGTGTGGCGGACACACTCTGACAGCTGGGTTGCTGTGTTTAAATTAGAGCAAAAATCCCTACAGTAGGTGGGATATTGAACTCTGTGCATTATTAAAGCAATATTTAGAAGGGCTGCCTCTCTATCCTACAGAGCCCTGTGGCTCCACGGCCCTGTGGCACATGCCTGTGATTCAGAAAAGCACTCTTTCTCTCTGTCTTCTATGTTGAAATGGGTTAGAAACCTCAATACGGCTAATTCTGTGATCCATTAATTACAGGCCCAATGGCGGGTGCGCGAGATGCCACGATTACGGTTCAAGGACAAGCCTCCCGGTGTCTGGCGGGCTGCTTTCATACTCGATGTCTGCAGGCGGACCGGTCGGACACGCTCGCTGGAAAATTCGTAATCCACATCTTATATCTTGTGAGGCCTGACTGCTGTATGTATCTGCCAAGACTGTGCCAAAAAAAGAAAACGGCACATTGATAGAGTCTTATATACCAATACGAAAGAAAAAACACAATAGGAATACAGCGAGACTAAAGGTATGTTTAAAAAAGAATTAAGGTAAGCAAAATATCAAAGTATGCGTTTCAAGCTGGTCTGAAATGAACACTTTTATCCATATATTTTTAAGTGTTTATCCAATGTGCACTCACTAATTTACTATTTCCCATGATATATGAGATTCGATCACCTGATTGGAGTCATCTGGGAAATACTGACAGTAAACACCATGAATGGACAGTGATAGACAGCAGTGTTTTATTTAAATAGAATAAATATTTGTATTAAATATCATAAATAAACATAAGAGCAAATAAAAGTTGTTTCTGGTAATGTGAAAAACGTTTAGAATATAAAATGTACCATTTACAATGCAATACATAAAGCCCTCGAGTGTGATGTAATGCAAGCGATATTTTCATGACAAATATTTGTGACATACAATACTGTCTGATTCATGGTATGCATGGGCAGTGTCCAAAATCACTTCTTCCCCATATAGTCGACTCAAATGTCATTTACTATATTGAGAAGATAGTAATGGAGTGAACATGTGAACGTGTTTTAGATACAAACCATGACATGTAAGGAATACTAGAAAAAGACCCACACGCATAACCTGGTGTCCATCCGCCGAGAAAAGCAGTCTCATTTCCAAAAGACAATTTACTTCTAATGAATATATTTATAAAATGTCAATTTGTATTTAACCTACAATATTTATTTTATTTAACTTGTGGGTATTCCCAAGTTGTATGGATCAATGCCAATTCAACTTTGCATCTTCTTTTCAAAATAAGAGACTTTCTCGGGAATCACGCGAGATTTCTCAACCTACAATATGAACAATAAAGTCAATGAAAGCGATACCTCTAGCAGGCATGAGTCATTATCATCATGCGGCAATTTCTCCAGCAATGATTTCTGTGAGTAATATAAACACTCCATTTGAAAACACACAATACTGGGGGCTACATTATATTTCCCAGAGACATGCCTCCTCTTATACTTTTGTACAATTTCTCTCCCAGCTTAATCAGTGAGCTAATGGAATAGCTTTAATAAGACCAAGACGTGCAGATCAGCCATTGTGTCACATTGCCTTGTTTTCGTGCAGATTCCCTAAGGATTCCAGTAGACTTAATTAGAAAAAAAAAACATTGTTGGTGGGTAAAAAGTCTGTGTCGAGAAAAGTCAAATAAAGTAGGATTTCTCAGTGGAGGAAACCTTCAGAAATAGGCCTATATGATGCTGTGACATTAAAACTAAATGCTATTTTCACCACATTTTAGATTTTGTTTTAATATCAAGGTGTTCAAAAAGCAACAGGAAAAATGGCTAAAGCCACCAAACAGTTCTAATGTGACGTTCGTAAAGCAGTTTTAATAAGAATCGTCTCTTGAGACGATAAAGTGTCTGTATTCTCATATGGTTGTACATCCTCAGTGGGATTGTAATCCACCCCTGAGACACAAGCAAATTAAATTATTTCAATATTAGTGACTGATACCCTCAAAAGCAGCGTGCATGAGCAGCATGAGTCCATGCGTTAATTACAGAGACTAAAACATCATCAGAGACAAGACACCTGCATGCTAACACTACACATCCATGCTTATGAGTACTGGTTACTCAAGCGAGACCTCCGAGCCGTTGTGTTTGTGTATGACTGCAAATTCATCAAGTGCCTGAATGAAAGCAATAATCAATATCCTGGAGTTCATGCAATGAGCTCGATTCATACTCAAACTAAAGGCGTTATAACTATAATTGCCACATAGACTGCACACAGTATAATGACTGAGAACAGAATGCAAACATTATTTATTGTAAATTTCCACTGTAATCTTTCTTTATTTCGGCTTTATTTTTTTTAAGGTATTTTTATAAATTACTTTAACATTATTGTTTTTTTATACATTTTTTTGTTTATGTTTATTGTTATGAAAATTTGTCAAATATTTCATCTCGAGTCTTACACCTTTCCATCAATTTATAGATTGTTATGATTAGATTCAAATTCAACTATGAAATATCAAGTGAATAGGAATATAACGTAGGTGTTCCTCCTGAGGAACGGTGACAAACTCTCTCCATCTTGTATTGATAATTGACAGTCCGGCTATAAGATTTTGTCTGCAAACACAGTCATCTGTGGTGGTGTGGTGGTTAGAAATGTTCTTTCAGTTCCAATCCTCTTTAATTTCCAGAGCAAACATAGACATTTGTGCATCTCTAATGTCGTGTAAATATGTTAAAACTGCACATTGCAGTGTATATCCAAATATACGGCAATGTTCACAGACACTTAAAGATGCGAATGAGATTGCCTTGAAAACGATTTCGCATTCATCTCTCTTTCTCAAAAACCCACAAAGGTGGTTCACCTACAATATCTTCCTCTTCAGAAAAGATGTCACTTACAAATGTGTGAAAAAGGTAATGATTAATCACACCTTTCATATCCTGCCTGTCTGTCTAATTTATGTAGTCAATTCAGCCTGTATCTGATCTAATTTACTACAACCTCATCACTCAACTCCCACCAAAGACATCATGATTTCACAAAGCTGGCTTCACCAATTCATATCATTACAGGAACTGAAGAATAACAACTACTACTAGCGTTAACATCACACATCTTCAATGGAATCCATTTGCCACGTAACAAATCTATTGAAGAAAATCTATGAATTATGCTGTCTGTTTGTTGACAACAGGAAATGGATAAAGTCAAACAAGGCTTGTTGACGCATGTTTGCAAACAAGCTCGGCTAGGTTCACGTGGAGATTTAATTCTTTTCGGATATTCCAATAAGATTATCCTTTTTTTCTTTGAAAAACATTATTGTTTATAAATTCACAGTTCTGTGTAAGTGAATATTTGTCCTCTCCACTCTGACTGTGAGGCAACAATCAGATGATTAGTCAGTTATTACCTTCTTTTACACAGAAAATTTTCTTTGCATTATGTATTTTTGCTTTTGTGAAGATGTTCTCAGCATGGCACTGCGGACTGTAACTACATGTATACTTAACTCTAGCAATGCTCACAAACGTGGGTTTCCATGGTCATAGAAAACATGAAAATATGAGTTTTGTAAGTTTAAAATTGTGTTTTCCAGGCCTGGAAAATCACGAAACTTCCTAAAATCCTAAAAGTGAAAACTCATCTTAGATTAGCATAGATGACATAGCTATCCTGTTTAAACTGCAACCCATAACATTTTGAAATGAAAAAATAAAAATAAATAAAGTAAATTAAAATTTATTAATTTTACATTTATACATTTATTATTATAAATATTATTATAAATAATCATTATGGAGAGTCTTCTTATCCTACCTTATATTATCTTATTCACAAGCTTCAAAAATCGTGTTAGGTATGATTTCACAGAGAAAGTTAGGTTAAACCACACATAGAAAATAACTCCTGAAATAAATTCTGAAACGTTACTCTGAAATGTTTTGATTGAGACAGAGATGGCAATAGAGTCACAAGTGTGATGCTTTGACCAGCAACATTAATCTTATTTTAGAGTTCTATAAAAATAAACAGAAAAAATGTTTTATCTTTTTTGTTCATGTGCAGTAAGTATTCAAAACACTGTTACGTATATATTGTGGTATGAAAGAGGAATCATGACATCATCATCTAATTTCTCACTCTTTACTCAAGACACTGACTTATATTCTGCCCCAAAAATGACATTGATGCAGATCAGTTTTAAATGTATTTGTAGTTTTATAGACCTTTCCTCCAAAACAATTATAAATGTTATGCTTTAGGTAATCAATATTCTTTTGCTATAGAAAACTATTGGCATGCGGTCCCGACCATGATTGATGCGCCAAATCTAAAATTTGCTATTTAACATGCTCATAAAAAAAATCAGGGCATTGATCTTTAATACTCTTGGAGTCAATAATAAATGTGTGAGAAGAAGCATTTTTGACATCAGCCATTTTAAAGATTTCAAGAAACTGCTTAGCATACACTTCCTTAGCAAAGGACATTAGATGCTTTTACAACGAGGCTGACAAATCGATAGTGGCAAAGAAGGAAAAGCTGCATCTGACCATCAAACATCATTAGAAATATAAAACTTTTAATGCAGGTTTCATAAAGGCCTGTCAGTACAGCCGAAGCAATGTGGCCAGACTGCCTAGCGAAATGCACAAGCGCTTCAGCCTGCCAATAGGACAAATGATACAATCAGGAACTTTATTCTCGAGTGAAAATTCTCAAGAACAAGCCAAAATGTGTATTAATTTGGATTGGATTTGGCGTGGGAGGAATAGCAGCTGGTTATGTTGCAAAGATGGATGAAAGCTGTACAGAATTGTGATTGGAGCAAGTTACCCCAGGGCTGCAAATAGTCGCACACTATAGCCAGACTCTAGTCATGAAGTCTGGTCCATATTGCGTTTTTTTCTGGCCAAGAACCGCCCACTTAGACAGGAAGAGACAGTCTGACCAACATAAAAGGCTGCAACCCCAAACTCCATATCTGATTACAATAGTCTCATTTTAAAGAAACTCATTTAAGATTTATACAGAAAATAAGACAAATTAAAGAAAATGTTTTTTCTTACTATTTCTGTTTGTTCTAAAGTAAAATTATTTAACAGTCATGCAAAATAAACTCAATCGTATGATCTACCCCAGTGATGTTAGGCTAAGGGGTGGGGCTTCATAAAATTTCAGTTTCATTGATTAATTGTTGCGGTCTCGCCACAGACAAAACTTGGAAGGATCTTTGGATTTTGAGTTTTGAATAAGTGATTTGACCACATTATCACCTTCTAGCCAGAGAGGCTGATTTTATTAGCGAAATATACAGGACACTAATCTGCAGTGCTGTACGCTCTCCAAAAATGAATCCATTATAAAACAATTTGTCTACTTGTTGACTTTAACAATAGCATGATAGTATGCAATTGAGTACTTACTGTGTAAGGTCTTATTGTCGGCTATCAATCCTAATACATTGATTTTATTGCTTTGTAATAGTTCTTTGTCACGTTCCTTTCAAAGATTCATAGGAAACTTTGATCTGAAACTTTCTCTCAGATCTTTTTATAAAAGCCTGTAAAAATGTAAAACAACAAAAAATTGTAGAAACAATTGAGATGCATTTTTTTCTATTATTTTTTCCAATAAGAGGCCTATTTGGCCATGAGTCTCTGTTTCTGGGTGCGCAACTGGTTCATTCTTCTGTAAATATTTGATGGGTTGTGAACTGAAGATCATTTCTAAACACACAAAACGGATTATTCAGGTGACAACGTTAATTATCTTTTTTTACACAACAGACCCATTTAAAATGTATCCTTAAAGGTAAAGTTCAACAAAAAAAAAAAAAAAATGTTGTCATGTTTATTAACCCTTCCTGTCCTTCGTCTTCTATGACATACAAAATGAGATTTTAGGTGAAATGTCACAGAGCTTTACAGAGTTATGCAGCTCTTTGATCTAATTTGTGCTTGTGTTAAAAAAGAATAAAAAAGAACATCTGTGCAGCATCACTGACAGCAAAACGTTCTCACGTCTCTTGTGATTGAGTGTTAAGAAAAACATGCAAGCAAATGAGAAAATCATGCTGAAGAATATTATGTGGATGGAGCAAATGATGACAAAAATTTATTTTGTTTTTGGTATATTATGTTCTTTTGTCATTAAACACAGAATAGAAAATGATTTGGCAATATGATGTGATTTCTGCAATGCACTTTCTGCTATGTTATACATTTTCTCTGCTACTTTCCACTTGATGGCAACTCTCATTTCAGTGGCACAGCGAGTTCTGGCGACTGCATAATTTCCAGAAAATCAAGGCTATATGACAGAAATATTTCATCAACTGATATTCAAGTAATCAAACTTGCAAACTTTCGGTGGCATTGCCTTATCAAAACTGACATGGCACTTGAAAGGCAAAGCACTCTCTTGATTATTCCCACTAACTTACGGTTGGTCACATCATCAAGCAACAATCAAGCTTGCATCATGAGGGGCTTAAACACAGCTGCTAAGTGGAAACAGAGAGCTGAGCCACTTTAAATGTATACGACAAATTACCATGATCAACATACAACCGACCAGCAAATGAGCCTGTGTGTTCCTAGAAAGCAGCTTTACACATCGCATCAGTTTTTTTCTAAAATCATTTTTACTACAATTATTCTGCAACGTTAAATCAGGTTAAATGCATACTCTTAAACATATGTGCGGTGGCATTTAAAGGTAAAAATATGCAGCCGAGGTTTGATTTGCATCTGTTTTACTAGATATATTACAAACAACGATATTTGACAAAGTTCTTATTAAATTCAAAATAAATGTGGACATATTTTATATTATTCAGTATTTTATTATTTTAACGCTCATAAAGACCCTACAGTATGTGGTAATGGTGAGTTTCCTGCAATGTATTTCTTACACAATATTTGTCACAGTTTAAATCAGTCGTTTGGTTTTGTGTTATGCATTAAATAAAAAATGCAAGTCTAGCGACACCAGCTGCGGTGAAAAACACTTTTTTAGAGCATTAATGATAACACTGTTTCCTCAATCATAATGTGCATGAAATTCTGGGTTCATTCTTATTCAGTGATAATAACAGAAATCAACAGAAGCCCAAATTAAAATTTTTTTTTCTCGAAAAGTTGATATTTTAAAACCACACACCACACTTTTCAGTAAATTTTCAGCTCAATTTTAATTTAAAGAGCTTTTCCGTGTGCATGAAGACCTCAGAAGTGTCACGGCAAGCGGCTGATTGTGAACAGCAGGCTTTGCGCACCATTCAGAAATGAATTGAAAAGCCTTTCAGATTCAATTCCTGAATTTAATTTGAGGGTACAAAAAGGATTATAAATTGTTGTTTGAATTTCCATTACAGATTCATATGAAATATTCATATAACTGCTCATTCAAAAATAAAAACTCATAAAAACAATAGATAATATAAATAATCACTGCTTGAAATACTTGAACATTATACTTAATTAAATTAAATAAATAACTTTTGAATTGGGCTGTTTTATAGACCGGCTTTATTTCCTAGCAACACGTTACAATTTTAAATTCAGTATAGTTCAATATATTATATAATCTTTTTTCAGTATTTTCTTTTCAATCATTTCGAAGTTAATAAATATGTCAATATGCTGTATGTCAAAAGTAAAAACTTAATTGTATTTACATATATTTAATTTAAAACAATTTATTTATATATTATAAAAAATAAAATAAAATTATAATCAATTATTTAAATGATCTTTAATGACTCTTATTCGTTTCAACAGACTAGAACTTAAAATATGTCTAATCAGTGAAGAAAAAAATAGATCAACCAGATCAAAGAATTAACAGGCATAATTAGTCAGAATTAATGAAGCAATTATTTATGTTTTGTCATAAAACTGTGTAAAGGGCTTATAAAGGGCTTATAAAACTCATGTTAGACTAAAAAATGCATTTCAAAAGTAAATTTCAGAAGTAAATTTCTTCTTCTGTCATTCTTCCTGTCATCAATTCTTACTTTCTAAATGTATGTCATCTACTGTATTAGTGGTCTTGACATACAGCATACAGTCATACTGTAGTGTGTGGAGCTCCTCCATCAGTGTGATGCAGTATTCATCATCTTTATAGGCCATGTTTCACAGAGCTAACAGTGATCTAATTGTGGCCAGTCTTAGGGCATTGTAGCATCGCTTTTATGGTTTCTTTAATTCATATAACAGATGGCACATGAATAGAAGTTTAGAAAAACAAGACGGGACGCTGGGCGCTCGATCAAATCTCACTCTATACAGATCTGGGACAAACCCTTTGGTGCTGCGCGCTCCCCATCATTGACAGCTGAGACCGGGCGTGCGGGACGGTCTGCTAAGACGAAACCATCAGATAGTGAGATGGATTCAGTATTTTTATAGTACGACACTACTGTATAATATACAGTGCATATGCAGAATGAGAGTTCTTTGAATGAATGAGATAAACAATGCATGATGTCATTGGATATTACGTTTATGTAAATAAAAGCTTTAATGTTTTTACTTTTTGTAAGTAACTTGTGATTTAGCTAATAAATTGCAGATTTAATGTAAATTAATTAGCAGCATTTACAACACTGTTACATGTCCAGGAAGGCCCTGTTGTACCAAGAGGCTAATTTGCTGTAATATGAATGTATATGACTATACAAACCCAGCAAATCCTGTATCAAACAACACAACACGTCTCTCTGTGTGATTAAAACACTTCAGGCACAATGTGAAATGCTGGTGGACTCTGGCAGGACTCAAAGAGACCTTTCCATAAATGACAGTTAAAGATGCTGTAAGTGATTTTTAATGGAACAGCTCACTGAATATTACTGAAATAGGTGTTTTGAGATATCACACCTGTCTCTGTGACAGCCCTACAGTCTGTCTACACCAAAAAGAGTCCTTCCATAGGACGCTGTTCTTTAGTAAAAAAATAATACATAAAACATAAAAAAAAACATAAAATAAAATAAACGACTGGTTGGCCCAACAAACGTATATTTACCCTTAACCTGTTAAGCCGACCGATCCATGAGGGCGGGCCTGACGTGGTTTTGTTTACCAACGATTACCTTCACTATGTATTTTATTGTCCGAGGATTGCATTAAACATCACATACCAAAATGAACCATGATTTTATTATAGTAATATAGTTTATGTTTTTGGTGATTTTTCAGAGCTACAACAAATATTATGGTTAAACTACTTTCATTATAGGTTTATTTGTGATTACTATATGGTTTAACTACAAATAAAACCAGGAGATTATTAATTTTTATAGTTAAACTATGGTTACATTTCGTAAGAGATGCGGCTGAACACAGAAATTGCTTCAAATATTCATATATCATACAAATCACAATGTTTCAAAACTCATTTTAGCATGTTATTCGACTAACAATGCAATAAACAAGTCATGTATAAGTGTACATTTTAAATTAAAAATGTTTCATTTGTTTATCAAACGTCCTGGTATTAAATGAATTGTGTTTATAATAAATGTTGATCTCATTTTTCTCTATGACGGATACAACGTTACCTTAGAATTTGACAAACGTATATTAATAGTTGGCAGGAAAATATATATGTAGCTTAATGGGTTTTGTAAAAGAACAGTTTGTCAGCATCAAATTCATCGACATGTTTTTAATTGGACAGGGGATGGTCTTATTTACTGAATAGTCTGAAGGATGTTAGTAACAGCAAGTTTGCACCTTCAGAAACAAAGAAAGCATTCTTGTTTCTCAGAAAAGTGCTCAGAACTGAAATACAAGTTTACGAACGTAACTCGTGATACCTGCCAACCTACTGACGATGTGCAGATGTCAGTATTTCTCATCCCCACGGGTTGATTAAAGTGTTAGGACAGATTGCTCGAAGAGGCGTTATATGGGGTTAAGCACTCCCACTGCCTGGGTTTCGCTCTCCACGGGCAAGTCTGATATTTTATTGTCAGTTAGCTTTAAGATAAAAGTGACTCATCTCACTCTGACACTCATCAAGACGTAGGCTTGCAAGTGAGAAAGAGAGAGACTCAGCGAAGACAAGGACATCATTTACCATTAGACTCCCATTTGAATGCTATACAACCTCTGTGAAAGGCACAGCAGCCACCCATGCAAATAATCATGGCGAAGTCAGACAAGAGCTACAGTGTTTCTTAACATAACCCCATAAAACTTCAATCTGTTCTCAAATCAGATCTTCTTATATGACATTTGTACTAACTCAGGGTTTGTATTACTGTAATCTTGTTCCATGTTTTACAATATTTATACCTCACCCGAGATTAGTAATTTAGCCTTGGTGATTTTACGCAGAGATTTTATGCTGTACATATGTAAACCATGGGTTAATGTTCTTCATTTGCATATTAACAAGGCTGGTAACAACAATTGGACAAGCACAGCTTGTCCATCTGTGGAAATGTCATCATGTAAATTATTCGCTCACGTAAATAGTTCTCTCTCATCGCTTGAATAAAAGCTCAACATTATTTTTCCACAAATGTACAGTGCGTTTTTTGCGACTGTATGGCGCCATTTTGTTTATTATTTATTGTTATGATTCGTTGTCTGTTTTCCAACTACACCACTCGGTAAAATAGCTTTATCAACATTATATGCCATTGTTCTAGAAACACTGGGGCAATGTTTGCATTATGGATGTGACATTGAAATTTAAGAATGTATTTATTCCCAATATATTGAACTGTCTGTTTATATTGTACTAAACTCCTGTTGATGGAAGCCAAACATAAAAAGTGGAATGTTTAAGAACATTCAGAAATAATGTTTTCATAACATAATGAGAATGTTAGCAAAACGTTCTTAAAACATGTTTTAGTTACAGCTTGAAATGGATTTGTACAAATCAGATTTCATATGACATTTTTGACAAACAGATTTAACTAACTGTCTAAATGTAGTCTTAGTTACTCCCCAACACTTATAAATGTTATTGTTTTTAAACATGAACTTGATGATAATAGGAAACAAGTACAGGTCAATACATTCAATTCAAGATATAAGAAATCCTGATCTGGTTTATTTCTGCATAAGTGAACCCTCTTCTCGAAACTTGGATGCAGCACTGTCTAGCCCAAAACACAAGAGAGCAGCGAACAATTTCTGTCAGGCATGCTGAATTCTTTAAGAGTTGGTAATACCTTAGGGTCAGGACAGCAGACGGAATGGTTAAAATTGACTGGTACACCCCAATGACTTAGAAAGGTCTCGGAAGTCCATGTCTGCGCATTTACTCCATGTTATCGCTTGTCCAAGCGACGGGGCTTTGGAGAGTAGATGATATCCTTTCATAATAAAACAGATGCTGGCTAGCTAAACGCAAACGCCCGTGAGCTGTGATTCAAACACTAAATCAAAGTAATTATTTAGCAGGCATGATCTCGCCATGTGAAGTCATACAATAAAAAAACCATTTGAAGCAACGGTACATTCCATCCCTTAATTGACCGGTAATGTAATGTGCTGTTTCATAAGGCACAACTCCTTGATAAAGCTGTAATGGATCGAACTGCAGGTTCCTGTTCTCGGAGTGCATTTTCAAAGCACATTAACTAAATGTATTTTTGTCGCAAAGGACAGGAGACAAATAGCAATAGACAAAGTAAATGGCTAAATAAGCCCGATAAAAGGCTGCACAAGATGAAAGAGTTACAAAGCTACTGAAAAACAAACCATCTTGTAGTCTCGAATAAGAGAAAAAAATTACAAATGAGATGAATTAGTGCCGTTTGCTAATGCAAGCATCACTATTCGTGCTCGCATTTAGGGTTAGGGATACGAGAACTGTTCCACCATTAAATAGTTGAAAAAATTGAATAAAGTTTTGTGTTTTTTTCTGCATTACAGCAATGTAAACTTACTTGTAAACTGAATAGGGTGTTTGTTTGTCATGAAAAATATCATGATGCAAAAATCTTAAGAGGGGCTTTTTATGCCAAACATTATTTCTTTTACAAACTAAGTTAAATGTGAGCCAGACGTGTAAATGAAAGGAAGCGTGAGATTTACCTTCCTGTAAATCAACCCGTCTCTTGTTCGGCTGTAAGGAGACACTATAACAAGCGGGTTTTTGTCGTGAGTATAACAGGGGACAGACAGATGTAAGATTCTCTGGATTCTCCTTTATCTGAACATAAGCATAAATGCAGGTTTATCTCCAGCTTCTTTATATTGAGCTCGTCCTCTGCTGCAGTAAATGCAAGCACACCCACACGCTGCGATGAGAAATGAAAGAAAGAAGATGTCTGTTATCTCTAGCAGATGCACAGTTAGCGCCAACAGCTGCTAAGAATAACCTCGCCAAGCCTTTAATGCATTATCATTTTACTTTGTCTAAAATAATGAAAAAGAACTCCCTCTCCCCGTTTCTTTCTCAATCGCTTTCCTGTGGAAGAGATGAATTAAAAACGACACCTCTTTAATATCTCAGTTGTTTCTATTAGACAGCAATGAGATTAACTGGAAACTTTTGTTAAGTCTCCAAAAGTTTTACTGCTTATGGAGAAAAAGCACAATGTAATATCATGTGTGTCACCTCTGGAGTTACAAATGAGATCTTAAAGATGTGCTCTGAAGTTAGCATTGACACGTTGGAAATCTTAACCAGACTTTTTTGTGCTTTTTTCAGTAGTTTATAAACACATTAATGGTTAAAGTCACACAGCACTGTATTCAGCACAAACTGTATGACAAAAACATACAAGCAACATGTATGTGCACAGAGAAAACCATGTTTATGCGTGGATAGTATAAAGTATATATTTTTCACATAGTCACATAGTGAAAAAAACACACACTAAACATACTGTATGTTCACAAGACTTTTGACTGCTGGATCTTGTAGGCTAAAGGGTTTGCTACAAAAAGATGTGAAATCCATTTTGTTCACATAAAACAATATATTGATTTCACTTTTATTAGCCACTTTTTGTTGTGGAAATGTCATACGCGAGGGAGTGTCAGTGCTTTTGAATATTGAGGTGTTTCACACCTGGGAGACAAAGACCCAAACAGGCCTATCAAAGTATTTTTACTTCAACTATTTTCAACCAAACTCCACGATCAAATTATATGAGCTTTAATATTAGCATTATTTTGGTATATGTTTTTATTAGCATATAAAAATGTTACATTTATACATAATATTTTTGGTAAAATACACAACAAATGCACGGCAGAATACCTGTCGCACCTGAATGGTTTTGTTACGGCATCTACTGATGTTGGCAAACAGCCCATACTATCCAGCCAATCCATTTTACTCTTTGTAACTGTTTTGGTGTCACTTCTGCGCTATTGTATCACAATCCTTCCAATAAAGTGGTCCAAATAAATCAGACATGTCTGCATTGGCCCCACCAGTTTGTCTGACCAATGGAAGATGGGAGACGGTGTTTCAAAACAACTTCTGCGATTCTTTTCTGCATTAACCAGCTAGTTTATACAAAAATGACAGACTTCACGTTTCATATTGCTCATTGCGAAAAATGCTGCATGCAAAATAAACTGAATCACACCATCTGACCAGAATACACTCCCAGCCTAGCGCTCGAGATTGGTGCACATTATCATTCACGACACCTCTCTAGGTGTTAAAACAAAAATTCATTATATCCCTCATAAAGAACACAGCGTATTCTGCATTTACATAAACTCTGATATTCTCGACGAAAGTAAGTCATGGCGTTACCGCCTACGTGATATCTGCCATTGCTGGAATCCTTAATTTGAAGTGTAATAGAATACATAAATCAGGACTAGAGATTTGCTTGTCTTTTTAGACTCCTAGGGACATCATCATTGGTTCATTGCCTACATTGTCACAGTGACTCATTGCGTTCCGACCATCTGCTCCGCTCTGCCGCGTTAACTTTTTTTGGCAGCATCGCTTTAACATGTTGCCTTCATGACAAGTCTTCTATTGCTGTTCAAGTGCATTTCATCTGCCTCTAGGGCATTATTAGGGATTTTGTGCTTGTGAGCAAGGAAAAACATCATGGAAAAATGGTTTTATGCTCTATTGTCTAAGTTTTGAAAAAGAAAACATGTTAACACCCCAAGCATAAACATTCACCACAAAACCCACTCGACCGCGCTGAATTTACTGCAAATTGCGCTGTGCAGGACAGGTGGATTTCGCTAATTCTCAAGGTGACACGGACCTTTCCCCCCCTCCCGTGCTGCCCCGGTACGGCTACAAGACCCTTTGATATGCAGGCCTGACATCACCGTTGGGGGTGAGCCACCTGCCATGTTGAGTAGAGTGATCCAGCGTTGCGTGGGGTGTTAGAATGAGTCACGAGTGATTCAGACACGGACCAACAGGCAAAGCACACACACAGTGTCCACATTCAGCATTAAAACAGCTCAGTCCTCGCTATGACTGTTTAGAGATGAAAAATCTCATAACGACGACTCAAGCGATGGTTACATCTTTACAAAGCTATTAACTTTCATATCAGTTTGATACAAAATGTGAAAAGCCAGCTAAAGTCATTTTTTTGTGATTTACTGGTTTCTACATAAAATCATCCTAAATAATGTAAAGAACATTCTGTGAAAATATAACCTTGATCTTTAATATTGACTATTATTGAGGAAGACTATGTGAAAGATTTAAATCATAGTGAAATCAAACTTTGATGCTCATTATCTTAGAATTAGATTTTCAGCCTCTGGTTTTCACAGACGGGGTCACAAATGTTGTTGTTCAATCAGAGAAAAAAACATTGTAAAGACACTGCCAGTGTAGGCAATAGGGCTGGGAGGTATGAAGGTACTGTCGCGATAAAATAAAATTTGATTTGTATACAGTGGTATTTTTTTCTGTGGATGACCAGTGTGATGAAGATATTGTGCTATATATCATTACAGTAAAATAAATCATTCCATAAAATAACATTTGCTGAATCTGAAACAAACCCTGAAGCACATAAATACTCTTTTTTTTTACTTTGGCCATGTAAATAAGTCGGAAAGCATGAAATAGCATTAGACATCCCATTTAATCAATTTTCAGTTATAAAATAGCAATAAATAAGGTAATAGACAGCCATATTCAACTTCATATATTGAACTGAACATATGCAAATAATGATGCAAAATAATTATGTTGCTTTAATTCATTTAAATGCAGTTTGAACTGTAGAAAAATAAATCAAACTAAAATATGTATAATGCATATGCATAAACTATAATGCTCATTTAATATTTATTAATGATTATCAATTTCCTTGTAACTTGATTCATTTCAGCAACTTCCCCAAAATGACTATTTTTTTGTGGTCAGCACAAGATAAAACCTGCACTTTTTACACGACAGTGTAGCTAGAAGCTTCTCTTCTCTCTTCAAATATCTGTTTAACTCTGAACATATTTGTCAATCTGGACCCTTGATCTTACCTCGCAGTGAAAACTGACTTCTTTTATAAGATGAAACAATTTCAGAAACATTGTACCCGACATTTACCCCCTTCTTAACCCGTAGCACTGGTTTAACTGCTTGCTTATAGCTCTTATAAAATTCTCTTTCTTTCACTGTCACTTGTGTGAAACTCAAGGAATATTTTTATTTAATCAGCTCTTGCCATCCTTCGAGCGCCACCATGTTTTCACCTCAAAACACCACTGAAATAAAATGCTATATTGATTATTTTAATCTGCTTTGGTCTTTGTGTTTCTTAACCTAATAACTGTCACGGTAGAAATCAAGTATGCACATAAAAATGCATCTGAACTACTTTTTTTATTTTTAGATGTTAGATATTTAAGTCTTTCAATATTTTTATTTTAGGTATTTTTATAAATTACAGTAACGTTAAACATTTTTTTTATAATTTTTTCTTTGTTTATTGTTATGAAAATTTGTCAAATATTTCATCTCGAGTCTTAAACCTTTCCATCAATTTTTTGTTTTTCATGATTAGATCAAAATTCAACTATAAAATATTAAAGACAATAGGAAAATAACATAGGTGTTCCTTTTGAGGAACGGTGACAGTTAATGGGTTAAAAACGTTACACCAATTCCACAAACCGTCATTGATCTTTACTTGAAAGCACTTTAAACATCTCTAAATTAAACTGATTTATAAATTTTTACTTACTGCATTAAACATTTTGAAACTACTCTGTAATGATGCAAATCAATGTCTGTCTACAGAAAGGCTCAGGTTTTATTTGCAAAACAGCTGATGTGACATAAAAAAACACTTGAGTTTATTTTTTAGCATTATGTCACAAAGTAGATACACCTAATATAACAATATGTGCACAGTGTAATATTTTTCTTCTTGTAAAACACATCATTGACACATTTGGCATTCTCTCACCCAGCTCATCCTGTGCGAGAATACCTGCGAACTTCTGGATCAATGTTAAGTGTCAAACTGACAGTAACCCTGAACACTATCTTATGACAGGCGGCTTGATAATGCCACAACAACCATCGTACCTCAATGCCACAGCATTGTCAAAAAAAAGCTTAGTGCGAAACTTTCTGTTGTTTCATAGCATAAATATGTAGAAGCATCTGGTTTTGATTAAAGGCCCTTCTGTGCTAAGCCACTAAAACGCTCAGATTAGTGGCTCTGGGGGAAAAGATACTGCGACTTCCAAAGGAAGATTATGCTGGTCGACAGGGTAGCCCAGAGCGCATCCGCACATGTTGCTTTCTTCCTGTGGCAAGCGGTCCCGTCAAGCGTTATTGGAACACATCTGTCAAAAAAAGCTCTGTGGAGGCTTTCTTTTACACCCGGAGAGTAGCGCTGGACTCCCACCCTAAACACGCACCACAAACAAGGAAGCACTGGGGAGGAAAAGCACTGGACCGACCAATTAACAGAGACTTACGCCGGGAGGTGTTGGAGCGTGGAGCTGCAGCAGGATAAGCCCTGCACAGTTTTTTTAGCTGTGGATCCAGATATGGCCTGACTGCTTGTCAATCAACCAGAAAGCACAGCAATATCTAACAAATGTGATCAGTCAAAAGCAAATACATAGCACACGTAAATGCCACATTCGAGTATCTCCAGACATGTCGATGTGGGCTCCATTTTCATTTGAAAGTTTTTCAAGACGTCACATCCACGCAGATTTACATTTCTGAAGAAATAGGATTACACTTTCACAGGTAAAAATGTGTTTGTTCGTGTTTTATAAGTATTAACTTAATTTAAACAATGGGAACTGTTGAATAGTTACGCCTTTATCATCGGCTTTGACTGCTCCAATATGGCTGACACATTACGTATAGCAAACCATAGAAACAGCCACTAATGAGGCATCTATGTATATATCTATGGTTTTCACAATCGGCTGTTGAAGTGAAAATGTTTCCTGAACAAAATGTGAGTGATTGCTAGGGAACTCTGCACGGTTGCTAGGTGGTCGCTTACCGGCTCAAATCAAAAGATGCAAATTGGAGCACCTCTTACACACCTCATATGTTTTCAGGTAACGTTAATGTTTACAGCACAAACACTTATGATTCACCTCCTGATATTTCGGGTTGATGGTTTGATCAAATTCATCACGATATACATGATTTAGCATGCGGCCATCAGCCATGTCAATAAAAATGTAACACAAAGCACAAGTTTAAACTCCAGCAGAATTTCACATCCTACGTGTAATATATTTCAACACCGTCGACTTTAAAAGAGATAAGCCTATTTTAGTATCACGTCTGCAAATCTCCCCAATGCGACAAGAGATGCGAGAAGCTCTTTTTCACAGGTTACATTTATAGCGCCTGGTGCAAAGCTTGTGACAGTTCTCATTCTGATGTAAAAGGTAAAATCAATGCTGAGAAGATTCTTCACTATCGAAGACCAAGCCAAGCAATTATGAAGTCGCAATAAAACTGGGCAGCAGCAGGCAATGGAAAAAGAAAAAGTGTGGTGGAAAGGCCAGAAGAGGTGAGAGACATTTCTTCTGAAGCCTAAAGCGGCCTCATTTATCTTTGTAACGGAGCTTTACCCTCTCAAATCTTTCTACTGACTTCACAAAGTCTTAAAGTCACAGCAAAAACATCTCAATGAAATGAAATTAAGTGGTTTGGGGGAAAAAACCCATGCAGAGAAGACGGAAGACATATGGCCTGAAAATAAACAGAAATTTTACAAGCTTCTTTTGTCAGTCACTGCACGTATAAATAAAAGCTACTGGGTTGAGTAATGAACCTGTAGCCCGTCACGTGTTGCAGTGGATTTATTTGTATTGATAACAGCTGCAATTCATTTCAGTGAACATGCATCAAAAGACGTCAAAAGAAAATATCTTTATCTCAAGGATCATTCAGACTTATTGCATTATGTCAATAATGGCATGCTGGACATATTTCCTTCAAAATCACGCATGTTTGCTTTAGATTGCTTTGCATTACAAATTTAAGCTCCACAACTTCACATATGGGCCTGTAATGCATTTCGGTGTTGTTCATTTTATGCAAGGTTACCCATGGCCTTTTACTCTCTGAACTGTGTTTCTCATCACTGCTGCACCCTAAATCCACACTATTCCATCAAAGCCAACTCTACCATAAATATATGAACAAGTGCCGCTACGAGTTTACTTCCATGCATCTCAATATTCACACGGCAGAAATGTGGAAATTATGCAGCTCCACGTGCATTATACGGGATTGAAATGCACACAAACACTGTAATCAGGTGGTGGTCAAGATGAAGTCTTCTTACTGAAGAGTTTAATTGAACCAGCATTCTAGGTCACATTCATTTATCTCTGCCGCATTTTCCATCTTGTCGCGGAATAATACTTTACAAAGAAGACTGTGTTTTGAATAGAGAGCACAACAATACGCTGGTGATCGTTTATGATTTATACTCTGCCCTACAGAGTAAAAACAAAAACAAACATAAACATTTTCCTTATGTCATTTAAAAGGCTTTGCATATGTGTACTTAGATAAGATTACACATTAAACAAGATAAACAAGACGGGAAACATGACTGAAAGCAAGTCATGCCATTACTGGTTAACTGGAGTGAATACTGTTATGTAGAAACCAGATGCGGCCCATGCCTTTATAATGTGTAATATACATGTATATTGTACACAATAGATGCAAATTAGATGCACAAAAAATTGCTCAAACCAATAAAACGATATATTTACATATTAAAACACAACAGGTTTATTATGCGTTTATGCAAAAGGAACTACCACACTTTTTTTCACGGCCTTTCCAATCATTTGTCACACTCACTTAAATCACGCACAAACATAATATCATTACGCAAGTGGGTTTTACAGTAAACTAGAGCAATATCTAATGTAAATAGAGTTTATTTATTCTATTAAAATTGTCTTTACTACCTGCAGGATTTTGCATTATTCCATTTGTCGGCTCCATATATTTACAGAACTGATCCACCACAAGCATAAATCAGTTCGGGTTATTGCCCGATAATCTCAAAGTAGCCAAATATCACCCGGTTAATCTATCTGAAATGTGTTGAAAGGCAGCTTTCCATTTGATTCTTCCTCTGCAACATGAGAGAGCCACGCTTGAACAGAAAGCCAGCCCGGCACCACGCGTTCTCATCTCTGATCCTCCAGCAGTTAAAATGTCTCACAGAGTTAGATTAAGCTCCTTGGCTTTTACCAGTTTGATTCTATTTGTCACTGTATTAATAAATGCCACCCATTTTCTAGGCTGTTGACGATAACACAATTTGAAAAGGGGGTGATGCATTTTCCTCCTCTTCATGCTTACTTGAACAGGCTTTTGATTGTTTTGGGGAACATTTTTTATCCCTATGGAAGCAGTTAATTGAAGCATGCATTTCTGCCTCGTTCTAAATGCTGGTATTTGGAATGATAAATATCCTCTGTTAGATACTTATTACGCGGCGACGCCCCTAAGGGGCGATGCAAAACAACGCGATGTCGCCACCCGGAGAGACATGGCCATAGTTTTCCTCCCCGCATCATTCACGACTGTCGCTCTAGCTTCCCAGGAGCCTTCGCTGGAACCCGTCCACCCCTGCGGCCCTCGCTTTGTTCAAATGCTTGTCCCTCTTCCCATACTTACCCCTCATTTTGATAATGTAGCCTTTAATCAGCTGTCGCTGAATATTGCCTCATTTTGATGGGCGGTCAGATGGTGCCGGCGGGACGATTTCAGCAGCATGTCATTCATCCCTTTCAATTTCCCACGATGCACCTCATTCGGGGGTCAGCTGCATTGAAATGCCGGAGATCCGCTCTGGGCGACGAAGTGCGGCTCGTCCCTAATCCGTGCACTTGGAAGTCATCCACTTGTGCACATGTGCGATGGTTGTTGACCCCCCACTACCACTTCACCCCGAGATATGAGACGGCAGAGCTATAATGGGATTAGTTATTTCAAGAAGATTAACAGAACATTACACTACGGTGCATCCGTCGCAATACAAGCGACGAGCCGCTCTCTTACAAGTGAATCATACCCGGGTTTTCCATTGTCATTTTGATCTCATTTAGCACGTGTTTAAAACTATAGCTGCTAGGCTAGCACAGACATAAGGGCGGCTATTATTCACTACATAGTGTCTAGTGCGAGAACTGCAAGATTGCATAGATTACAGATCTACGACACTGTTTTAAATGTGTCGAGGGGATTTTAACATTTTTTTTGCATTAACCGTGAAATATAATGTATGTCAGGGTAAAAAGTATCAAAATGAAGTGTACTTTGAAATCAGGAATAACCATTATGTCTGTTTAAAAATAAATAAAGTAATGTATAAACCGTGTAAAACAAGCAACAGTCTGTCAGGGATTTTGGAGGACACAAATACAATTCATAATCTTTGTTTAATTCATACCAAAAAGCATGATTTGCAAAATGTCTCTCGCATTTACTGTATAAGCCAACCAACACAATCTCATGCCAATTTGTAACAATTTTATTCATGCTTTTTTGTATAAAACTGCTTCCACTTTAATAACATTAGGTTTATGGATGAAGCTTCATAATTACGTTTTTTAAAGTCAAACTATTTGTAACTATTTCATGAATTTTCTTTACCTACTTTGCAAGTTTTTGTACAATTTCCTTTTGTACAAATGTATACGAATTAGCCACCTAATTACAAATTTCCATGAGATTAGGCCGGATCAACAAGTAAAGAAAATTTTATTCATCAATTGTGCATTGTGGTCACAGTGACTTCATGCAGTTTGAGAAATACAGAAGTCTGAAGCCTTACAACTAACAAAGTTCTCACATTTAACAGGTATTTATCATTAGCGTGACTCCTGACAAACGGCAGTGTTGTAAGAAATGACAACCAGTCTTTTGGGTCAAATCTGAGTGTGGCCATTTGTTATTAAGCTGCAAAGGCTTTACGTTACATGTTGTGACGATTTACATGCAGCACTGAATTTAATTTAGAAATTGACGGTGTTAAACCATCAATTTGCCCCTGACAGCTCATTAGAATGTGGTGAGCACACAGGCTGTGGCTCGGCACGGGCTTCTGACACGCCAACAAAGTGCTACGCTGCCTAATACAAAAACGAAAGGGGAAAGGTTTAAAGACTGCTCGCTGTTTATTTGACATTGCGATCAGCATGATCCATATGCGGCTGATATGAGACGTGAATTCTGGGCGTTAAGAACTGTATGGATCCTGTATAGCGCTGGTGTCCGCCAGTAAACGCCAGATGAATAATAAAGGAGACGTTAGACTGCAAGCTTACATGTGCTATAGTGTTATGTCATTTACATTTTATTCACTCATGCAATTCTAGTCTAAAAAAGCAACATTATTTTACTAAAGAAGGGCTCCAGATCCTTTCTGAAAAGGACACAATATTGTACAAAACGGACAAAGTTATTTTATCAATACATCCATTCATACATATACAGTATAACCTGACAAAAGGCATGTCTTGTAGAAAAAAGTCGAAGCTGTAATAAAAGAAAAAATGGCTGAAAAGTCGGCAGATAGATTCAACAGGACTTTCCTTCATGTTTGCCTTTTTCGCCTTGAATTATCCAAAACCTTCCTTGAAGAAAAAGAAAAGCTGCTAAATAAGAAAACTCCTCACATGACGCTGACATAGACTTCTGTTGCCACGGTAACTATAAAACTCAATATGCATACAGCACACAGATCAACTGATGAGAGTATAAATAAGTCAAGATCAAATAAAGAAACATAAAGATCCTCAGCAGACTGTCTGACTTTTCGTTTCTTGAAACGTTCGTCCTTGGAGTGAGTGAGGCTGTTGTTAGCTTGAAGGTAAAATGTGAATACATTTCTTTACCTATAGTGAACTTTGCATTCAGAGTTCATTTTGTTTTTTTTAAATGAGACTAAACTCCAGGTCATTTAATAACACATCAAACATATTTGAATAAAAGCAATTAAGTGCCTGACAGTGAATTCCGGTGAATATTTCAAGCGATTTGTCTGTAATGGGAAAGTAAAATACTGTAGAAACCAGGAGACTGACATAACGCCCTGTTGCTTGCTGTGTTTTAACAAAAACTACTAGAGTTGAAGCACATTTCAATAACTCAAATATTAATAAGTCTTACAAAACCGCAGTGAAGCTTAAAAGAGCAGATGATTATTTTTAGCTCTGTAATTTCCAAACCATGGAGGAATTTTCCATGCAAAATGTATAGTGCTGACTTGAACATAATTGCTTGCTTTGGATTTAGAAAATCCCAAACCAAACGTTCCCTAGGCATACAAAATTACATCGCAATGAGGTTAATGAATTCGGCATTAGGGCAACAACAGTAAGCAAATCAATAATTTGCAGAGAAATAAACTCATCATCACTCAATCATCTCTAAAATGAGAACAATCTTGGAGATAAAGGCCTGCAGATAAAGGGCACTGTATACGGTATCTGCTTTAGCGCTGGGCCGTGAGCGAGGAAGTGACTCTCTGCTCTTTAAAGTCTTCCTGTACCCACAATCCATTTAGTGTCCTCTCATCGCTTCCTCTCTGACTCCAGGCATCGGCTGCTGTGTAGCATGTTCAAAGGCACATATCAGCTGTGCTGACTACTAATTTATGTGAAACTACAGCGCTGGTGTGAGCAGTGAAGTGGTCCACTTTACAAGCACCTGATAAGTAGGCCTGGGTGATAAAGTGAATGTATCTCAGTCTTATCAGAAGATATAATTGTATGGCGAGATATTTGCATTTCGCACTGAAATGCAATAAATTATGTATTCCTCCCCACCTCATAATTACGCAGGAACTATTATTTCAATAGTACAACTAATACAACTAAGTTTAAAAAAAAATGTGGAGTGGTGCTCGCCGTGGCAAAACCCAGAACCGCAATATTACCATGAGGCTAACGTGATTTAGCATGATGTTAGCATGATGTTAGCACATTATAACATGATGCTAACATGTTTTAACATGATGTTAGCACGTTTTAGCATGATGTTAGCACATTATAACATGATGCTAACATGTTTTAACATGATGTTAGCAGGTTTAAGCATGATGCTAGCATATTTAACATGAAGCTAGCATAATTTAACATATAGCTAACATGTTTTAGCATGATGCTATGATACTGTTATAGAAAGATATAATTTAGGCCTTTTATAATGGCAGTCTATAGGATCGGTTGCTAGGGTGCTCTAAATGGTGGCTAGGGCGTGGCTTAACAGCATCATGAAGCTTCTGGGAGACTGATTGGTTGTCTCTATGACACTCTGATGCAAAGATAATCCATCTGGGCCTTTTTATACTAGCAGTCTATGGGCCATTATAAGTCTATGGGTAATTTCAGGTGACTCTTACGCCCCACGGGTACAACTTACACCCTATTGTGAGGTATACTCTTACAGATAAATAATAAACAGTAATAGTGATGCTTTGCATTCTGCAGGCATCACTGCTAAAAATTTGGTAACACTGGTAACAAAGTCATGTTAGCTACCATTAACAAATATGTATTTATTGTTTTACACACAATATTTGTCTATGTGAACATTTAACATGAAAAATAGCTACACATAATAAATTGTTGAATCTGTGGTTTGAATATGTCTAACATGGTTTTCAGGAAACCTAATGGCCGTAAAAGATGCATGTTAAAATCATCACGATAATCACACAATGCTGCTTAATTTTACAGTCATTGCAAATACATTGCAAGTACAGTACGTACAATAGAATCAGAAGTCAAAGATAACATACCCATAAAGCATTGACATGAACACACTGGAGAAACGCTCTAAACTGCGTTTCATAGATCCCAGATGTAGATTCATCACAACAGGAGGTCTTCAAAATCTGTCAATTCCTGACATGTACTGTTTCCGCTCCATTACAGCTTTACTAAAACAAATAAGAATTGTTACTCTGGTGAATCAACCAAAGAGAAACGATATAAGCGGTTACAAGACACCCTGTCAGCTCTTTTAAGCATTAAATAACGTCTTCTGAGAATCACCATTTTCACACTGTGCAAAGTGTGCCGAATCTTCTTCCAGCACCCTCGGGAGGTCCAACAATAGAGTTTGATCAGTCACCTGATGTAACAGATAATGGCAGACTGAAATTGATGTTGTGTTGTAGCCTCACTGTTGCTATGTGGTTGCTAAGGTGTTCTGCCCGCCCCATCTCTCTATGATACGCAGGTGTCTATATATGGTTATGGTCTTTCTTTTAGCCATAAATCAAGTCACTTATAAAAGTAATAGCACACTTACAGCCACTAAAACTTGCATGTAAGCTATTACATTGAAGCATATCGTCCTAAAAAGTAATGCAGGTAGAACAGGCTGATATTTGTCGCATTCAGCAGCTTTAACACTAAACAACTTTATCAACATATAAATAGCCCAAATATGTATTGCGGAGAACAGCTTCCTTAAAAAGGCACTAGCATGCCATGCTTTTATTTGTTCCACGGGACATAAATCGCAATAAAACGAAATTGGGCTTAGCATAACTGTGGGCTAGAAGGAACAAAACCCAACATGCGCAGTCGCTGTTGTGCTGCACTTCAAAACGTATTTGGTCTGCGCATATGATGCGTCGTGTTCCAGGTAAGCAATTGTCTACTCAATCCACCTTCAAATGATAAATGTCAGATTTTCTAACAGCTGCGAGCTCCTTTCATGGCCGTCCTTTGGCCTTTTGATCAGTTTGCTGGCATTTACTCGCAGTGTTACGTAAGAATATCCAAGTTTTATGTTTCTCTGCCTGCGGATGTATAGAGCCAATTACTGTCAATGCATCAGTACAGTTTGTACAATGTATCTGTTTCACTTTGACTTGATAGTTTAAAAGTGTTCTCGGAGTTTTCTGCGGTACAAAAAAATAAAACCTCCTCTACCTTCTCTAGACAGCACTTACTGAGAGCGATGATACTCGGAACACTAAGAAATAGCTGAGACGTTATAAGGAGGAGATGGACCACATGATAACAGTATCTAGGATCCGGTTAAGTTAAAATCTCAGTCATTATCTCAGCTGAGAAATAGTGTTTTAACAATTGGGGAACTAAACTATCCACAATCATAATGAGAAATCCACCAGAGCAAAAGATGCACTAGTCATCACCTATGAAGCCATTTAGCATTGAAAATAATGTAAAAACATTCATCTCTCTACACAGTAAAAAAATATATATTTGAATTGTTTTTATTAAACTTAAACTATATTGTTCCTTTATTTCTAATACATTCATTTTAATGGCCGGGCACCCGAACTTTTACCACAATAGAGATGTGCTGGGGGAGGAGCCAAAACTGACCCGTGTGCGAGTCTTTAACAGTAAAACCTAGATAGAGAAAGATAAACACCAAAGACAGCGTGAGAGACAAACGAAAGCCAAAATAGCAGTCTCACTCTCAGCGTGAGTGATAAATGCAACACACACCAAATTAAAATGCCTCTGTGATGCCTTCTGCGATAATTACACCTCCATATCTCCTTTCAACATATCCAGCCCGTTTGACAAGCCTTTGTTTAGTTTCCCTCCCCTTTCAGCTTCAGTCCTGCACTAGTGTTTACGTATAATTTACCAATATTTCTAAAACATGGGCCGGCATTACTATGTCATGTGTTTATTAAGAATTTAATACCATTAGCGACTGCTCACGCAGGCAAATTTGTAATGCTGTTTCAGTAACCATTGCCTCTCTATCGCCATCTCTGTTTAAAACATAAAATTGCAGATTACTTTACTCATTTTTACTTGAGTTGAGGTCAATGATGTCAAACTAACATTTCCGGTGAATGACACGTGTGAGCTACGAATGATGGCAACGTTTACATTTAAGGTTGAACTGTTCCATGAAGATGTTTCCTTTTTATGGCAGCTATTAATAGCTCAACGAATGACTTTTATGAAATAAATGTTCAGATCAAGAGGTCAGTTTAGATATAAAAATAAGTATGTGTGACATTTTAGGAATAGAAGCCATACCATGCATTATATATTTGTTACGAGGTCACATTTCCTGTAAATTATACTGCATGAATGCAAAACAGAGGAGCTAATGTCAACATTTATAGCCATTGATTCTAGTTGCAGCTGAAGCCTGATGTCATCTTGACGTGTAAAATCACAGCTTCTACCATTAAAATTTGTAACTGAAAATCACAGTCACACAACGTCACAACCTTGACACACGCTTGTGTGCAAATACCTGCCTGCTATGCATCTTTTCTAAGTGTATTAGTGTACATATCATTCATTTCCACACACCGAGGGACGAGTAAACAATATTTTCTGTGCCACAGTAGATGTAGGGTTGATTCTGAGGGGTTTCTTAAGAGTTTTCAAAACTGTATTTTGTTCATAGACTCAGATTTGCAAAATATGTAAGTGTGCACACTGCCTATTAGTAAAATGAATAATCTCTCAGGGAAAGACCAGTGATTCCATATTCTCTCTTTTGAGTTACATAACAGCATATTTATTTACATAACACAAACTACTGTCCCCGTTTTGTCTGTGTTATTTTAACCCAGTTAATAACGTATCCCATTACAGCTTTATACAGTAAACAGACATACATGTGTGGCTTTTTTTAGCAGCCATAGCATGTAAGCAGTGTCAATAATAAAAAGTATATACAGTAATGCAAATAAAAAAAAAAAAGGAATCTTATGACGTATGATGATAAAAACAAGAGAATAGTAAATTTATTAAATTTATTATTTTATTGTTTATTATTATTTTCTATACTGTATATTTATTATTATTTTCTATACTGTATATTTATTATTATACTGCATATTTATATAACATTTATATCTTTGAATATGGTTTCTGGTAAACATATAAATAATACTAATATATAAATGTATCTGGTTAAAAAAACCTGTATGTTTCTACTGTGCAAGAATGCACTTCATTATAATATTTATAATTCATTTAAATCTGAAGTTTTAACTTCCCCCACTTTAAAACAATAATTTATTAAATAAACATGATAACTTAGTAACTTATAATTTATTTTTTTGTTTATGAGGCCCACAGCATTGATCTCACAGCACTCCCATAAACACAAAACAATTCATGCTATAACGATCACTGAAAAATATAAACAAACATCAAACATTTTCAGTTACATCTGTCATCCAACAATAAGTCTCATCTGCATCCTGTAGAAAAGAGGCGCGTTTGCATAGTAAAGAATAAAAATCATTTAATATAATAATATATCTCGCAGCAACTGGTGTACAGGAGTATATGGGCGGTTTGTGAAAAAGTCACGGGTTTGTCGCTAAAATCGCAAAAAAAAACTGTGCACTAAATCCACCCCAGTCTGTCTTATGGTGATGTAGAACATATGGTGATATTTGCACGCATTATTCTGGAGAGCGAAATGAAAGCCAGTCAGCCTGCATCAGCTGTAACTTAATGGCCTTTCTCCTGCTGTAAGTTAGTGCTTCTCATCCATCAAGAGAATAACCATAGCAACATGTCTAAACCGGCTCTGCTGATTCACTGGATACAGGGTGCGAGAAGGAGTTGTTTCCACCTACCAAATCCTACTTGCAAGTTGCTACAGCGTGCAATATTTCTGCCGCCCTCTCTTCGCTGACAACAAACAGACAGTCTCAGAAATGCTCTAAATCAACATGAAATAGCAGCGGTATTTCTCTTCCACAATGAATACAGTGACATTGATCTTGGAGTCATTATATCAACTGTCTTCGGTGCAGAATCCTGCATTCCCCAAATGATATGTGTTTCCGATACCATTACGAGACTGGGGTTAAAAGGGTACTTCCCCTGGGACCATGCGAAACAAGCGATAATAGAAATTTGTGTTGCATGATGGTATGAACTGTGAGACTGTGAGTTTTTTACCATTCAGAAGGTTTAGGAGTGACTGATAGATTTGTGTGTCAGTCAGATTCTTCTTGTTCTTGTTTAAGCGTTTAACTCTCACCATAGTCAAATGTCTGTTACGCAAGGCAACGGGTTAACACTTGCCTATGTGTTAGTGTGTTTTTCTTGTGTTTACGTGCTAGTCCAATCAACACAATCTTATGCTGTTTTGTAACTATTTTTGTATAAATCTGTACAGTTTTTACCCCAGTAATGTTGGGTTTGGGGTGGGGTTCATATTCATCATTATATATTTTTGTATGATTCACATCAAATACGATGCTTACATTTTCCCGTGAGATCAGACTGACCCAACAGCAAAACTATGACGATACGGTGATTTTAACAAAATTATTTACATTTTTTAGTTTTGGCTTACGTTTTTGTAAACATGCTATACAAGAACATGCTGCTGTATTGCATTGCAGTACAGTATTGTACTGTTTTAAAAATGTAGCTAAGAAATGATGGTAATGCCCACACTGAAATATAAGTACTGAGGTTTACAGTGTTTGTTTGTTTGTTTGTATTAAATAAAGTACAGCAAATGGTCTTCTTTGCCTAGTCTCCAAAATAATATCAGCTAAATGCCACCAACTGTGCCAAAACAGCAACGGTTTCCCAACACACAGCGAACCTGTTTTCTAATTAAAAGGCATATTTTCTGAATGGTAAGGCATTTATTTCATCTCCTTCTCTGTTCTTGAGCTCCATAACCTTAAAATCACATTAATAGAAGAAAAAGTAACACCATTCTGCTGACTCTGCCTGCTTTGAAATGCAAATGCCTTAATCGCTTATATATGTATGAGAAAGATCTGCACTTGCATAACCAAAATGGGTCATCGCGTCTAGAACCCAAACAGCTTGTTCTGGTTGCCATACAGCATTTGGGAGCGCAATAAAATGTGCAGACGAGAATTCTGAAGTTGAGGAAGAGCTGTCAGAAACTTAAAATAAAAGGTTATGCTGTCGCATCCAGCCAGCTGTCCACTGAATTATGGATTTTTCTTGGCTCCAGACTTTGCATCTGTCTGCCTAATCAACACTATTTTAAAGATGTGACGTGTGTAGACATTAGATGCATTTTAATTATTTGACATACCCACTTTTTTTCACATGCCATTTGTTTTTCAGTAGCGTTTAATTCATCAACCTCTGCATCATTATCAAAGCTTATTAATGGACCTTGCTGGTATTATTGTGCACACTTTAAATGTTTGTCTTTGTAATCTTTCATTAAAATGCAGTCACTTGCTCCGCCAACTTTGTTTTTTAGATGACATCACAAATCACTTTTTTAACCCCTCCCTTCCTATTAGCTTCCTCTGTTCTGGTATATAATAGGCATATTTTTCACAATCTATTTAAGAGATATATCAAACTTTTTATCAAAACTAGAATAACAAGCAAAACAAATCAATTTACATAAACTTAATAAGAAACAATATGGAAAAACGACAAGTAATAGTGCATTCAAATACGTATTAATCAGCTGCATTTCAGGTCAATGAGGGAGTCAACAAGGACCTGTTTTATCACCAAAGATCTTCATGGCCGCTGCTCAATCACTGTTCTCTCAAGACCTCGAATGTCACATTTGCATTTCAGGCCTGCAGATAGACAGTTTCATCTTGTCTCTAGTTTCACAAGTCATCGGATGTCATCTGGTTGTCACTCTATCTGTCCTGGATAATCAAATAGACATCTCAAAACTGAAATGTGTGTAGATTATATTTATTTCTCTGACATTTAAGGATGAGTATGTCTGTTTTCAAATGACATCAAATTCACACTTCCAGCCCATCTCAGCAATGCCAACTCATCAATACTGTAATACGTTGAGAAGGGTTCATTCAAAATGAGACATGCTTGCTGTTTTGCTCTCCATTTATTTGTATAGTAGCTATTTCTGATAATTAGGGAAGCCATTGATTATTCATTCAGACTGTTGTGATGTTCACTGCAAACAATCAATAGGACTTTGTTTACAGACACATTCACTATATCTAATAACTATGAAATTAGCACTCAACTCAGAATGTGTTTCTGGTTGTATTGTGCATGACTGATAAGTGCATCTAAATCATAAAAAGCTTTATTATTCTAAAAAAAATCCCTTTTCCTCCAATAACGTGGCTCCATTCTTGTATGTAACGCCCACTTTTAATGATGTAATCATGGGTGATGAAAAAGTAAGAATGAAACTCATCACGTAACAATGTGGGTTACAAATGCCGTTATGCATTTACTTTAGGAAACACATTAAATGAAGGCTGAATGTTTTTCCACACGGTAGTAAAAAATGTAAAAAGTGTTCAGCTGCACATTATTCCTTATCTGACCTTAAAATGACTTCACGTGGTATAGCAAAACGTTGATTCAATCATATTAAATACAGTAATACTACTGACTTGAGAAGATATTTTAACTTGAAAACACTTTTACATCACCAAAAAGGCAGTATGTGTGTGCAGGAAGGACGCTCAGACAGAAGAAATACAAATGAGCCTTTAGTCCTACATCCATTAGAGATTTTTTTGTGTTATGAATTATGACCATATGAGCATATATGTTTGCTACTGTACAGCTACGTCTGATAATCTGATGCATCCGATACATGTTAACAAACCTTATTTCGTACCCAATGATGTAAATTATGCTCAATTGTGAGCCAAATACAATTTCTGCAAAATCAGACAATAAAGGTGTTGTTGATTTTTGAACCAGTTATTTAGTTATTACATTTTAGGTTACCTAACACAACATCTTAACCGGCCCGTGGTTTTTTAACATGAGCATATTTTTGAGCAACAGATGAACTTTGCATGCATGCTTCTATTTTGTGCATGGTGGCTGATAAAACTAGATTAATTATTGCCTGTCCCTGAAAACTCCCCACATGCCTTTGAACAAGGAATAGCAGCAGTCATTGTCATTAACTCTGATGGCACAGCTGTGACAAAACTAATGATTCTTTCACAGGCTTGGGAAGCAGTGCGAGTGCCTGCAGCATCACTAATTCTTTTGAAAAGCGTGTCCTCTAAAACGACGAGCATAATGGGAATACAGAAAGTAGCCTTTGAAATGGAGTTCACAGACAGACAGCAAGAGCAGACGGTCGGTGAAAAGGTGTTCGCTCACACGACCACGTTAGTAGTGACACCGTAAGACTGCGTTTTACCGTAACTTTTCTTTGCCTGCGTAGTCTGTTCAAGGATCTGTATCCTTCTTATCCTTCTCTGTAAAATAAGTCTTGAAAGAATCTTGAAAAGTAAAATCGTTATTGTTATTCTCATCCTACATACAACCAAAAACAAAAAAGTTAAATGATAAGTTTGTCCGAGTGTTTTCTTATAAAAGATCAGCCAACCAGATGCTTTAGCCTGAGGTAACCATAGCAACAGTACGCCTTTCTGTTACGATTTTTAGCAGGCCTGCTTTCATAATTTATCACTTTAGCCTATTATAGATTTAATTATCACAAGTAGCCCTGTGACACACAAACACTCAAAGTGTTTTGTTTAACAGTGTTAAGACAGACATTTCTTAAACTATGTTAGATGGCAAAAACAACAAACTAGTCCTTTAAAGGCAATGCACAGATTTTACAACACGGATTGCACAAATAATATTAAACCGACACATACATTAACAACATGAATGTTGACATATGTAATAATCAAATAAGGAGCTTGACATGTCAGTGTAAATGTTAAGTCCATTAAATATACAAATATATGACAGGTCAGCTGCCTTTATGACTGTTATGAAGTTTGAGATTTCATGAATGACCCCACACACTTCACATTGTGTCAAAGGTCAAAAACTAGATTTGGAGCACTGTATCATAGTCAGCCTATACAGGTTGTAAAGTCATCATGTGTATATGGAAACCTGTGACCGACTGGTGCCAAATATACAGTATAATGTGGAGATGAGGTGGAATTTCTCTCTGTATTAAAGTCATTATTTGTGAATAACACCTTAATAATACATCAATTCATTTACAAGTACAGTAACTGAAGCACCTGGACACGTCTAAAGAAACCATGAGAGGCAACATGGGCCATTTTCTCACACAAGATCCAAAAAAAGTTTATTTTAGGCGTCTTTGTGATATAAAATGCTTGTAAATATTAGATATATTTATTCCATGGAGATTAAATGAAACGCGTGCTCTCCCTCACCCGGCAGAAACCTTAACAGACATTGTGACGAATACAAAAAGCAAAATCCATTACGCCATTTCAATCGATTAAAATGCAACACATTCATAATATTTATCTCACGAAAATCTTGCTTTAATGACAAGCATGTGTCTCTTCTTACCGAGTCCGACATTCAGATTGAAGTTCTGGAGATTTCGTATAACGGTCTACATTTCGTGACGTGCCACAAGCCTAAAAATTCAATAAAAAGAAATATCTGGCACTTAAAATACGACCGACTTCTGCACTTACTTTTACGTGCCATAGGCAAGTTTTCGAGCCGACTTCAACCTATTCAAAAGCGCAGTCAACCCGCATTCAAGGTCTACATGATTTCTCCATCCACAGTCAGGAAAAGTCACATTCCTAATTGGAAATAAGAGCCATGCCATCCAGCTTATACAACAGATTTGCAACTTACCGTGAGCTGCGGCAAGTAAAGCTGCGAAAAGCAGCAGGATGTGCTTGAATCTCTCCATCATGTCCGCTGTAATTCCGCGCAGCGCCGCGCTTTCCTGCGTTTTATTCTCAACGATCACAGTAATGCATAGAGATCCAGCTTTGGCAAGAAGATCTGACGCCTATGGCACACGGATTCGTCTATATTAGCTCTCATATCACCGAGAAGGTCCACTGCAGAGACGAGAGACGGTGGTGCTGGGACCAAAAGTGATTCCCTCGGTCCAAACGGTGGAGACAGAATGGAGCGATGAGGCAGTACGCATCTAGAGGAAGGCGCTGGACTCAACCATCATGTATGATACAGGGGAATATGGATGGAGATCTATAGTCCGCAGCAGACGTCTGCTGAGGCTTTTGGGTCCACAGACACGACGTCAATTGTTCAAGAGAAAAACTCATAAAGTCGCTTTTAAGTCAGCTGTATGTTTGAACAGGGACGAAACAACTGTAACTGCAACCTGTACGGGGTTCCCATCAGGATTTCGGTCACAATTTCGAGCCAAATCTTGACGGAACACGAACAATTATTCTTCTAGGACTTAAATTAAACAATTATCTTGTAAAGCACAGTATTCCCAATAGGACTGTTATGATTCCCAATAGCATAATGGGTGGTGGACATCAGCATGCATTTTAAGTGAATGTTAAAACTCATGTGCAGCCTTCTTGGACAATGGTTTAAAATCCTTATACCTTCAAGTCCTGCTTTGCTTTTATATTACTATTGGGAAACATGCGTATACGTTATGTTACATTGGACCCCTTTAGTGATGATGCTTTAGATCGGCTGTACATCCTTTAATAGGCCATTCCTTAACTAAAATAAAGGACACTTGCCTGGTTTAAGTACAAAGCAACACCACTGACTTGCTATCTGTAACATCATCATGATTAATAATGCAATAAGGAGCAACAGTTTCAAAAGTAAAGGCTCACGGGTTAAAATCGTGCCATTTTACAGCAGAATGTGTACTGTATGAGTCTGCTTTGATGACAACTGTGTTTACGCAACCCCATGACATGAATATTTAGCTAAAAATAAAATCGGTCTTTTTGCACCCCACGCATCCAAGCCATCATTACGCACCTACTTAAACACACTTAGACCCAGTGGATAAAGAGACAATCGCGCGGGTCACCTTAACAACAACTCTTACAATTGCGCACGAAACTATTAATAGCTGCAAAATGCGTTGGTTTGATGCCTTTTACACGACTTCCACGAGAAGGAAGCGCACTCTGGGCCGTTTTAAAATGTGCCTCTGCTGCCATCTACTGAGCCTTAACACTGAGATTGACAAATATACTGAAGAGCGCGTTTGATTTAAGGCCCAAATCAATGCAAAAATGCATATTACAAATAATATTGTCTAAATGACAATTTAAATAAAAAGTTAAAAGGAAATTGTATATTAATTTTACATTTTTCTCAGTGTTGCACGTAGTTGGAGTCTGAAAACCTGATGATCCATGTTATCTTTTATAAATTGGTAATTGTGCAAAGCGCATCTAGTGTGCTTCAATATATAAAAAATGAAATCCGACCTTTTGTGCAAAAAAATCTTAATGCACAAAGTTGCTTAATTTAAATATCTCTTCATTTGTTTTTATTCTGTTCATCATCTGTTCATCAGCAGACATTTTGATGTTGAAACTGTTGTTTTTAAGAGTTGCTTGATGACTGTAATAGTAAATGAAAGTCTGTGTTGGGTTGGAGTGCTGGAATGTAAGTGTGCAGTGAAATGAGATCAGTGGCGCTGTCCATGATGTGGTGCTGAAACGGGGCTGCCCTTGACACTAGCATGGAAAATAATAATGTTCGCTCCCCTGTGCTTTCTGTGAAGGACACATTTTGCGCCACCTGTTCCACATTTTTTCTTTTTTGTATTGCAGAGGCCTGAGATGCTTCTTTAGAATTGAGAACAATGATTAAAAAATGTCTACGTCTGGTTTCTTTTGGAGCAAAACTGCTTAATAATATATCCTATTTATTTTGTATTGGGACATATCTTACTGAATAGTCCAATTTTATTAGTCAAATATATCTGTCACGTGGTGATTTGGCTACTAATACATTATTGATCCATGGGCCAATAAATCAAACTTCAGTTGTGTAAAGGCTGCGTATAGATTACTTTTACAAGCATCATAAGCACTTTTATTCTTACACCATGTTAATAATTGTACATACTGCCATACTACCCTTACAGATTCATGTCTTCATGTCAGAGTTCAAGGACATTTTTCTTTGCTTTTGACATTTTTGTAAAGTGCTGTAAGTGCTATGTTTGATCCACATGTGCAGAATCGCTGATGGAGAAAAAAAAGTCACTGAACGTATTGAGCATACACATAAAAATGCACTATCCAAACTACAATTGAATAAACTTTTTAAATTACAAATTTGTCTTTTTGTCTTTTTTATTAGGAATTATTTATAGGCATTTAAGTTTATTTTATTTTTATCATTAACATTGCAATTTATTATTATTATTTTAGTTTATGTTTATTTTTATGAAAATTTGTCAAATATTTATTCTTGAGTCCTAGACCTTTCCACTATATATTATAGTTTGTCATTTAGGTAATAAATTAACTGTGAAATATTGAAGTGAATAGTAAAATGACCTAAATGTTCCTACTGTGGCGGTGTCAGTTAACAGGTTAACCTATGCATGACACAAAAATGACATTGTTACTTACATTGATAAGCAACTCCAGCAAACAGCTTGAATGTAATTAAAGCTTATGGCAGTTTTGATTTAATTTGGCCTAATTAAGTTCCTGGAATAATCTCACATGTATCACAGAAAAACTGAATTTATGCCAACTTGCAGAGCAAGCAAACATTATTACTTTGTTTATGATGGTAAATATACCATCTGTAACAGATTATATAATGTCACTCTTTGTTATTAACAAAGGTTGTCTACATGAAATGATTGTTAACAGATAAAGGCATATTATCTGTTTAAATATCTGGCAGTTTCAAAATTATTTATTATTTAGTTAAGTCAAGTTGCCCTTTATAACTAGATGATTTAGCTTTGTATATACTGTACATGTGTGTCTGCGTTTTGCAGAGGAAGTGAATTTATAACTGCAAAATGGCCCTGTAGGGATAATGTCTGCGTGCTATAGCTCTGCAGTTTACCAGCATTTGACTTTGGGCCTTTAATGCTAATGAACTGATAAGAAGAAAAAACTGTTTGTGTCTGCTGCACTTAACACAGTGTTGTCTTTTGCCTATTCAAAAACTAATCTCACAAAATAGAAGATGAAATGCACTCAAGTGAAGAAACCTCTGCTCAGCAGACACAGGAACATGTAAAATAATACAGCAGAATATTCACTCAGCCGTTATACCATAAAATATCCCATTGAAATTCAGCTGCCGACGTTTGCTGCGATTCCAATTGCATGCAAGAGTGAGATGTCACCATTGACATTTCTGCTCCTTGTGCACAGGCACAAGACTATTCTGATTTGTTTTCTAATGAACAGTGAAATATATTTTTGCACTTTTCTTTCTGAATTTACAATGGGACTTCTCATCTTTTATGGTATGTACACTGACTTGGTTAATGTTAAAGAGGAGAGTTTAAGGTAGTATGTGGATATTTTAGTCTATAAAAAATGAAACCTAACAGGGTAATTTTAATTAGGGAGTAACTCGAACCTGAAATGGCATTTTGACAGAGAAAATCTGTTATACATTTTCACATTAAAGTGAGATTATTACACTGTAAAAAACTCTTTGCTGCTTTCAACTTGGCTTTACAAGTAATTTCAACTGTTTTTACATTATTTTAATTCAATTAAAGTTATTTCAACTCATAAAAATAAGTTGTATTGTTTAATTGTTTAAACTTACTTTGAGTTGAAATGACTTATATAAATAATGTAAAAACAATTTAAATGACTTGTGAAGCCAAGATGGCAAAGAAAGGCAGCAAAGAATGTTTTACAGTGTAACAGTTTTACTATTACTATTGATATTATAATAGTCATTTTATTCATTGGTTTGAATATCGGCTTATTTACTAAACATAATTTAATTTGATTGCATATCCATATCCAAGGTTAGCTTCTCAATGACAGTAAAGTTTAAAGTGGTAGATTTTGATGGATAGATGGACTGACCTTGGTAAATTCCTGTAGCCTTAAGAAAAATAGTGTGTCTTTCCAATAAACTGTCATATCAAAGACTGACTTTGATAATATTTAATTAATGCCGTTCATAAATGAGCAAAAATTTCAGAGACATCGAAAAATATTTTACAATTTATAAGACTGTGTTAATGCAGTGAAATGATATTTTATTCAGAGAAATAATCACCACACGGACTAAGATGGACAACTCAGCGTAACAATAACAGACTATGCTTGTGAAGTTTAATGGAGTGCTGCAGTCACATTGTTCACTAAACATAACATCAACTACTGACTTAACAGGGAGATTTTAACATTGAAAAATTCTTTAAAAAATACCTTAGTAATTAATATAGAATTAAAAAAAAAAATCATTTTTAAATGAACAATGTAGACAACATTTTGTTGTCATGTGACAAAAGGGCAAATTATATATTAGAAATATAAATAACGGATTTTTAGTATTTTTTGTTGTTAATTCAGGTTTTCAGGTCCAGTGTCATATGCTATAATGCACATAAAAGATACATGAAAGAAAATAAAAAATACATAAAAGATCATTACAAAAACCATTATCAAATAGACATGCTCTCACATATGTCCACAATTTTATTATGTTTTTATTTATGGTTATAAATTATGTATATAACTTATCTAACTTTAACTAAAGTCAACAAGTCAATTATTGTATTTTAAGAAAAAGCATTTTCTTTTCCCTAAATGGTACACGCTCATTTGTTATTGACTGAATTCTGAGAAACTATGGTATGTCTTTTGTTTCCAGGAACTGTCCATCATTATTCTTCATCTCTCTCTCTCTCTCTCTCTCTCTCTCTCTCTCTCTCTCTCTCTCTCTCTCTCTCTCTCTCTCTCTCTCTCTCTCTCTCTCTCTCTCTCTCTCTCTCTCTCTCTCTCTCTCTCTCTCTCTCTCACACACACACACACACACACACACAAACTTTCCCACCTTTTCATCTTTCCCCTTCTCTCATTTTACTCTCAATTTTTTTACTCTTCTTTCCCTGACTGACAGGTTGTTTGTACTAAACCTTTCCTGAACCCCCACTTAGAGGCACAATGAATTTGCAATAAGCCATGCGCAGAAATAGATTTAACTATAGGTAATACAAAAGACAAACCAGCAGCAATTTTGTATACCTGAAAAACTTCTTTCAGTAACCTGAAATCAGGTGTGTAAAGGTTAGAACAGTCAGAATCTCATAACCTCACCATTAAAGCTTTCAACATCCTATTCTCTTTTAATGGCCCAATGGACTTAAGTTTTAGCAGACTTTTATTCACACTTAAAGCGAATTGATACATTTACCAAGGGCTATGCACCAAAACCACAGAAAGTTTACTCACGGCGTAAAATAGATGTCGTCGTACCAAGTGTATAAATTCTGATACTAAATAAATAAATCATCTGTCAAAAGTGCTGAGGAGATTTTGCAACTGAACTACTGATATGATGTTTAAATAATTCAACTGAAGAAAACTATAGCCTATATGTAACTATAGCCTATAACTAACATGTAGAGTACAATGCACTTTTTCAAAATTTAAATATTTCATTATATCATTTAAATATTATTGAAACTGAATACTTGCACTTGCTCAGTTATATCTAACTCTGCTTGACTTGAAAATGGCCAATGAAATCCATTTCGAGGTAAAATGTAAACAGGCATTCATCATTGAAAGTACACACCATCAGTCACCATGACAGATTTTAACCTGAAGCAAAACATTTGCATTATAATCATTGCTGAAGATGGCCAAACCTGACTCGAATGTGGACATTCTCAACAGTCCGTAAACAACTATATGTCCAACAGCTATAACATTAGCTGATGGCTAATTTAGGGTAACATATTTCAGGGTTATAGGTCTCAGTTTGACATCTGTTGTGTCCTCCAGCCACAATCAAGACAAATTTAATTATTTGATTTCTTTGTTTTTGGGAAACTATCAAAATTTAATTTGAGAAAATCGTGATTAAACAGATAACTAAAGTTAGTGCATCAAAGTTGAGACAAACTCCTGTTTTTTATTTGTTACTTGTGTTACAAAAATAAGAGAGAGAATTTTTATTTTTGGATAAACTATCCCATTACCAGAAGTTAAAATGTCTTTGTACTTTGTTCAGATTGTTTAGATTACCCATTTGCTCACATTAGTAGTCTTCAATATCCATTTACTGAGTCTACTTTTTAAAGTTATGTCTAGTCCCACATGTAGAGAGATTAGCCCGTCTCCTCGGCCGGCGTGACCGCAGAGGCGAGTCTTAAAGACGCTGCCATTCATGAGAAAATGAAACACATTCAAAGTAAATCCATGGCAAAGAGGCAGTGAATAGTGGATGAAGAAGGCAAAAGTCAATATCGCAGTGGTACACAAGGCTGTGGGAAAGAAAACTAGCACAGAGAATATATTTCTTACAGATCACCAACATGTTTCAAAGTCTGTGGCCATTTTTACGTCACTAGTTTCCACTGAGCTAATTATTCTTATGCTTCTTGTTTCAAAACCAAAATATGTTCAATTCCTCACTCTTAATAAAAATATGCTAAGCAATCACTTGTCAACTGCTTTTGATTGAGCCTGACAGTGACAAATCAGTAAATGGAGCTGAAAATCAGTCTTTGTTGTGTCAATTTACTTGTTTATTGAAATGAATGTTGCATCTGTCAAAGTTGGTTGCACCAAAATATGCTGAAATCCCTGATGATTAACTGCTGTTTATTTTAAATGATAAATGTAAAGGATTCCTTGGTGCATTAACTTCTTTTGGGTTTTATGTAGTGTATCAGGAATAAGAGGATAAATCGTGCAATCAAGATTGTGATAAAAATATTCTTATCGTGGGGGATTGACAGGAAAAACATTTTGTGTCTCATCCCTTCCAAATTCACATCTACCATTTTTTATAATCTGTCAATGTTAAGAAACCCCTAAGCTCCAGCTGAATATCAGCTTTGCCAATTTCTATTAAAATAACATCTGTTTTGTGTATGTAATGGTGTTTTTAATTGGTGTTGAGTCAGTATATTCATGGGTTCTGTATTATTCATTGATCAATCAGTCAATCCTTAGCTTACAATGTACATGCTTATAAATGACAGCTAACGATGTCTTCTTAGTACCTGATCATTATCTGTGAGTAATGCAACAGATAAGTGATGGATCATTATAAAGGTGCTCATTACAATTCATTAGAGAACAACACGGACCATTGCAAACTAGTCTTTCATTCACTGCTCCACATCATTCATCAGCACGATAAAGTCAACGGACAGCTACTTTTATTCTCTTACAATATGATTGACAGGAAAAGAACAAAAAAAAACTCCTCCATCACTTCATTTGGATCTTTAATCTACAAAAGTACACACATTAGATAGGTTAGCGACAGACAAAAGCCCTGCCAGGTATCAGGTAATGGTGACAATTCGAATTTAACTCAAAATATACCCAGCAATTCATTAGGTGAATTGAAAAGAAAAAATGTGGTCTGTGATTTCTGAATCAGCACTGTTTGAATGAAAGAAGTTTAACTGCATTTGGAGGGCATATAGGAGTCACTACATTTACATTTAATCATTTACCACATGTGTTTGTCCAAGGCAACTTATAAATGAAGAAAAGCACAAGCAATTTATCATACAAGAGCCGACAATGTTTGCAATATTCAATTTTAAGTGTTAACAGACAGTATTGTACACAAGGAATTTTGCAGAAGAGTAGAGAAAAGGGAAACTGGAGATGCCTTTATTTTAATTCTTAAAGGAATAGTTCAAAAATTAAAATACACTCAGTTTTATCACATATGCACCATCCCATTTGTAAATGACTTTTATTCAGCTAAACATGATTTTTTTTTCTTACATGAGATCCAAAACCTAGAAAGCACATACCTTCATCATTAAAGTAATCCAAATAACTCCAGTGGGTTAATAAATATCTTCTGAAGCCAAACATTACATTTGTAAGAGAAAAAGTTAATCATTTAGCTTCAGAAACAAATGAATTATGTATCTATGTAAACACCTAATTAAAATATGGCACATCAATAACTTCAAATCGAATTATCTCCCGCAACAAAGTGCTTCAATGCGACTCAAACTACTTCATTAACACGCTGACTATTCAGATTCACAGACATTTAAACTTATTCTGGGAGTTTAGTGAACATAAAGGGAAATGTTGATGAGATTATTACACCCAAAGGCCAAACTCAGGCATAAAAGAAGTTCTGTGTTTTATAATAAGCTTGGGCTGATTTAAAAGTTTCCGCATCCCTTTTCTCTGGCTGGTAAACTTTACAGCACTCATAAAGTGCAAGGATGTGTAAATGGAAAATAAGGACTTTGGTTTTTTTACATCGAATGGGGATGTTTAGAAACGTGGGACAGTAATTGAATGTGTGACAGGGAATAGAAGGCCACCTTGCAGGAAAAAAAAAACATGTCATAATAAAATCTCACTGTGGCCATTTTAGTCTCAGCTGTCACCTGCTTACGCTGGGGCTGCAGGGTAATCTAAAGTAGTATGAGGAAAACACAGTTAGGAAACGTTAATGTACCATTACCAATTTTTAAAAAAGTTTATAAGTGATGTTTAATGAAAAAGAAAGTCAGACAGAGGACAAAATTATGATTACTTTGACCCAGACATTAAACATTCTGGTCACTCTTCTCTTTTGGATAATTGAATATCTGTTAGTTAAGATGAAAACATACCAAGAACATATAAGATAAAAGACTATAACAATTTATATTAATGCTCCATCAATCAATGTCAATGCACTCATGTTTGCAAAACTTTGTCAATAATTTAGAAAGAAAACAACTTGTTTGTACAGCAAATGTTTTGCACAACTGCTTTATTAATCAAAAACCCTTTGATTACAAAAAATGATTTTGGTTCCCCATGAACTTCAGACCGGTCTGCAGACATCTCCTGGTCTATTTAAAATAAACTAGATGTGAAGATGGGCCAGAATTTGCACATCAATTTACCTCGCAGCAAGCCAGCTCTAAGAACATCGGCCGACAGAAAACCTGTGGAATCTGTAGCTCTCTGCAAATCAATTTCAATTCATGCCAACTCAACTGAGGCCCCTTCATCCCCTTAGCTAATAGTTTGTTCCTTTGAGATTCTCTGGTTTCTCATTATCGATTCCACCTTCTGATCCCGTTTTGACTGCACTGACAGAGACCCTTTTCTCATTCCACACATCCATTGAGTGGCTCTGAGTATTTTACACAGTCTGTCAGTCACACTGAGCTAGTTTTAGCCAGGCCAAGCCGGGAGACAGCTCTGTTTTATCATCCGGCAGAGGTTAATGATTACGTTCTTGGTTTGTAATCTCTTTCACCTATTGATCGGAGCGTTGCTGCAGATAGACCGAACGAGGATGTCACGTCTCCATCATCTGAATTAAAATGTACTTAATCAAAATTCCTTGCCCAAGATTTATTTCAATAAAGTATGCATCAATTGTCAATTAAGACAGATGAATTATACTACAGGAAAATATGGGACTTCTTGAGAGAGAGAATGCACAAACTCATCATTATGAAAGTGCAGAAAGTTTAAATAATATTGGAAATGTCCCTTTGATAATATATACAGGCATAGCAGATATTGCTTGGCAGCATTAAAGATATAAAGAAGTTTTGAGGTTGCTCTTTTATAGCAGAAGAGTTGATGGCGTTCCAACACAGTGTCATGGAAATTTGTAACTATCTCACAAGGTGGCCAAGTCATATAAATTTGTAGGATCTCATTCAATTGTACGATCTGCTTTTGCTCCAGTGACATTAGATTTAGGGGTGACTATCTCTACAGAAGTGAACAAGTTGACATGAGCAGTCTCCATAAAGTCCTAAATGTGGTGCCTGGGCGCATCCAAACAAGGTCAGACGTTTGGTAACATTTAGCAGCGGGGAAACACTGGGAGGCTGATCCAATAGCAGCTTTAGAGTTTAATAATAAATCCACAAGAGGTTCAGGTTCAAGGTTAAAGAAGCACCTACAGTTAACACCGACTGACCAACCAACACTGAAACAAAGGTATATGGAAACAGAGGTAAGTAACAAGACACAGGTAAGGGTAATGAACAATGATCACAAGACTGCAAACATAGTTGATGACGTCACATAGGAGCTGTAGTAATAATGTCCACTAATGAATAAATTTTTCTGATTTTTCATCTAAATAACGTACATTGTATTTTGTAAGCCTGTTTTTCTTCCCTGTTGTGTTTATTTCAGGATGTTTTATTGATGGGCAAGTTTTCTCTTTCATCACTCCGTCACTCCGCCTAGGGATTGTGTTGTGTAAACTCTAAAGCTGCTATTGGATCAGCCTCCCAGTCTTTCCCCACTGCTAAATGTTACCAAACGTCTGACCTTGTTTGTATGCGCCCAGGCACCACATTTAGGACTTTATGGAGACTGCTCATGTCAACTTGTTCACTTCTGTAGAAATAGTCACCCCTAAATCTAATGTCACTGGAGCAAAAGCAGATCGTACAATCGAATGAGATCCTACAAATTTATATGACTTGGCCACCTTGTGAGATAGTTACAAATTTCCATGACACTGTGTTGGAACGCCATCAACTCTTCTGCTATAAAAGAGCAACCTCAAAACTTCTTTATATCTTTAATGCTGCCAAGCAATATCTGCTATGCCTGTATATATTATCAAAGGGACATTTTCCAATATTATTTAAACTTTCTGCACTTTCATAATGATGAGTTTGTGCATTCTCTCTCAAGAAGTCCCATATTTCCCTGTAGTATAATTCATCTGTCCCCCAGCGTCCTAAAGCGCGTATTTTACACACATGCGCACTTCTCAAAAACAGTGCTTGAATTGTGTGGAAAAATGAAAAGACGTAAAACGGAATTTGTACATGTTTAGTGTGATGGATATAAAACACACACCATATTGCTTGACAAATCTTTTGTTTAAGAATATGATCTATGAGGATTAAGAAACTCCACAGCTGGAGAGCTGTAGTTCAAACCAGGTAACTTTGCGATGCTGTTTGCAAATGTTCGTTTACAAGATGGAAACAATTAAAAAATTTAACTTTGCTGGTACGACGGAACTTGCGCTTATAGTCGGCTAAAGATGCTTTTGGGAAAGGCATCACAGGCTGAGAACATGGGGCAGGACAAAACCGAGACACACAGGGATCATAACAGTATGTAAGATTTTGAGGTCTTTCTTGTAATGTAAATGTAATATTATTGCTTTCTTTAATAAACAACAGTGATAACTATCTGCCAAATGCGTTATTGTAATTGTAAATAAATCCCCAATAACTCATTTTTATATTAATAAACATAATATTGACACACAGCATTTCATGAGACATAAACCAAACACAACGTAGCATGGTCACAGACTGACCACAGTTTATTCCTGACTGTCTGAGGCATGTTGCACACAAAACTAGCTACTACTGAAACAAACAGCCGGTAATTCTGTTTTGTGCTGCTGGTGCAGAAATTGCACACTTCACCTTAAAGGTAAAATCAAAAAGAAATGACAGAGAATCTTGAAAAGCCCCTATTTTGTCTATAAAGGTCACCAGCTGCGAGAGCGAAGATAGTGAAATACAACTGTGTATACCCAAGTATGGCACCTTATGTAAGATAAATTTATAGGTTTATTTCATCTAAAAATATTCGTTTTTAAAATGTAACTTTTCTTTATAGAAAGTCAGTAAATAAACTATATTAAGCATTGACTTCTCTGGCAATATAAATGTTTTTATCTATTAACAGACGCATTCTTATCAGCTGATCTGCAGCTACTGTATACAGATTGTCACAGTTTTTGGCCACCCCATTAAAATGATCTGGAGGTGCCACATATTAATTGTCATTTGTTTTTAAATTATTAATTTAGCTTATTTGATACATATTGTAGGGACTGTAAGAATAAAAGTGAGGTACGTGTGAAGCAGAATAATTGATTTAGGTACATAAAAACCCACTGGACCACAAGAAGTATGTGATAAACCCTGGGTGAGGTCATGCTGAGAGCTGTACTTTTGGTCATTTTCACATTTTACACAGTCTTGGGAGTTCAATTTATTCTGCAATGCCCTTGTGGAAACGCATTCATATAATTTAGCACTTATTATATACTTCAAGCTGCGCTAAATATAAAGACACAGAACTTAATTTGATTTGGTTGATTTGTAGATTAGGATTAATTTCAGGACTAAAAATGTTTTTTCATGAACAAATTGAACTTTGCTAAATATCATATCTACCTGAATCTGTGCCCTCATGTAAAAAACATTCTCTCTTTTCCTCAGACTGCTTGTGTATTAAAAAATAAAGTGAGGCATCTGGAATGCTCATCTGTTCTGTAGCACATACCCAGCCAAGGATTCATCAATATAAAGAGACTGACAGATTTCCTCGAAGCATTATTGTTGGATATATTGTACTAAATGTGGCCCACACAGCTAGGAGAAAATCCAGCCTGCTCTCACTCCCCCTCAGGTGCTTAACTATTTATGGATTTAGATTTTCATCAGCTTCTTTGACAATACCGCTGCTAGAAAACATGCGTGCAATTACAAAAAGAGAGGCGGGTGAAATGAGAATAGCAAACAGCAACCTCCATCTAACACCATCCAATCGGTTCAGCTTCTTCTACGCCATGTGATTTCAAGCAACATGCTCAATGTCATGTTTGAAACATACTTTAGATGGAAAAGAGAAACAAATACTTTGCATACAAAAATGTGTTCATTCAGTCTATCTCATAAAAAAAATATCTCAATTATTTCTTCTGCACATTAATGAGATTAAATGGAAAAATTATTCTGAGCTTGAATCCTTAAAGAGAAAACACTGTTTCACAGACTCATAAAAACATTATATTATATTTATACAAATAAACAAATGTTTGCTTGCGTCATATCTTTATAATGTCACAAACTGAGCTCAAATCTGCAATTAAGCAATTTTTAAAGAAACATCTGAGATTATGTTGATACTTAAAAGAAACACAAGTAAAGAACTACAAGCAATAGCATTTATATCCACAATGACTATGTGCTCACCTTTAAGTTTTCAGATTCGCACGCCCTGTCTATTAATATAAGCTTTTCTTATTATGCATCAGACACACATTCATTTGCATGTTTAATGCAGTATTCATTGTGCAACACGATTTATTTATACTGACATGACTAATTGGCCAGTCTCTCCCAGAGGTAACTTCTGCGTATGCCACTTGAATATAATAATGACTTGCACATAAAAGCTGTTTGAAAATCAATGTGCAACCAGTATCCGGAGAGCTTTCTGACGGAACATTAGAAGCATAGGAGCACGTCGAACAATCTTGCACTTGACATTACAAAGTGTTTGGCAAATTCTGTTTTGTGGCTTAACAAAACGCTCAAGACGCTGTAGCAGGATGAAGTAGTGCTTTCATTTTGAAGTACAGTAAGATGGCAAGATGAAATTGATCCTTAATGCATGTTCCAGGTCATATTCTACATAACATTGTGTTCAAAATCAAACAAATGTTTGTAAAAAATGTTTGTAAATGTTGAAACTTGTAAATTACAATTCATTTATACAGACAAGAAAAGTCACTCCCTGATGTTAAAGAATAATCAGAAAGCAATTCTCTATACATTACTAAGTAGATAAAGTTTTTTTTTTATTTTAGGTGTTTCAAAACATTTTTTAAAGATTTTTAAATAGACAAACTGTGTACCAATATGCATACTAATATTGTAATGACTTGGGTAATTGACAAGAAAGTGTAAAGTTACTTATAGTTAGAAGAATGTTTACAGTGGACTATCAAAATAAAGTGTCCTTTTTCAAGCAACACACGAATATTTTACTATATTTGACACATTGGCAGAGAAAGAATTGATTTTGCACTCATGTTTGTCTGCCGTCTGATATCCCGACTCAGGACAGCCAGTAGTGACTCAGGACTGGGTGTGTTCTTGCGGTGCCTTCAGCCAATCAGCATCATCATGATGTAAATATTGTGCATCATGCAGATAACCACCTGTATCACTGATATGAAACGCCCACTTTTTCAATGAATTCCTGATGGATGAAAGTCCGTTAAATATCCCGTTTCACATGGAAAGACGTCAAATTATCGTCAGAAAAATGGGTTCATTTCGAGTAGGGTTGACTAGGGAATTTTGTAATTCAACACATTTGGGTAATAGGTAATGTTGCTTTGATCAAACTACAGCCTAATAAGATGTCACAGCATATGGACAGAGTAAAAGATGTTCAGTATTCCTATCTAATAAATCTGCAAAAATGAAAATGAGCTGCCAATTCAATCTTATAGCACGTAACACTTCAATCACGGCTGTGAATTGCAGAAACAATGCAATCGTAGTTAAACAATCCCTCATTTTTTAGAAGGATTGGGCCAGAAGCCTCTGCAAACAGTTTTTAATTTCGCTCACAGCTTTGGGGGAAAACCATAATAAAAGATTTTTTAATCTCTCCTGAGCCTCATTTCACAATCAATATGAATGACTTTGCCTCTGTGCGTGAGAAATATAGGCTTATTGTATTTCATATGCAATGTGCTTTTAAACTGATGAATCTTGTTGTCATTTTTTTTTTATTTTGTGTTTGTTCATCATTCAACTTTGAAATTAGGTTTACGCAATGTTATATTCAATTATCATTCTGTAGATGTCATAAACAACATAACTCTCTTTTTGTATAATAGATGTGTTTAATACAGCACAATACAGTAATGTTTGCTGAAACCTCACTTCTCAAAACTAAAACTATGAAAACATTACATATTATTTAAAATTATATTACTGATCTATTTAAATCTTTACAATTAAAGGGCTCACAAAGCCATCGAACACAGTAAATAATTCTGGAAGATTAGATTTTTTATTTATTATTGTTGTTTTATCTTGAGGAAAGTTTGCAGTGATAAATCTGCTGCAGTGGTTTCATATCACATATTTTTTTTCTTCGTTTACAGTAACCCCTACTGTAAAAGAAGAAAACAATATGTATATATATATAAATATATAAATAGTTATTTACAGTAAAATTTTCTTTGATACTACAGTGGTGATGTTGTTTTAACATCAGAAATTAAATAGAAATCCTAAAAGTTCAACTTAAAAAGTTTACAATTTTACATTTTATAGAAGCTTTAACTTCTTCCATTTGACTGTATGAGGAGAAATGTCTAAAGTGGAATATGGTGTTCTTTAGGTATTATTTTTCGAACAAACTGGGCTTCTTGAGACATATACATGATATCCTCAATGTTCAGCACCTTCTGTTGTACTTTCTGTTCTCGGTGGGTTGAGCCGCAGGCACTGATACAGCTGTTTGAGATAACTAGAAAACTAACAAGCTGAATTTACATTTATTCATTTGGCAGACATATTATTCACTTATCATGCATTCAAGCTATGCAGTTTTTCAATGTGCGCCTTTCCTTGAAATCACTGAATTGTGTGTGACATTGTACGACCATCAGGCTTAATGAAAACCTTCAGACATGTACCTTAACTTACTGCTGCGGTACAGACTAAAACTTCAATTACAGTAAAAACTAAAAGGTAACATGCAGATCTAGATTTTCAAGTTGTCTGACACACACCTGTACTTATTTTTGATTGATGAACTGCACCATTCTGCAGTTTTACATATTTTTGTTTAATGATTATAGTTGCACCAAAATCAGATTCACATTGATGCAAGACCCTGTCATGGGGTTATTTTGTGATGACGTTTGGTATACTGTATAGTATGTTGTTTTTGACTTGGTGGCATTGCGAAGAAATAGGCAGGACGACACGTTCAGCAAATAATGTGAGTCATATGACACTAAATGAATGCAGCTAGGAAACATGAGGGAAAAAACATTTGCAGTAACTTCTCGTATTGTGGGAGACAATTCAAAGTTAATGGGAACACAAACCCTATTGTCAGGAAAACAATAGAGCATTTTTGCATTATCAATATGCTGTAAAGGCTTTAAAACTTAAAACACCAGGTGTAAATGAAGCATTCGAGCAGGGGGGGAAATTGATGTCACTGTGATCTCTGCACATGCACATTCTGGAGCTTAATCATTCAGAAGAGTTGCCTTATCTTATCATATGGCTCTGGAAAACAAATTTTAGCTTTCATAAGCCCGATAATCTTTGCTATATTAATTTATTATCAAACCTGGTCAAACTCAGAATCTTCTGGACAAACAAACACACTTTTTCATTCATTTATAGTGTCCTATTTGCTTATAATCAACAGGCTCTGACCCAAACTGGTTTTAATATCTCAGATCCTAGACATCTTAACAAGTCATAGCGTAATGTCAAACTTGTTAAACATGAGAACTTACAGACAATCTTTACCCATAAAACCTTAGAAAAACATTCTGTTAAATAAAGAAACATCATTCTCCTAATTGTATCCCTTGGGTTGTGTTTAAGTTTTGGGCTTTTATGTGTTTATTCCGTTCTCATTTACTTTTGTTACTCATTACCCATCTGCCAGTTTAGGATGTGTAACTCAGACAGCAAATGGTTTGTTTTTCACAGCGGTTCATGTAGTTACTAAACAGGGATCAATCTCATACGATTGTGTAAAACACAGACTGACAGCTTGCGTACAACTTCACATTTAAAAAGTATAACACAAACAGGGAATCACCTAGTGCTTGCCTTTATCAGAACTCCAGGAAAATCACTTGAAGAACCTGATTAGAGAACCAGAAATAATTGTTAAATAGTATTCACTTTATCTTGGTGATGCTGAAAAATCATGGCTGACCGCAAAGATTACTTTCTTCCTTTGAAGGGGGATGTTTTTAAATGGACTTCTGTTTTAATCACACATTGACTGTGTGCAGTAAAAAAAGGGGATGTCTAAACATGATTTGGCTTTAAAAGCCTTTTTTCATTGTTGGTAAAAACATAATCGGGTAAATTCTCTATACCGAGTTTATATTCATAATCAAACTTCATCATATTGATTTTGGTCTGGACAGACACACACTTGTTTTTCCTTATAATTGATTAAAATCCATATTAAAGTCTCCAAATATCTCCCAGAAACCTCTGCTATTTATAGCATACTGTGAAACGTGGCTAACATGTACATGGTATTTAAATGGACATGCAACCTTTGTACAACATTCCTATTTATGTTGTTGTTGTTTAAAGACACATCTTCCTTTTTCCTAATTGCATCCCTTGGGTTGGTTTGAAGGTAACAAGGTTTTTATGTGTTTTCGTTGTTCTCATTTACTTTTTTACTCATTACCCATCTGCTAGTTTAGGGTGCGTGCCATTAACTGAATGCAACATATTGTTTTTAACAGGCTTTACGAAAGAAATGAGACAATCTGCTAATATAATCATGTAGTCAGGATGTTTCCCTGCACAAATTCACACTACACACTCCATAACTGGCATCTTGTCCTACAAATGGACTTTCTTGAAGTGCTTAAAAAGATGTCACGCTTTTCAAACATCAGATAAACCTCTTACAATATTAAAAAGTAACCTACAATATTATTTATTACAATATACTATTACAATATATAATGCAATATAATATAATGTATTTTTATATAGTAATAAATAATAATAATAATAACAACAATAATAATAATGATAATGATAATATTACAATTATTTGTGGCTGTGTTGGAAGCCAAAACAGTCTGCCATCAATTTAGCCCAGGGGTCACCAACTGGCAGACCCCGGTCCGAATCCGGACCGCAAAGCATTTTGACACAATTAAATAAATAAATGGCAAACGCTATTTAACGTTATTATAAAATCCAATTTATATCAGGCACATAAAGTCAGCTCAGAAGAGCTATTTGGGTCCTACATCGACACAGGTTTCTATACAACTTCTACACTTTCTACACACCTATACAACTTTCGATGACTGAAAAACAATGGCATTCTCAAAAATTAGGAAAGTTGGCGCTGAAGAGAGTGTTCAACATTACATTTAGTAAAGTACAGACAATACATGAGAATGAAGATAAAATGTGATATGAGATCTGATTTAATTGAACCAGAGAGGTTTGTATTCATTGATTGTGATTGTTAATCTCAGTTTAGGTTTTCCTTTTAAATTGTTAATGTTGAAATGAATGCATGTTGTGCAGATTTAGAGATGCATTTTGCACTGTTCCCTTCATATTTTTGTCAGGCATTGTTACTGGATAAATTTAGATATTTTGTACCAAAGCAACTGAAAGGACATACAGTAACAGAACAGCATTAAAATGAGATTGATTTGTGAAGGATTATTTATGCTTATACATATGAAGAGACATTATTCAATATACATGATAACATTATATTTTGTTCAATAAAAACAAATATTTACACTAATTTCTTTTTTTAATTTATGTTTTTACGTGCAGTACATAATTGTCCGGACCTCGGCTGGTGAGGCGAGTTCATTTACTGGACCTCAAGCAATTTTAGTTGAAGACCCCTGATTTAGCCTATTTTGAAAGTCATGCAAATGCACTTTTCTGAAGAGATTAAATTTGAGATTGAACAGTTCCTGTAAGACAAAGAAGGCCAACCAGTTTTAAAGCAATGCACACAACCTAACAACATTTGGATTTCAAAACAGCGTCCCACCAAATACCAAGTCGTCATGCTTAAATAGCAGATATTAGACTGAAAGATTGATCACTATGTTTAAAGTAATCTGTTTTCTGATTGGCCACAAAGATTCAGTTTGCAAAACAAATCAAAAAACCAAACAGATTGTAATTGCAACTTTATGTCAAACAGTTATTTAGTCAGTTGGTTTGCGGAGTACACGTGCGAATGAAATGTGTCATCATTACAAATAAATAAATGAAAAACATTGTTATTAGAAGCGAGTCAATCAATAGGCTCGTTTCACCTCTATCTGACTTGCCGCGATGACCGCAGGGAGAGTGAGAAGCTGTTTGTAAAATGAATCAGAAGTGTTTCCCTGCAGTTAAACTGGTAATAAAGGTGTTTCTGTATTGATCTGTGCGCATCCACCATCAGCAGGTTGGTGCAGCCGTGCCCTCTCGGGAAATAAAAGGCTGGTAAGCCAATGCAACAGACCGCAATATGACATGTCAAGATGTGCTGTCTGTTTGAACCAGCTGTCCACAAAGGAGAAGAATGGACAAAAGACAAAAGAGACAAAAACTTCATCATGCCACCCAACTTTAAACGCATTCATGGCTTCATCGGTCTGGAGTTACACTATGTGTCTTCAGTTAACGTTTTATGTTAATTATATCAAAAGGTTGTCAAAAAATATATGTGTATTATTATGTATTCATTTAAGCACCAAAAGGAAAAAGAATCACTATATTCAATGTAACATCAGCCTACAATTATCCATAAAAATCCTGTTTTATTTGACATATTTTACTTATTTATTATGACATAGTCAGCTACAACAGAAAGATGTAGCACACACTTCTGATCAGGCGTTCTATACAGGATCAGATTTGGAAGGGGTACCGAATCTTGCACATATCGGTCTCCAGCCACAGCGCTGTGGTTTCTGCAGTGGACGACAGAGACGCCGGAAGCCCCGAGGAATGTTTTATAATAAGCAGGAGAAGTAATTGCATTATGTTATCTAAGATGTGCTGGGCCGAAAGTGATTATACTGCTCTCAAACTGAGAAGAGAGGAGAGGAAATTAGGTTATACTTAATTGCCTTGCTTTTATTCACCAGTAACCTTGAAAAGGGGGTGGGCCTCATACTTAAGGCTATTAACTAATAAGTTCTCACGATTTGATTTGTCTGTCGCAAGAGAAGTTTTCTAATGGATTTCCTATAGAGCAGGCGGGATGGGTCGTGTCCTCCGTATTCAATAAAAAAACATCGCGTCCACTGCCGAAAACTACGTTTATAGCTTCAGGACAAACTTAAACAGATATGCTTCAGAGGCTAAGAACTATATTTATTAGGAAATCTGCCGCTGCTGCTTGTTGATAGAAATTGACTTTGAAAGTCTTCTCAACTAGACTTTGTTCATGAAATTTCATTTATGAAACAGTCTAGACTGGTTGTTTTATTTAAACGTTCGATGTGGTGGTCAGGCAATTTGACTGATAACATCTGAAACATTATTTCAAAAAGAGTGTGATAAAGACAGAAAAAAAGGAAATTTCTCACCCCTGTGGGAAGGCGGCGACTTAACTAGATAATGTATTACTTCGGGTGCATTAAAGACATGTCTTTTTAATGAATTGTATGATCACATAACACCAAATATATCAGATTAAGCTTTGCATTTGGGAAATTCATTCAAAATGGGAATAACACATTATACACTGTAAAAAAAATCTTTGCTGCCTTAAATTTAAACAGTTTTTATTATTTCAACTAATTAGTCATTTCAACTAATATAAATAAGTTGAAATTGTGTAACTTAATTTGATGAGTTGAAATGACTTGTAATTAGTTGAAATAATGAAAAAAAATGTTTAAATGACTTATAAAGCCAAGTTAACTGGACTTTAAAATTTGGGGCAGCAAAGAATTTTTTAATGTAGAAATTTATACAATTTTATACAAAAATAGAAATGGGACATTTATACCAGCAGGCCTTTTATGTTATTAACAATTATGTTATTAAAAAAGTGAGTCTGGGTTCTCCCAAGGTTTTTTCCCCATATATATATATATATATATACAGTATATATATATATATATATACACATTCATTAATGGAGTTTGGGTTCCTTGCCACCGTCGCTGTGTTGGAGTGCTCACTAGGAGACTGCTGATATTAGATATTACTGATATTAGATATTAGTTATTAAATTAGCATTTATATTTTCCTGCTTGTCATTATGTTTATTCTGCTGTAAAGCTGCTTTGAAACAGTGCTACATTGTTAAAGCGCTATACAAAGAAAAAAACTATTGCAAGTCAATAATTCAGGCCTGTGTAATTTTCTTATTAAATTTGTTTTATTAAAACTTTTGGCTCCTACTTTACCAAAACATAAAATTGCAGGTCACTTTACACACTTATTTTTGCGTGTGTTGATAAATAACTAATGTTTCAACTTATAATTCGTTGTGAATCTGGATAAGCATACTGATTTGAGCACTGAGTTTTAAAGACCCCATTAAATGCTGTTGTTTGATGGTGTACAGTGTTGTTTACAAACCAGCCTTGATTACATCTGGGACTGTTAATGGAAAATGACTTAATGACTCGATGGTAGAAACAGTCCATTGGTACATGACTGGCACACATACACTTCCCCATTAACCTGCACTTTTCTGAAGGTCACAGAAACAGTGGTACACAAACTGAATATTGGGCAATGTTTGAAGGAAAATACAGCCATATTACTTTTTATGTGGTATGCAGTAGGTGTACTATGAACAGTGTACTAAATTCATGCAGAATAACAGGTTACACTTTATTTTGTATTACTAGACTGTTAAGATTAATGTTAGGGTTCAGGCTGGGTATAGGATTAGGATTAGGAGAATAAGTCTAATGACTGGTAGTTGACAAGAAGTTGCAACGAAAAGAAATTACTGCTAGATAGTAGCATTTCTAAAATGGCCTAAAAAAATAAAGTGTTACAGAATAACAAGATGACCATTTTTATTTTGATCAGGCTTTCCAGGATAAGACAATTTTATACAATATTAAATAAAGATAATAACTTCAACTTCTGATGATCTTATCACAAACACAACTGTCTATAAAACAAAAACACAGACATTTGTTGTTGTCTCTTATTATAAGGTGAAGCACTATAATTCCAGCATCAGATCCCAGCACTCCTGTCACCCGATCTGTCTCACTAGACTTCTGAACTCCAACCCCCATAATGCACCGCTCTTCACCCGCCGCCATCTTGGATTACCTTTACCTGTCACCGCTCATTATCATCATTGTTCAACTCACCTGTTACCCATCGCCTGGACTCTTTATGTGGATACCTTGTGTTTGTCAGTTCTCGGTGGTGTATGGAGTGGTTGTTCCTAGCTCAGAACATAGTTTATCGGTTTACCTGGTTTATCGGTTTACCTGGTTTATCGGTTTACCTGGTTTATCGGTTTACCTGGTTTACGTTCCTGTTGGATGTATCTGTCTCCTGTGCCGTGTTGGATTACCTGTTGTTTGTTACTCACTGGATGTTCTGTTTCATACTGGATGTTTATTGTCTGCTTTTCCAGTCATCTATTCAAGTAAACTCATCATCATTCCCTTTACCTACCTTGTTTGCATCTCTCTCACCTGATCACCTGTTACAATAATTAGTATCAGTGATTAGGGATGCAACAATACAGTTAGCCTACGGCTCAATACATACCTCGGGTTTTTTTTAACCACGGTTTTCGGTTCGGTTCGGTTCGGTTCTGATGGCTTGACACATAAGAGTGTTTTTTTGTTATTCTATGCTTAGGCAATAGGAACAGTAAGAGGTTAAGAAGAAAAAATAAAAATGATTTATTGCAATACTCCTTTATTTTACTTAAAAGCAAAGAAAAGTCCACTAGTTCCTAGTGTATTGTAAAATATAAAATAATTTTTTATTTTAAAATTAACACTGACATCTCCCAGCTGCTGGTAGCCCATGTACAAACTGGGGAACACATAAATTCCTAAATTTTGAAAATAAACATACATGTGAAGTTAGTAAACATAAATTGACCATTTCAAATAAACATACTTGTACTTCAATAAACATAAATAAACCATCTTAATTAAACTTAACAGTACTCCAGTACAGTATCCTTCATTCAGAATGTAAAGTGCAATGTCAACATTCTCTGCAGACGCCGGCGCTTCCTCGTACTGTAGCGTCACTTCACCGCCACTCGCCATGTTAAAGTGTGGAATGATGGTTCTTTAGAGCATAGTGATTGAATATTTACTCGCGGGGAGGAGTTTCCTTATCTCAGCTCGTAGACTTACAGGCACAAACAGTCAATTCGGAGAGAAATAAAACGCACATAAATTATTTAAACGAAAAACTGCAATTTACAAGCGCGTATTGAACCGTGGATGTTGTACCGAACGGTTCAATATTATATCGAGAATTGTGGCATCCCTAGTACAAATACACCATATATTATTTCAATAAATATAAAGTAACAGACGAAATTAAATATATTTAAATAGTTTTTGATTAATTATATACAGTATGTCTCGGTACAGGGTGATAGCGTTTCAACTCTACCCACACAGCCTAATGTTTTATTGTTATAGTTAATCTTTTTTTAGTTATGGGGGATTATTTGTTAATATGAAGCCTCATGGTGATGTAGGCCTACTCATTCACATTTAAAGGGAGTAACTTACGTGACAAACATATTTGTGTTTGTTTAATATCAAAATCACTGACATGGGCTGGCCCTCTGCAACCATAATGCATCAGCTCTTAATGACTCATTACATTACAAACTCTAAATACCATTTTGCACCCATTAAATTTTATGATAAACACTAATGCAACTGATGGGGAACGCTCAAATTCATGTCGTATGATTTATTGATATTTCGAGAATCAGCGGCTGATCACTGTGTCACCGTGTCTGCTTTCTTCACATCTCTCATGTGATTGAGTCTTTTAGCATCAGGACCTCTTTTTTCTGTTTAGCTCAGGTAATTCTGTTGATTTGTTACTGACACAGCTGATTTCGCAACCTGTCAGGGACGTAATTGAATATCTCAACCGCCGACCCTCATTCAATAGCCTAATTGTTAGTATAACAGATATTATGCATAAAAGAACCGAGATGGAACAAGGTTATGATTTCCAAACCCTGAGCATCATTCATGTACTGTTGAGTGTCTGCTTTAGTGTCATTCTCTTGGCTATTTTAAGATAAATGCAGCTAGACTCTAACACACAGAGTGTTTCTAGGGTTTGCTCAAGTTTTGTCATGTTAGCTCAGGGGTTTTCAAACTTTTTTTGTTAGCCGAACCCCCTTGACTTTTTTACTTTTTTAAGTACCCCCTGAGGTTTAAAATACATATCTCAGTAATTAAGTACATCTGTATGTTTAACTTCAAAAACATATTTTATCAGTTTAAAAGTTTTAGTATTGTACATGGGTATCATTATTATTGCCTGTTATTGGACCTTCATCTGGTAATTTTTATTACCAGATGAAAATGTGTCCAATTTTGCATGAGTTCTCAGTTTTGTGATATATTTTAATGTTGGTCACATGACATGCAGATTAAACAAATAAAATATATCTTTTTTTATTGATATGTGTTTACGTTTTTTATTTAAATACAATTATTTGTTTACATTGTATGATTTATTTGTAATGAATTGTTTTTCAACTCAACTCGCGAACCCCTTGCAATTCCCTCGTGAACCAGCAGGGGTTTGTGATCCCCAATTAGGGAAACCCTGTGTTAGCTGATAGGTGTCTTAAATTGATTTAATCGTTTACTTTATCACCTGTGTGAATTAAAAAAAATCTGACCAAGAGTTTTACTAACAAATAAGTCTCAAGAGAAAACGGTTCACTTGAATGTGCTTTGACAAGCGCTGGTGTATTCACTGAATAGACCAGTTAGAGTAATCGGACGAAACCATCACACCAAAATGCTCTGTAATGCCTACAGAACTAAGATTACAACACAGTACATTTTCCTCTAGTGTTTATAGCATCTATAAATTTGATATTTTTTCAATTCCTGCCACCGATAAACATCCCCAAAGCATAATGCCACAAGTACCAAGGTTCACCTCAAGGATGGTGCTGTCAGTGTTTGTCTGCCAAATGTTGTATTTGTACACTTGCAATGAGGTCCAAAGGGTCAGTTTTGGTCTTGTTAGACCAAGTCTCGCATATAGCCAGACGTTTGACTCAATGGCATAATGTCCACATTGCTGCCTATTCTGGCTAAGAACCGCCACAGGAATAGGCCGTCTGATTGTGACCGTCTAAAGTGACCGGACACTGTTTCTTTGCGATTTGTAAAAGACACGATCTATCAACAACTATAAAGAAGTACAAACTGTTTCACAAACATCACTCAGAATGGATTGCAGAGTTTTGCTTATGGGTATATAATGCACTTGCCAGTGTGCAAGTAAAAAAATCAAAGATTTGGTATTTGTAATGCTCACTGTATCAACCAGGCACTGTGTCCATACTAAGTGTACCATTTCACCCCGAAGTTGTGCCAACTTATCAGATAACGGATTTCATTTTCTGTGATTTCAACAAAGGCTTTCTGTTTACCAGCCTTAGGAACAAGCCAGAAGTATAAATTATGACTGGTATTTCTGTCTGATGCCCGGTTTCTCTTATCTCTGTGGTGGGGAGCAGAAACTCTTGTCCTTGGGCTGCAAATGGCCTATAGTGAATGTTGGAAGACGAGCAATTTTGAAGAAAGTTGTTCCAAAGGTTTTCACATTTTACATTAAGTTGATGATGTTATTTGTCACCATTAAACTGTAATTCGTGACATTATTCAATGTGTTTTACTTATTTTTCTCATATCCTTGACTTTTAAGACATCTCTAGGATCTGCTTGGAAATTTCCTTGGTGGTAATGGTTTTATGTTTCATTATGCACTGAGCATTAATGGTGCCAAACAGCGTAAGTGAACACTTTTTCAGTAATTATGTAAAATGGGTTACTTTAGAGGGAATTTTTGCATCAGATTAGGAATATTGATGTACTACAATAATTATTTTCATTAATTTAATTAATTTAATTAATGTAATTATCCATTAATTTAGTAAAATGTTTGTTTTTCCCACATTAACGTGACATGAGTATTTGATTTGATGCCCGGACATTAAAATAATTCAAGGGTTTACAAAACTGTATGTTTAATTTAAGTATCTACTTTTTCTAACAAAGTCGCTTCCTTAAATTTCTTAGAGGAAAAATGAAAGACACCAATGACAGAATTTTTGACGTAAAGTAATATAAATAAGACGAATGTGTATATCATGTGGTTGTAGAAAAATCTAGATAAATTCATTTTAAAGTATCTGTATTTTTACTTACATAATGATCCTATGCTCTAACAAATGGAAAACTTGGTTTAAATAGGCAATAGCCATTCACTTACTGCAGCAGTATGGTACCCCGGGAGGATTAAGTGATTAAAGTTTTAATATATATATATATGCTATTTGGTACTCTGGTTGTGCTTGGAAAACTTTCAAATGAAATGCTTTTTTGTGAAAATGGAAAGTTTAATGTTTTAAAATGATTTTAAAACACAACAATTAAAAACAAACTATACAAAATATGATTTACCGTTCTGAATACATGAGTACATACAGGTAAGAACATGTAGCTTGACATTTAAGTATGTAGAATGCATTGTGTGGAAGGGATGTGTCCTCTTCCTTTCTCTCTCATTAATTCAGATGGCTCGGACAGTCAGTGGTCCAGCATATCAATAATTAATTGCCATGCATATTCAGTAAAGAGTTCTGGACATCTGTACAGAGCTTTCGGACAGAGTGTGACCGAGGAAGAGATCATTCGTGACCGTGGAGGTTTACAGCCCTCCTGAGTCCCAGGGGTACATGGTATCCAAAACATGGTTTATAAAATGTAGTTTTTTTATTATTTTTATCACAAAAACCACTTCTACAATTGTTTACAATGTGTACAGTTTCTCTCAAAAATTAGTTTATGATCATAAAGTACTTTGTAAACATACCCACAATGCAAGAGTTTTGTGGGTGGTTGCCATGAGGTTGCTATGGCATTGCTAAAGCAATGTTATCGTAGGTGGTTGCTTACTGGACAATGTTAAAGTGTGAACCCCTAATTCTCTTATTAGAAATCTAGTCTCTAGATAGTATCGCTTGGAAACTTTTTTAAATAATCTATGAGATTCGTTTTATCATCCACCAGGTGAAAATGTGTATTTCTTAACAAAGTAATAGCATTTTTCAGCAATCGTCTACGATTTTATTACTGACATGCTTAGTCATGTCAACAGTACGAACAATGGCGGGTTTAGTATGAGTATGTGAAATAATAGTGTAAAAGAGTCTAAAATGTAATATCATAATAATCAATATGATGTATATTAAAACACTGTGCCTGCTTTGGTTAACCGCTAATCTGTTGATAGTGAACTTGTACACTGTGTAAACAGAGAATATGCTACAAATACAGATGAACACAGCTGTGCAGATGAGCTTTGGGCAGATGGCGAGAGCTTTCACTATATGCTTTGTTCACCGTTCAATCACACATGCAGCCTTTCTTCTTTCTTTGTTCCTGACCATTCTTTGCCAACTGTGGTGGTCCCACTTCTCAGCTTCTGTAAGACCCTTTGCCATTCACCTAAGTACCGTCGTGTCTCTATGCCTCTGAGCAGCTGTGTACTGTGCATCTGCTCTCTGGTAGCTAAAACCCACCTTTCGCCAGAATTAATTGGATTACAGGTAGATGCCAACGCATACCGACACGGACGGGAAAGCAGCTGCCAGCTCTGTGAGAGCTCCAGTATCACAGTACAATCAAAGGCCTGGCTAATCAAAGTGCTTTCAGCTGAAACGATGACACATCCCTGTCTAGACTTTTATTCTCCTCCTGCACATTAATGTATCATTTTCAATACACAAGATAATACAATCAAAACTGGCTGGCAATATTATTGAGTGTTAAAATAAATAAAAAATGAACACAATTCAGTCTTTGATTTCATTATTGAAGTAAATATCTAAATATCTATCCATAATATTTCAAGATATCGCTGTTGCAGACTGAATGTGTAAGACTACTGTACTGAATGCCCAATGATGATCTCCTTGGGACATCGGATAAAAGTTTCATAAAAGACCATATAAATGCCTGTGTAAACGTATAGTAACTGTTGTTATTTCCCTATACATATTATGAAATTCATTTTCTGATTTTTGTAATTTTCTATGCATGTGTTTTGTTATTTTTCATGTCAGTGTTGACCTATGCAGTAGGATATAGCTGTATTTTTCATCAAAGGACATTAATGCAACAGTCTGTTCACTTTATGTATATTGTAAATATTTACATTATAATATGTTTATTTCTATAGATCTAAAAATTGATGGCTATAATATTTGATTTTATCCAGCCTATTAGCATAAAGCAGATTGTGCACTAAATGGGATTATAGTGACCTCTAGTGGTATAAAAAAAGCCACGTGCAGGAGCTCGTTTTATTCATTAAATTTGTGATATAGACTATTTCAAAAGATGTAAACAACACTGTTCCAGAAGCACTTCCTGTTTCAGTTTGTTAGTATTTCACATGTAATTAAATCTTAAAGATGTTCGTTAAACATTTTGAGTCCATTGTAGATGTTCTGTTGGTGGTATTAATTTCTCACTTTTGTGTAATGTTAAAAAATCGAGACAGGAAGTGCTGTTAACATCTTGTGAAATGGTCTATACGAGCGAGACAAACGTGTGTAAATCAGTAAAATGTAATTCAGTTAAATATGACAATTTATCTAAAAAAAAAATACACATTGATGTATTTTAATGATTTATATTTATTCGGTATTATTCTCTTTATTTAAGTTACTTTTATCAATGTCATAATGTTGGTTATCGAGTGGAAGAATGGACTTTTTACAAAACACTTCTGAACATTATGAATATTTTATTATGCTGCATGTAAGTAAAACGTATAAGAGGCGGGACCGAAATGTACCAACCAATCGGTGTGACGAACGTCATCGAATTCCCATCGTGCACTGCGAAAGGAACTATAAGCGCGAAAACACAGTTACAGCATTAAATAATGAAATAAAAACATTATTGTACAAATAATCACAGATGGCCTGACGCGAGTGTTGTTCATGATCACGATGATAATGTGCTCTTCATCAGTCAAGGTGAGCAGATTACAGCGCTTTCTGTTTTTAAATGAGACACTGTCACATCAGTATCAGTTGTGTGTATTTATACGTATCTGAAATAACAATAATGTGTTGTTTTGAAATGTATTAACTGATGTTGTAAGTGTTAATCTGACATCATGGATTTGCTTCACCATGACCATATTGTTCAGCACCATTTAATCAAACTAGTAATCATGTGTTGTGTTACATTGAAGGTTAATAGCTGTTATTCACCCAGCTTTACATACTTAAATTATCATTTTAAACTGTGCTGTTTACGATTTAAGACCGTGTTCAGGGATCTTAAAGTTGTGTTTAAAGTTAATGTCTGTGTATATCTCCTGTAATCTCTGTGGGATTTACTTTTATCATGTTGTAACTCATTTGCTTGTTTGTGAAGGATTAGAAGACCCTCATAGTGAATCATGGCAGGACGAATCTCATCTTCTGCTGTCCTTAAAGGTATTGATGCGGTTTCTCCGGCTTTATCTTTAAACATTGTTAAAAATAATGAACTAAATTTAATTCGTTTAGGTATTTTAAATGTGAAATGACATATTTGCTAGGTCAGCAATGAAGATCAGATCCTCATTGACATTATATTGGCATTTTTACCAAACTGCATGAGAATAACTTACAAACGTTAATTGCTAAATAATATACCACCATGTGGAAAAGTTATAAAATCAATTTCAGTAATTATAACACTGAAAATTATGGAAATGTTATCTCATCCATTTATTTATCTATTTTTTTATTTGTTGCTGTTGCATGATTATGCACATGATTATTTTGCATGCTTTGTTTTGATACCTATTTTTTTTCAAACCATTGCGATATGAATATTGTGATATTCACATTGGCAACATTTTGATATATTGTGTAATCGCACACCATCACACACTTAGGCTACATACAGCAAAATCTACATGATGTTTTGTTAAGACCATGATCCGATCCGGTTTTCTTAATCATTTTGTTCATGCGCATCAGTTTGTTTTTCTGTTTCTCTGTTTGAAGATGTGGTGGCGTACGTTGACGTGTGGTCCGCGAGCAGGATGGAGGATTATTCTGATCCATTCATCCAGCAACTGTTGGACATGGGTGCTGAGGTCAGAATACTGTTGATATGGACTCTGCTTCACGAGTTAAAATTTATAAATGTGTGTGTGTGTTAAATGTAATGGCAGTGAATATATTTGAAAAGCGCAGGTCTCAAAGACATTCAACAAACAAGTGACCCATGTCGTCTTCAAACATGGCCGCCCATCCACATGGAAGAAAGCTCAGAAGTTAGGAGTGAAGATTGTGTCCGTTCACTGGGTGGCAAGGTAAAATGAGTGTCACTCATTACTAATCATCTAATTTAATTAATGTCCAGAAAGACCATGAGTTGCGTAAACCAAAAGATATGATGAGGAATTATGACAATGGACCACAAAACCAGTCATAAGTGTAAATTTGTCATTTTAATTGACTGCATTAATTGAATACATCATCTAAAAGATGAATAATTAAACTTTCCATTGATGTATGGTTTGTTAGGATAGGACAATATTGTGCCGAGATACAACTGTTTGAATTTCTGGAATCTGAGGGTGCAAAAAATGTAAAAATTGAGAAAATCTTTCAGCCTTTCAAGTTGTCCAAATAAAGTCTTTAGCACTGCATCCACTCACAAAAAAAAAAAACGTTTTAAAATATTTACGGTAAAAAATGTACTGAATATATTCATGGAACATGATTGCATTTGGCAGGCGATTTTACCTAAATCTGCATTCAATCTCTACATTTTTTTTTGTTGTTGTTGTTTTTGTTCCCTGGGGATCAAACCCATGACCTATGCATTGTTAATGTTAAAATAATACAATCCAAAAAATTGGGGTTTTTTTTCATGTGTTCACTGTTCAATACAAAATTTCTGTAATGTGGAAAAAAAAATCACAGTACATAATGGTTTTGTCTAAAACGCAACCTAATGCATTTTAAAGGGTATTTACCCTTCATCTGCATTTAAGAATCTAAATCAAACAAGTCTAAATGTATCTGATTGTTCAGGCCACATACATAAACTTTGTAGTTCAGGATCCTTAGTCCTTATGTGATCTTTTAAGATAATAATTGCTATATTTGTGGAATTGAGCTTTCAACAAAACTATTATTAAACTATTAACAAAGTTTTACTAGATTCTATAATATAAAAGATTATGCTTGATAGCAATTTGAGTGATTGAGATGCATGAAGTGACAGAGTCGTAGAGAAAGAAGTTTTGCTGAAGGTTTACCACCTATACATTCACCAGTGTTTTTCATGTAAAGAGTTTACAGCAAACAAATACTCTCCTCACCATTTTATTAAATACAAATGATTATGTTAGTAACTTTGCAAAAGTAAGTGTTATATACAGTGTTGTCTTTTACTCTTGCTGTTTCCTGAAAACTGTATTTAGAGGTTTGTGTCACATCAGTTCTCTGATCGAAACCTTGATGCATTTGTGTTTTATTGTTGCATTTCTTTAGATGGCCTTTAGATGTCTCTGGATCTCAGTGTTCTCAAGTACATGATTTATTCCTTTCTTCATGTATTTGCAGTTGCAAAGAAAATGGTGAACATGTGGATGAAGATCTTTTTCCTGGTCAAAATCAAGACTCCAAACATCACCTTTTGAACAAAAGAACAGTAAGAAAACATGCTACAAACCACCTTTGTAAACACTTCGAAGCCCTCATTCTTGTTTTGTTTGTTGCAGCACCGTTGCATGCAGCCAAGAGATATTCCAGCAAAGACCCCAGAGAATGACCGACGGATGAAGAAGAAGCTGGATAAGATGATGGAGGGCCTGATCTTCTCATCCCCTGTTGGTAAGGACGGCATAACATCTCTATCAAACTATTTTTTCGATTATTTGTGCATTTGGTATTATTGTTGTTTGTTTTGAGTACAGTTTCTGATACATCGCCATTCATTATTGATGAGGAGAGTGGAATAGTGTACAGTCCCTCTCTGAAGCGCTCTGACAGCATGGCTCAGCGTCTGAGAGAAATGAAAGCTCAACGTGAACGACTCTCACCAACAGGTATCCTCATTAGCTTTGGCCGTTTGAATGTTAGATTTGGTTTTCTTTAATTAATCAGAAAAATTATAAAAAATCTGTAAATGATGTTCTTGTGCTTCAGCCTCACAGATGCAGGACAGCGGGTCTGGATCAGATGCGTCTTTAAAACAGTCTCTCAGTTCCTCACCTTCACTTTCTTTCTTACAACAGCTAGGTCAGAAAAAATGATTTTTATTAAGTATGTTTCATAAAACTGTAAATATTAAACCACCAAACGTTGTCTTGCAGAGGAAGAGCCTTTGGATTGTTTTTCAACATCTCACCAGCGTTCCTCAAAGAATAAAGATGAAAGGGCCAGCCTGAAAGGAAATAAAAAACTAACATTGAAAAAACCTAGTAAACAAATAACCCAGACCCCTCCTGAACTCAACGCAGCCGCCGTGTGTAATTCGTCCAGCGTGGAAGAAAATCCTAAAGTCCCAGCGTTAACTTCAAGATTAAGAAGGTCATTGGTGAACAATACTGAAAGAAAGAAACAGTCCACTTTAGAGAGTTTCATTCATAAAACCTGTTCTGAAAGCAAAAACATCTCACAAATCAAACATCAACTAGAGTCATCCAGCATTCCTGAAAGACCCAAACCTTCCTTGCCAGAAACTCTTAAGAAAACAAATGACGGCAAAACGATACAGCGATCCAAAGATGTGGATATCAACAACAAACGCGTCTACACTAGAAAGTCCTCTTCAGCAGCCGAGCATCTTACAGAAAATGTCTTTCAGAAAGGTGAACCAGGTACTCCTGAGCCTGTTCCTAAAGTTGAACGTCAGCGACGGACCTCTTCAGCGTTGCGTTTAGCTGACTCTGTCAGTAATCGTTGTAGTACAGACGGTGATGATGGCGAGGCGTTCGAAGACTTTTTCGCCAACAACGGTCAAAAACGGAGGGTCACTTTATTGGGTTCTACATCAGAAACGATTCACCTGCCCACTTTTGACCTGAAAAATCCCAACAAGAAGAAGGGCGGAGAATCCTCTGCAAAGTCATGTGGTAGAAAGCGGAAACACGATATTGATATCAACGATATCCTGATTAATTCTTCAGGTTCTGAGAATAAAAGAGAGAAAATCGTCCCTGAGACGCCTGAATCGAGGCCTGAGCGTTCGTTCGTGGGCAGGTCTGAGGCGAATGAAACGCCCAGATTTGAAGAAACTAAACTTGAGCCTTCAGCAAAAAAACAGAGGAGGAGAACCAAAGTGAGCATGGTTTTATCATCTGAAGGCGAGGATGGTGACGGTTCAGTTCAACCCTGTCCTGCCAGTGAAAGGAATGAGTGGACATCTCTCACGTTATCCACAGCCGTTAATGTGAAGCTCCAGAAGAGTCCTGATCCAGACCCTCCACCCAAACATGCTTCTGAAAAGAGAATGGGTTTGAAAAGTATGTGAATTTTATTCTATGGATTAATAAAGTATTTTAAAACTTAAACACTTTAGCTTGCCTTTAATTGACCAAATAGTGGGCAAGATATGCACAAGTGACCCAGAAAGGGTTTGCACATATAAATCTAGTAAGAGACTGATATATAATGATTATTCTGATGGTCTGTTGAATGAATTTGAACATAAAAAATAATTAAACAAAACCACTGGTTAAACCTCATTCACCATGTGTGAATGCCATTGCATTAGATAATTAATCAACTGATGCAGCACAAGAACACATTTTACACACATACATCATTTTAGATGCATATGTTAGTGAAATATGTCTCTAGTTAATGTGATGTGAACTGCACCTGTGGACTTCATACATCTATTAAAAATCACCTTGACACCAGTGGATTAAGTCAATGTAAAAATGGCTCAGAAAAGGGGAAAAAACTTTCTAGAATAAGGTTTCTTAAAGGGGAGTTCACTTAAAATAAAAAAATGATGTCATATTTTTTTCACCCTTATGTCATTCAAACCCTGTATATGAGTCTTTCTTTAGTGGAACAGAAAAGATGATATTTAACAAAAAGCAGATTACCGGCACCCATTGACTTTCATTGTACGTTGTGTTCATACTATGAAAGTGAATGGGTGCCGGTAACCTGCGTTTTGCAAAATATCTTCTTCTGTGTTCTGCTGAAGCAAGAAAGTCATACAGGTTTGACATGACATGAGGGCAAGTAAATAATAAAAGAATATTTATTTTCAGGTGAACTATCCCTTGCTTTTTATATTTTCTTACCTAATACAATTGATTTTATGTTTTATGCCTGAAGTGTTTTATAAATTTATAAAGGCAAAAGAATGTGTTGAACATGAAAGGTTTGCAACCAGTTTTCTTAAAACCTGAAATAGTTTACTGCTTTTAAAGATAAAGTGAAACGTGTATCCCTGCTGAACTGTGATAAGATGCTTTTGTTGAGTTTGTTTTAACTTAAAAGAAGTCAACGTTCTTTGTATTAGTTAAAGAAAGCCTCCACAATAAAGCAAGCTTTTAAAATGTTTCAGTGTAGCTGAAACCCATCAGAGATGTGCTTATCTGTGTCACAGCACACCTGCCGCTTTGCTCTCAACTCACTTCTGTTGTTTTGCATACTTTCAGTTGTAGGCAAAGAAAATAAAAACACAACTGATGGGCTCTCTGAGAAAACTTCTGAAATGTGCAGCAAACGTGGAACTATGAAAACGGACAAATACGTGAAGGTAAAGTAGCTAGATTATTTTGCGACATAATTCTTCTGAATATCTTTTCTTATGTAAACAAGTTTACTAGTTTGATGTTTTCAATGAAATAAAGTAAACCTTTATAGTTTGTTTGACCTTTAGCAGTCAAATCTATCACTAATCATACATTTTCATCACTTAATGGGGTATTATAAGTAAGTTTATTATGATGGATTCAGCTAAAACCATTTCTGGAAATCAAAGTGATAATTTTGACTGCATTTTTACATTGTGACCAATGCATTTGTCTAAATACGGTTTCATTAAATAAAGTGTATTTGTCTTAAAACAATACCTTTTAAAGATTCATGGGCCTATTTGGGTTATGGCTAGTTGCATTTCTCTTCCCATATTTTCTCAGAATAGTCCTGCAACACATTAGGGACACAACCCACCAGCTGATAACCACGAATCAGCCAGAATTAAGTAACATCATGATTTTTTTCTGGATTCTTAAGCACCAATTTGTAAAATTCACCCAGATGTAAAAACTCATATAACTCGTATTTACTCATAATTGACCCATATATATATATATATATATATATATATATATATATATATATATATATATATATATATATATATATATATATATATATATATATATATATATCCTTTACTATAAATATCAAGCCAAAACATTGCTAAGAAGAAGACTTGTGAGAACCAATGAGATTTGAGGTTAATATGCTTGTGGCCATATAACACTCCTATTGTTTTAATTTAGCTAAATAAGCTCAAAATATTAATTGCTTTCTCTCACAAATGTATAGTTTCACTTTAGAAGAATTTATTAACCACTGAAGTAGTGCAGAATACTTTAATGATGGATGGATGTGCTTTTTGGAGCTTCGGTTACAGCAACTTTGACATGAAGACATAAAGTATTTTAACTTTTAAAAAATCGTTGTGTTTTACTGAAGAAATTGAGTCATATACATCTGGTGTGGCATGAGGGTAAATAAATTATGAGAACATTTTTATTTGGGTAAACAACTACTTTAACTGGCCTTTTATACACAAGGAGAATGAAACTCTTATTCTATCTCTCTCTCTCCTCCAGCTGGAAACAGATCTTTCAGCTTTGTGTCTCTGTCTCCATGGAGCAGCATGTCATGTGCCAGTAATGGAGTTTAGTAATGCGCTCTGAAGCCGTTGTTATATACTCGCCTCTGTTGCTTTTCTGGCTTCCTGTGTGTTCTCTGTGTGACACACACCTGGCCGAAGCTCTTTTGCGTTCCCTCAGCCTGAACAAAACTCGGTCCTACCACAGAGAGGAGCAAACGCCTTTCATCTTTAGACCTTATCTCAGTTTGACTTCATGTCAGCGTGATGTGAGCTGTGTCAGTTCATCAGAGTTTACGTGGGGTTTCATCCGTTCATCATCGCGTGTCCTTACCTCATCTTTGACACGGTGTATCTACAATATCAGGAATGTCATGGATAAAGGAAGCAGGTGGATGATCTCACAAGTGATCCTAATGTCAGGTGTGATAAATTAGAGAGAGGTCCTACTCAGGCATGAGATGGGATAGGGGTTCTCCTCTAAATGTTTTTCTTTGGTGAGAAGAAAAATCACATAGGCATGTTTATATATGGCATTTAATCATCAGTTTTCCAAACAAACACCTGAATAGCCCATGAAGATCTTTCGCTTTGTTTCTTTCAGAAAGAAAATATGCAAACTATATGTATGGAGGGATATATTAGGACATGAACGTTCTTTTCCTGCTTTTGATTTGTGGATGTACATGAGATACACATATTATGATGATGCAATGCACTATGCAATGTTGGTAAACATGTGATTTTTCTTCTCTTGACAACTGTAGCATCAGGCTTATTATATTATGTTATATATTACAGGGGTTATAACCAGTGTATTTGAGCTATAGTTGTGACAATGTAAAAGCTCTTATATAGATGTTTTGATGCAGTAAAATATTTACAAAGAGTGCATGTTTATGTCAATATGTCAAACCTGAAAGTGAACCCATTCATGACCAGTGAAGTTTTCTTTCCTGTGTTGAATATTTCCTTTTGAAACAGGAAGTTAGAGTGGGACATATCAAAGGATTCATTCTTCCATAGCCAATAGTTATTCAACAGTCAGATAATATAAAATCTTTGGTCATTTTTAAGGGAAACACGTTTAAGTTAATATTTTTAGTGTGATGTGCATCTTAAATGTGTATCTGCTAAAGCATATGTGATATTTTGTGAACTACATTCTAAATATTCACAAAATTAAAAGAATAGTTCACCCAAAAATGGACCCCATTGACTTGACCATAGTAATTTTTATTCCTACTATGGAAAGTCAATGGGGTCCAATTTTTGGGTGAACTATTCCTTTCATTTTGTGAATATTTAGAATGTAGTTCACAACATATCTCATTAGTTCACAATATATAAAGTGCACAGGCATGAACTACAAAGCCACTCACCTACGTCTCAAATGCAGTAAAGTGATTTAAAGCTGTGGCAAAACAAAAGCTTTTCATGCGGTAACCTCTTTTGGTTTAATGTCGTCACGTGGCCTACGACACCACCCTGCAATCCTTTAAATCTAATCTATAAAGCTTTTAATAGCTCATTTGGGAAAGGCCAAAACAGAGGTCGACCCTCCTTTCTCTGTGAATAGAGGCGTCATATCAGAGTGCATGAACAGGCCAACACGTTTGGTGTGTCATACTCTGAAGAATTTCCTTCATTTGTACAGAGCTTATTGGAAACATGCACTCATTGAAGTTCACACCAATTATTTGTCTTGGGTTCATGCACCTTTGCATGGCCTTCAGCAGATATTAACAAAACTAAGCCAAGCTTATTGAATCATCTCAAATCTCAGCTTTTAACGTCACATCAATTCCAGCCTCTTTGACGTCTCCTGCTGAAATCATTTCTTTTAGATTCGCTCAAGGGAAAAACGGGGCCTAAGTGTTTTCTCAATAAGAGATGTCGCTAATGATGGAAAGAGGTTGAACATAATGGAGCAAAAGCTAGGTGTGGTCACATGTAATATTGAATAGCAACAATATACCAGCATTTCAGCAACTCATAGACCCCTTTGATGCTTTTACATCCAACACCATGACCTCTAAACCGTGAACCATGTTAGTGTTTAATTCATGTGATGCTGTTAAAAGAGCTTAAATAGTTTGTAAAAACACCTCAAAAACAAGTGTGTCAAGTTTTTGCTTGAACTTCAAAGGGAAATTGTACGTGCTGTTACAGTAGTTTATGTTTTTCCACTTTTCTCCTCCTCACACGTCATATTTTATCAGTTGTGTTTTTGATTTCACGTTAGCCGGAACGGTTGTCCGCACCTGGCCGTGCGTTTGTGTCATGGTGTCAGAAAGCATCTTTGTAAACATGTTATGTATGAACCTGTTTTCGCTGCCCTGTTCACTGATGGATGTAAACCTCAACTTCCTGCAGGGGAACAGAGAGGAAGGCCATGTGTTCCATGTGTTTGTATGGAGCTGTTGTGCCGGGGCCAGGGTACAGAGAACGGATGAAGTAGTGCCACACTGTTCTCTGCTTATACGACTCTCAACCGCTTCCCCCTCGTACGACCTTGGGCTTTTATTTCCTCTCTCTCGCTAAATATGCAGATATCCGGCATGTGTTTACTGGTTTATGCTGCCGTTCATCATAACAAGCATGCAGAAGTGCATGTGACTGAAGTTGTAGGCGAATGAAATCAAACGCTGTTACAGAGAAGATCAGAAAAATGTCTAATCCTTGTTTTTTTCTTGCTTTTTTGTCTTTCTAGAAAAATAGATCCTTGGTAATGACAAGCATGCCCACTGAGTAAGTTTCGTTGTTGTTTTCTCTTTCTCATGCACAAAACAAAAACACATTAATCATATATTATATATCTCACATATAATATCATAAAATAATGAATATATGATTTGATACAGTGATTGGAAGTGATATCCAAAGGAGAAATATTTGTGATATTAAAAATTAATATATAAGGTGGATGCAAAATAGAGAAAGCACTTTTAACTTTGTTCAAATATATGTATAAAAATTTTAATATTCAGCAAACTACAGCATATTAGTGAATGTGGCTTTTATTTTGAGATACAAAATAGCATACATTAAGAAAAACCTACATTACGTTTGCAATAATTTAATCAGTTATTAAGATTTTGTTAATTTTGACAAGCATTTCAGTTTTTTAATGCATCAGTAGCTTTAGTGCATCCTGCTCTGTATTTTCACATTGCTTCATGTTTCATAGTTCTTATGTTTGAATGACCCAAATGATTCCTACCAACTGACATTATTGTACTATTAAACACTTTGTAGTGTAGCGAAAAAAAACACTTATTCCCTTGGGAAAGCATTAGGTTTAAGTTATGTCCTGCTTCACCAGTAAGATACAAGAGAAAATGTTTCCATGTCTTGTGGACCAAACCTGAATCATAAATAAAGAAGCATGTTGTTTATGGTTTTGTGTGTTTTAGGAAGCAGGAGGTTGTCTTGAAGTTGATCAGAAGTCTGGGTGGCTTTACGGTGGTGGATAACGTGTGTGAAACCACCACTCACGTTGTGTCCGGCAGTCCTCGGCGAACCCTTAATGTTCTACTGGGAATTGCACGTGGCTGCTGGATCCTCTCCTTTGAATGGGTGTGTACAGTCAATGAAAAATTTTGTCTGTTTTTGCTTTGATACATATTTTTGGCCGTTTTAATTTGAAGTTTCTCTGGGTGTTTGCAGATCCTCTGGTGTTTGGAGCACAGGCAGTGGGTTCCTGAGGAACCTTATGAACTTTCTGATCATTTTCCTGCCGCACCTGTGAGTACAATCATCTCACCAAACCTGTCAAAATGTCTTTTAATAGGCCAAATTTAAAGATATAATTTATTTATTTATTTTTAAAGAAAATGAATTCCCATTGCCAGAATGCGGTATTTTTCAATATTGTATTAATAGGTATTTTTAGGTTGTGGTAGTATTTGTTGCATTATCTTTTTATAAATTTATGGCAAATTTCACATTCTGGTAATGAGAATTTGGTTCAGAAAAGCCTCAGCTGTTATAAACATATTCAAAAAAGGTCTAAATGGTTCAAAACAAGTTGAATTTCTTATTAAAATGCAAAACATTCTGTTACTTTATGCTGATTTGCATTTTTTGTTTTTCCTATGTCATTATAAGCAAAATGGCTGTTATTCTTAAACACTGAAGATGAATTTGTCGAAATGAAAACATATTTTCATCCATCTTTTATCCCTACTATTACAATGTGATTCATTCATACTCAATCACAAAAAGTGACAGACGATTCGTTTGTGGGAAACAGTAAATGAGTCTGTTCTCACACACGAAAGTTGCTTTAAAAATAGGCAAACTGCAATTAAAAAGAGTCTTTGTAAAGCCTTTCGGTAATTTTGGGGCAGAGCCATGTTTGAGTGGGCTTTGAGCAAAAATGATCTGCAGAAAGTCATTTTTGGCTAAGGTGATGAGTGAACCTGCTGTTGTTTCACTTAGACAGTAATGCTCTTTTATAAAGTAGACATTAGTGTTTCCATAAAAGACATCATCAAGATTATAATCTCTCAAGTAAACACATTTTGCACAGAAATTGAACATAAACATAAGGTTTATTTAATCATTACCAAATAAGTTATTTTCTTATTAAAATAGTTTAGTGATGGCAGTTTCTGTACAGATATCATTATAAACAGGTTAACTGAAGATACAAACAGACTGCACAGTTACTATTAAGACACTTTGTGTAAACATACAAGCTTTTTTACTTCCTATATAGCCAAATTTACTTTAGGACACACTGAATCTTAGAAATACACATACAGTGACATAAAGTCTTTTCAAATGAGTAAAACATTTGGATGAATTGGAAAAGCAGTGCTAATATCTTCGTGAAATAAATATAACTGTACATTTTACACTGCTTTTGTGTTGCTCAATGAGACATCCAAAAAACATAATGTTTTAACAGTGTAAACGACAATTTTATAGACTAACAATTGATCAGGCAAACGTAAGGGACACCCTCAGCATTATTCATTTAATTTACTCTTGTACCATAGTCACATTGACAATAAATCAAACCTAAATTTGTAAATAATTTGGTATTTACAATATATTCATTACATGAAAATAAACACTCCAAGTATAGAAAATACTAGTTGTGGTTGCCTCAACATTTACATGAAAATCTCATGAAGCATCAAGATATACGTCGATCTGCAGGTGTGTGTCACAGCTGCTAAACTCATGTGGTTCACGAGAAGAATTCATATTTTCTTTAGAACAAAACCCAGTCCTTTGGCGCTGCTCCATAATATCCTAATATCGCATAGGTCATGTTATTTTTTTAATGTTTATGCATTTTCTAAACAAAGCTGCTTTTTCAAGTGCTTAATCTTCTGAATAGAAGTCTATAAGAAGTGCATGAAGGTCAAACCTTCTCCCCACGAATGCTTTCCTATTGGATAGGAAAGCAGTGACATCAGTAATGATTGTGCACAGGATTGCATGGCTTAGAAGTCCGCTGGTCTTATCATCATAGTCGTGGCCTTTAGTGAATATGCAGAACCTTTCCAGTAGTACCATTTGATTCCATTGAAACGATTGGTGTTCTGCCCTTGCTGGTAGTACACGCCATTGAGATTGGATGGTCCACAGGCATCAAACCACCAACCTATAATGAACAACATGTTTTTTAAAACCTGGAATACTGAAACAGCTGATAGCAGTCACAGAATATCGGAGAAGCCGTAGAAAGAAAGCGACAGCAAATCTTTAGTTCCCAGACCATTAATGTCAGCGTTCATGAAGGCTAAATTCCCAAATGAGGGATCACTTGATTAACTTCAGGCTAATTCCGCTTGTAAGCCATGACCCAGCTACAGAAAATGCAAGACGCCTTCTATACAGATTTCTGGGGCCAGTGCCAAGTGCCAAAGTTCAGATGAGGGAACTCAGAGAAATGAGCACCATAGATCAGTTAGGGAGATTTATAAAGTCTGAGTTAAACAGAGGAATAGAAATGAACCTGTTCTTACCTCCTGAGAGCATCTGTGAGCATTTGCAAACACATTTGTCATTATCTACATCCTTTGTGCTGAAATCACTTCCTGGCTGACCCATGCTACTGGTTCTCCCTGCTGTTCCACTGTAGCCGTTCAGGTGTATCCTATGAAATTAAAAATACAGAGTTATGAACAAGGCAACTGGATGAGTTAAAAAAGAAGTCAGTCATGGAGACGAGCTCAGTAAACCAAAAATGTGAGAAATGTTGCTTTAAACCTATATGTACGAATCAAAGAGTAAAATCTACTGTAGAAGCTCAACAAGTTTTGGAAAAGAGCCATAGTATCTTGTTTATCTGTCACTTTGATTTCGTTATAAAAATGCAATTAGCCATTAGCTTGTTCAAGGGATAAATAGCAAAAGTTGCCCGGGTAAAGCTGGGACTGTGTTGTGACATGTTTTTGTGTTACACAGCCGTAACTATTTGCAGATGACAAAATATTTCATTTGGAGCTTTGACAATTGTGTGCCAGCTCTCTGGGGATTTCATGGCAGCATGAGTCGAACCAGCGGCAGTGTTGATATGGGTGTGCACCAGATCAACAGCTTACATAGCTTCCTGCTGTTTCGTTTCAAACAAGAGAGCAAGAGAACAAAATGCATGACTGTATGTGCTATAAAAATAATTTACTGTGTATGTATAAAGAGAGGAGTGGGGAGTGAGCAAGACTATTTTATATCACGGTATTGCTGGAAAAAGTTTATCATGCCAACATACTGTTCGTCCACTTAAACCTATTAAAATTAACCTTATGCTAAATCATGTTAGCATAATGTTAAAACAGGTTAGCATCATGTTAAATCATGCTAGCACCATAATAAAGCATGCTAGTTTCATTCTAAATTATGTTAGCACCATGTTAAAACATGCAGCCTTCATGCTAAATCATGTTAGCACCATGCTAAAACATATTCCTTTCATGTTAAAATCATGTAAGCACAATGTTAAATTATGTTAGCATTATGTTAAAACATGTTACATGTCTTCATGTTAAATCATGCTAGAGTAACGTAAAAACATGTTAGCTTCATGTTAAAACGTGTTAGCATTATGTTAAAACATGTTTGCTTCATGATAAAACATGTTAGCATCATGTTAAACATGTTAGCATTGTTGCTAAAATGTGCTAGCAATATGTTAAAGTGTGCTAGCATTGATTGCATCAAAGTATTTTTAAACTAGAAACTTTTAAACATTTGAAACTAAATTTCTAACTATTTTAAAGTTTTCAGGCTAGACTTTGTCAAGCCAACATAAAGTTTGTCTTCAAACTTTACTATGTAGTTAAAAGATTTGGTTGGTATTTATGGATAATTCAGTGAATCTTGTCATTTGTCTTGACTTTAGGACGCTCTCTGTTGACTATGTGTGTTTGTCATTCTACTACGCAAAGATGTTTTGCCCATTGATAGCTGCACAAATACATTAACCATTGTTTTCTGCTTGTAATACAGTCTTTATCGTTTATTAAATATTTGCAATATGGTATCACACCATCCAACATTAAGTGCTCCAAGCATGACGGCACATTATTGTTCTTCACCTGTAATTCTGCTTCTCTCCATCAAGTGAGAACTGATCATATTTGGAAAATGCAGCGTTTCCCTCCCAATCCTTTAGATCTATCCTGAGCACATGCTGCTTTACTTGCGTCAGTTTGGAGATGAATTGATTTCCCAGCCAATGTTCACCAGAGACATCGCCAAAGCCCTGTGATGGAAACACACAAACAATGCATCAAAGATCTGTCATGATTGTAAAATTTATGTACGGTTAAATCCTTACCATTGTATAATTTTTCCACGTTTGATGAAAATCAACAAGGCCATTGAAGCGCTTCTGTATGACTGTCCATCCACCTCCATCTGTTTCCATGTCACAGTAGACCTGGAAACACAGACGGTAAATTACTGAGAGCGTCTTACCCCAGTCATTCATGTCTCTTCTGTATAAACTGGATCTCGCGTCTTGCCTTTCTTTCGAGATTTAACATAAACAAATAACCTTTTTGGCCACTCACTGAGAAGTCTGAAAGGATGGTGAATTGCCAGTCTTCAGTTACTTTTAATAAAAGGTATCTTAGGAGATTGCTGTCTGTAGACAGGCATGTTAACAACTAACTACAGCAAAGGAGAGTTTCCCTTTCTTGCTGTTGAGTTTGGAAGGACTGATGTATTTTAAAAAAAGTAAATGTTTGCGACATTGATAATTGTATTGTAGTAGCTGTTGGTCTTTCGCTACTTGGACTTGAATTAAGGTGTTAGAACACACTTAATGATTTAAGGAAACAAATTCGAAAACGGCTTAAATTTATTTGATTGATATAACATTCATGATATTGTGAACTTTTTTTTATTTGACTAATGCAAAAAGGCAAGGTGATTTAGTTTAATCCACCCAATGACCTAAAATAATTTAAAGTTGTTCTTACCTTAAATTGCTGTTTTGTATCAGGTATGGTCAATGAGTAGACGCCACTTTCTTTGTTTCCAGACTTGAAGACCGCAGCACAGTCATTGTACTGTTCTGGGTTATCCTGCATCATTGCTGAATTACCACCTGGAAGAGATAGCAAGGTTATGCTTGATAAGATGGCATTTAATTATTATACTTGATATAAAATATACAAAAATTGGTGTCTGTAATATTATCACATGGTAACCATTTCAAAGAAGCAATCAGCTACTGTGCTATATTACGAATATACACCCCCCGCTCAAAAGTTTGGGATCAGTAAGACTTATAATGTTTTTTAATGTCTCTTACGCTCATCAAGGCTGCATTTATTTGATCAAAAATACAGAAAAAACATGTAATATTGCAAAATGTTATTACAATATAAAATAATGTTTTTTACATGAATATACTTAAAAATATAATTTATTCCTGTGATGCAAAGCTGAATTTTTATCAGCTGTTACTCCAGTCTTAAGTGTCACATGATCCTTCAGAAATCATTCTAATATTGTGATTTATTATCAGTGATGGAAACAGTTGTGCTGCTTAATGTTTTTTTGGAACCTGTGATACTATCAAGATTCTTTGATCAATAAAATGTTAAACAGAACAGCATTTATTTAAAACAGAAAGGTTTTCTAACAATATACACTACTATTCAAAAGTTTGTGTCAGTACACTTTTATTCTTTCTTTTTTTGAAAGTAATTAATAATTTTATTAATAAAGGATGTGTTATATTAATAAAAAGTGATAGCATAGATTTACATTGTTAGAAAAGATTTATATTTTGAATAAATGCTGTTCTTTTTAACTTGTTATTCATCAAATAATCTTGCAAAAAGAATCAAGGGTTAAAAAAAATATTCGGCAGCACAACTGTTTCCAACATTGAAAATACTAATAATAAATCAGCATATAAGAATGATTTCTGAAGGATCATGTGACACTTAAGACTGGAGTAACAGCTGATGAAAATTCAGCTTTGCATCAGAGGAATAAATTATATTTTTAAGTATATTAATATATAAACCATTATTTTATATTGTAATAACATTTTGCAATAATACTGTTTTTTTTCTGTATTTTTGATCAAATAAATACAGACTTAGAACAAAACCCATAACCCAAAGCATAAGAGACTTCTTTAAAAAACATTACAAGTTTTACTGAACTTTTGAGTGGGGGTGTAGTCACAGCTAAACACTTTGCTTGACACAAGTAAACCTACCACCTAACAACTAACAACTTTGACTATATTCACAATATAGCACAACCTCCTCATTACTTAAATAAAATAACAATAGTTTTGGATTTTTTTTTCACATCAAGTTAGTGCCAGGTCATATAATAACAGTATCATTTGATGATGATCTAGTGCTAGATGTGTCCATGTGTGTTTTATGGAGAGTACCAGATAAAGGGTTTTAAAGTTTTGTTTTTCACAGTTGTGGACCTGTGACAAAAAAAGCATGTCGTGTATACTGTACTCTAATGATAATTGTCTTTCTTTGTATCTAACTAGCGGACCGATTTTTCCCAAACATTTGAACAGCTGTTGGTGAGCTGGCATAATATTGTTTTGTCCCAGATCTCACGTGTGATAACTGAAAAAATGACACAGACGGACGGTCGCTTACCCACAGAGATGGTGTGGATTAGATTGTTGACGGTATTTGTGAGCTCCTGCTGCTGTTGTTTCATGGCAGAGTTATCGGTGGAAGCGAGGAGCAACTGTTGCTCCATGTCTTTTATAAGGCTGGTCTGCTTCTCCACCAGCTTCTTCAGCTGCTCCTTCTCCTCCTTTAAGTTGTCCAGCTCTGCATTTCTTTTCCCCTCCATTTCCTCAACTCGCTTCTCCAGGAAGCTGAGGAGAACCGGGACAAGATTCATTAAAGATATTGAAGTGTGAGGATTATCGGCCTAGATCGTATGGCTCCAAGACTTGGAATAGATCATTTTGGTGGTGTTTTGAGGTCACTTTTATGTAAAAAGTTGTTCTTTTGTGTTCCATGCAAGTAATAACAGCCTATAGGTTTGAAGTATAGATGTAATGTTTAGATGTGTTTAACTGTTGCTTTAAATCTCTGTGCCTTAAATTGTTCTTCACATGATCTTTATAAAACCCCCGTTGATATGTTGATAGATAGAGACTCGATACACAAACAACACAATATATGGCAAAGTATGTATTACCTGTTCTTATCATTCAGCTTGTTGATTTCATTTATCTGCTGCAGAATTTCTTTTTCCAATTTGCTGGTGGAAATGGAGTTCTCAAGAAGCTGACGTTCAAGTCGAGTTGTTTGATTAATAACCTAAAGATGAGAAAGGACAGGGTGTTTCCCACGGAAAGCGTTTCAGATAAGACTCTGCTTTAATCGCAACAGCCTTGAAAAGATGTGTCGTCATGGGAACTATTTGGCAAGGACTAAACTGCTGACTGCTTATTAAATGACTTTTTTATATTTCTATATTTATTACACTCTCACTGAATCAAACTCTGAAGGTTTTCTTATCTTCCAGCTCCTCTGTGTGTTTCAATACATGAAGCATTCTTAAAGAAATAGATAAACTTAGACTTACTTTTCACCTAAAAACAATAAAATATCTCTGTGGGTCGATGGAATGCAAGTGCTTCATGATGTTTAGTCACGAGACGTATTTGACAGATATTTGCCGTATTTCAGCTGGTTATTGTGTCACAAAATTTCCCCATTGTTTAGCTTTAAAAGATGATTATTAATGAATAAAAGTTGTTAAGTTGAGTAAATTAACCTGTTCCAAATCTACCTCAGTGTAGGGAGCAACATAAAAGCTTTTATGAACATATACTGCGATACCTACGATATATTTTTTTGACCAAATGGTTAAATTAGGATGCAGTTGACCATGTTAGACGGCAAGATATCTTACTTTCCTTAAAACAGCCAGTGTTTACTCACTTGTGCTTCAACAGTAGTGATTTTTCGTGTCTGCTCTGCCGTCTGACTCAGAAGGCTCGTCCCGATCTTAATCATGGTCACTGTGTGGTTTTGCACAGCGTCATGTTGGATTTGGGTCATGTCTTGTTTGAGGTTCTCCTGAATGTAGTTCTCCAGCTGTTGAAAAGATCAGATATGGAGGGATTATATGTGGAATCACTGTTTTCTATATAAATTTGGATATGTGCTGTTGTGCTATTGTATTTAGTTGCTATTTTGTACGTTTCTGCCAGATACTATTTTTGGTTAGAAAAAACGGCCTCCACCTGTAAAATGCCAAACTGAACGACAAAACACAAAATCCTGTTGCATTGAAATGAACTTTTATTCTGTCATGACGCAACAGTCAAATGTTGTTTTTCATAATAATCTTCTAAATGTCATCTTAAACTTTAATGTCATGATAAAGAGATGATGTCGTGATGATGTCTTCCATCCACTTTAAAATTATATTTTATTCAGTGCATTTTTTCTTTTTTTACACAAATGTCATTCCGAACCTTCATGATGTATAGATATATTCTGTAAAATATTTTTTGCTGTTGTTTTCATATAATAGAAGTGGTTTTTACTTACAATAATAAAGATATATGGACTTATATGTACTTGATTCTTCCGAAGTTTTCCAAAGATGTAAAATTAGGATTAAAATGACCAAAACCTAATTAGTATCTCTGTCATCAAACCTGACGTCTTATGTGGCATGTTTAAATGTTCGACTGATTTCAGAGCTGTGGTGGGGAAGATCACTATCAATAAATGTCATCTTATATTATGGCCTGTTTTACACATTCCACATAAGTTAGATGCATAGTTTTGAGATAACATTAGGATGCAAAATTTTTTCTAAACTAACCCTTTAAATGAATGAGTGGTGAAAAAATGAGAATGAGAATTATTGAGTATCCTGACAGATTTGTTACGGTCTATTGTGCTTTAATTTACTTCAGGGTAAATGAATAGAGTTCAGAGCTCTTTATAATGAAGTAATTGTTTCTGGCCTTGCAAATCGTCAATCATGACCCCTTTTCAAGAAGGTCAGAAGGCAAATCATATCTAAGATGTCAGTTGCCATAATAATCTGCACTTTGTGGAAATATGTATGCTTGGCAGGCAATTCTTCCTCTTGTAGCAGATGTTGAGCAAGCAGTTTGTTTGTTAAGCTTCTCAACATAAACTTTACTGTACATGCAGGTGGTCATCTCCATTAAAAAAACACTTTTGCTTGTAACAGTAAACTATGCTGTTGTTAAGATTGGCCATTTTTTTCATCATTTAAATCTTAATGCTACAATAGATACTTGTACTTGATGATGTAGTTATAATTGTAAAACATTTTTACAATTTGTATTTTTTTCATGAAGCCAAAACTAGGAAAATTGCTGGATATAGCGCTGTGTCTGTCTTAGCAGTGTTGAGCGTAAAATCCGATCGGTATGTTGGTTTCCTGTATTGAGTTCCTGAACGGTAGACGAGCCAACGCTGAAACAAACAGGATGGAAATGATGAGTGACGAGTTGCATCCTCAATGAAAATATTTCTAGAATGCTGAAAGGAAAAAGAAATTCAAAGTGTCATGCTATTTACTGACTGTTTGTTCGCCAAGTCCGGAAGACCAATTTACTGCAACTATAGTGTGAATATTTTTAACTTGCGTAATCAGGTTAATTTTGTTTGTCTTCCTCTCATCATGCATGTTTTGTATGGGGCACAGCTTTAGTAAACGTGATGTGTCATCCGGAACTGCGAGCAGGACGTTCCATTGATGTTTCATGATCTAATCGGTTGTTTACGCCTGCGTCAAAGAATCCAACTAGGCGTCTGCACAAATGTCACACTGTTTCACCGGCGTTTAGGTTGGGATTAATGAATCGGATACAGTATCTCTTCCATGTAGATATTAGTACAGTCAAGAGGAGATGCTTTCCTCTTACCTCAGATTAATGTTTAGAAATTCTGCTGCCAGAGAAAACCCCAATAACAATTGCCAAAATATTGTTCAATTTACTGCCAGGAGGATATAAGAGTCGATATTTTGTAGCTAATAATGTTTTTGACTTTTTAAAATGATAACATTATTTAATTTTTTTCGGAAAATAGGTTAATATCGATCTTTCTGCAATGCAGATAAAACTGGCAGTGCATTTTCATATAAGCTTGCACTAAAAACATCCATTTTAAATACAAATATAAAAGATATTGTGCTTTCTACTCACATCTGGAATCACATCCTATGACAAATTATCTCTAGAATTATTTTTCCTATTTTATTTACAACATTTTACAACTTTACTCTGGGACACCCAAAGTGTGTATTAGAGCTTTTCTTGGGTAGTGATTCACTCAATAACCAAAAAAACCTGAATGTGCTGTTGTATGAGTAAATTAATTATAATATTAACAATAATTAATTATTATAAATATTAATTATTTGTGTTATGTCTACTATCTATACTTGATACAAATACAGATTTCATATACAGTCAAAAATATTGTTTTTGTAATCGAGCCCATTTTGTGTTATCCATCACTTTTTCAGCCTGAACTTGAAGTGACCTGTGACACTTAACTAAAACTTTCATAACAGTCCGGTAAGCTTTATTAATTACAGTTTATAGCGTTGGTCTTTTCTTCACTTAGGGCTAATGTAATCCAGCTCTTGGAATTTGGTAAAAAAGCTTTGGTCAGTTTCTATAATGAGATATGTTTGACTGTCCCTTCATCTTCCTAGCCCCACTGATGGCACTGAAAGCTCTGACGTTGATTCCTTCCAATCTAAGCATTCAATGCTCTTTCCTGATTTTACGTTATAAAATGTTATAAAAGCAGACTGAAGCATTCTCTGGCTTTTTAGGAGGACGCTTTTCGTATCGTACTGTTTAGGTTGGATCCCTGTTGCTTTTGCATCATTGTGTGTTTTTGTGGCAGCTGTAGCTAGGTAACAGTTTGGCTGGAAACAGCATGTTAGAAGTCCTTTGGAATTACCACCAAACATCACACACACTGGTTAGTTGTGTTTGTCTGTTATGGATGTGCTGCAAGAGAAGAGAAACTTTTGCCATGAAAGGTTTTCACCATACTGAAAGCTCAATGGCAATATTTGGTGGTTTTAATAGCCATGTGAGGTCTCAACCACAGTTTTAAGACCTTTTTTGTTTAAAGCATAGTCAGGTAAGGTGCCGTTAATTGTCATCTGTCCATATTCCTCATAAGTGTGCATATTAAGGTAAAGAACTGTTTTATGTTCTTCCAATTTCTAATTTTTTTTCACAGAAATCCTACATTTGTCTCTTAAAAATGTGTTCTTTTATTGTCGCATCCATAACACATGTATATTGTATATTTCCATTTTTTTAAATGGAAAACTTGTGCATAGACTGGATCTATTAACAGACGTTTAGTAAAAAATAAACTGATGGTTCAATATATGGATAGTAAATACATTCTCTGAGAATTTACATTTCAAGTTTTGATTTAAAATGTCATGTCCATTACACTTAAATTGTCCAAATACAGCTCCTTTCCGAAACACTTTTCCGGGGACGAGAAGCAATGAGAAATCCATTATACTACAATTAAAGTGCCCAAGTATGCAAATTTACATCATTAATAAAGACTTTTCTGGGATAAGAGGGTTGCATAAAAAAAACTTCATCCCAGACCACCTTAACAAGCAGACTTGATTTGCTGGTGCACACCTGAGTTTCTAAAAGTGTTTTAATCTGTTACATTAATATTTAATTTGCCCTTAAAAACAAACTCTACTCAAGAGAAATGTACCTTCTGCAGCCATTGCGTGTTGTTCTCCATGATGGTTTCTAGTTGTTCCAGTCGTTGGACTGAGCTGTCGTAATCAATCAGATCATCACGCTGAACTTGGTTGGCGTAGGTGCTTGAAGGACCTCCGCAGTTCTGCGGTTCCGGCAGCAGAAAGGTGTACGTGCATGGACCGTTCTGAATCTGGTGCTGTTTCTTCCCCGTCGAATCGGAATTTGTCGTAAATCCTTTCCCAAAACTAAAGCAATAGCCTAATGCAAAAAACTTGAATAGAATCCCGGTCTTCACCATCTTCATTTTTAATAGCTGTTTAAGATGTGTTTAAGAAGTCAATTTTGTCCTTGTTTTCCCTTTTTGGAGCTCTGAATGTTTGAAGAATGTGGACTCAACGTCTCTATGTCCAAGTTGGTCCAGGATTGTGCTCTTGCAATATGTGTGAGCTTCATTTATATGCCATCAAGAGCAGGAGGAGGAGACAGTGTCACAGAGGCATTGGTGGATTGACACTCGCTCCCACAGTCTAACAAGCTGTGTTTTTAACACAGTCCTCCGTGCGGGACTGATACTCGGGCTCCTCCCACGACCCGCTGCTGCTTGAATAGAGCATGAAGAGCTCTCAAAGCAGACAGGAGCTCTGAAGCTCCAATGAAAAACTTCCTGGTGGATCTGCATCTGCTCCAAAGAAAACCAAGACAACGAGTCAGGCAGACGGCTGGATTTGTGTTTTTCTTAAAGGCTCAGATACGCTGTTCAGGATGCAGCTGTATAGTTCAAGTAATGCAGCTTCAGCAATGTCCATGCGTATAGGTCCAGATGTTGACCTGTTTTGTTTAACTTTTTCCTTTGCTTTTGTCCGTATGTTTTCTTCAAAGCACAGAAACCCCATCTATTTCCTATCCAGAAGTCTGAGTCCACTTTTTAAAACTTGAATATAAGCAAGTTTCAATGGTGTGGAATGGAGATGAAACCTTTCAGATTAAATGTCTAAAGTATTTTTAACATTTGTGATGTTTGATGAAGCAAGACTAAATTTGATGCCAACTTGTCTCCATGCAAAAGAATACCGAGACATTGTGACACAATGGCATATTTTAGTTAAACTTCAGTGAACAATACATGAATTTATCATGAAAAATGTTCTATTAGACGTGTTCTTGGAATGTGTTTAGGGAGAAAATCTGAAAAGCAGCTTGTTTATAAAAGTGTCTGGCTCTCATTCAGATGACATTGTAAAAGCCCTACTCATGTCATTTCAATGATTCCCATCTCCGTTAATGGAGAGGCTAAAAGTATTCATCCTAAGTTCTCATATCGCCTGGTGTATTCTTCCCACTGACTGATGTGGCATTCTTTGCCGTCATATCGCTTATTTTTGGAAGGGAGCAGCAGTTGAGTTGTTGTGCATGATTGCAGATTTTTCTCTTGAAATTACCTGTGCAGTTACATTACAGCGTTTCACATTTTATTTAAAAAGCAGCCGCTATACTATAAGTGTGTGACCTTTTAATGGTTAAATGAACACCTTATATATACATGTTTATGATGTTCTTTCATTACTTTTACATTTATGGCACGTTTACCCAAAGCAACTTGCAATGCATTCAAACTACAAGCTATGCATTTTATCCGGGGTGTGTGTTCATTGGAAAATAGGTATTAAACCATGACCTTGTGTTGTTAATGCAGTGCTAAAGGAGCTAAATGAATCTTCTGAGATCTTGATAATCAAAAATAATAAATATAAAATAAATATAAAATAATCATAAATATTTCTTGTTTTAATCTTTATTGTTCTCTGGGTTCCAGACTTCTGGACCTCAGTCTCTGTCTCGATTAAACAGACCTGAATAGGTCTGCTTTGAGAATTGATATTAAGAAGTAATTTGTACATAATAACAGTAATGTAAGTTGGATCTATTACAGCAATTTCTAATTTTTAGATGATGATGCTGTATATTGGCCTGAAAAGGAAGAGGAAGGCAGGTGTTGTGGGAGGAAATAATTCCGCTCAGAGGATGTTTTGTCTGTTAACCCCTCGGGTGTCTCCTCTGCTTGAATATCATGTGTCCTTGTCGTCACTTCCATTGACACCTGAGAGAACATTGCTTTATGATGACCATCAAAGCTTTTATTCGATGTAGAGTGCGTCACAGTTTTCACTGGAAATGCACCGGAACAAACATGACATTTTTGTGTTTTGACAAATATTAGGTTATTTGGCAAGCCAAAGGCATCACATAACTGTGTAACATTATGGCAGTATATCATACCCATTTTTTGTATAATTTTGATATAAAAGACTTTAATATGTATCTAGATAGTAAAGTTTGAAGACAAACTTTATGGTGGCTTGACAAAGCCTATCCTGAAAACTAAAACAGTTTGAAATTTAGTTTTAAAAGTGTAAAAGTTTCTAGTTTGAAAATATTTTGATGCAACAATTCTAGCATGTTTGGCATGATGCTAGCACGTTTTAGCATGATGTTAGCACGTTTAGCATGATGCTAGCATGTTTTAGCATGTCTTAACATGATGATAGCACGTTTCAACATTATGTTAACACGTTTTAACATTAAGCTAGCATGTTTTAGCATGAAGTTAGCATGTGTTAACATGATTTAACATTGAGCTAGCATGTTTTAGCATTAAGCAAACATGTATTACCATGATGTTAACTTGGTTGAGCATGAAGCTAGCACGTTTTAACATAAAGCTAACATGTTTTAACATGAAGCTAACACGTATTAGCATGAAGCTAACATGTATTAGCATGATGCTAACTTGATTGAGCATGAAGCTAGCATGTTTTAGCACGAAGAAAACCTGATTTAGCATGAAGCTAACATGTTTTAGCATTATTTAACATGAAGCTAGCATGTAGGAAAAATAATTATGTATGATATGGCCTATTTAAATCTTCTCTGTTTTATGTATCTTCCACCTCTTGTGTGTACGTTAAATTATTTCTTTTTTTTTACTACCAATAACAGTGTAGTGCTCTCTGCTCCATTGAACACACTGTGCCATACTGTATGTTAATGTGTGCGTCGCTCATGTGCGAGGGCTGAATCACCTCTCCACATTACATGCATGGGGGGGCTACTGTTTGTGTTGATCATTTTATGTCACAAGGAAGTTGCAGGAGGAAGGAAATTACACAATGTCCTTTTTTTCCTTAAACAGAGTTTACACCGTGCAAAAGCTCTGTCCCTTTTATTCTGATGGGGGGATTTTTTCCGTTTATTACACAAGAGACCTGCTCACGTGAAAAACATTTTTAATTAAAACGGTACTAGGGAAAGTCTGTTCAACCCTTTGATTCGTGCATTTTTAAATCACAAAGGAAACAATAAATTGCTTTGGAATATTATGTTAGTTATAATAAATAGCAGTAGATTCTTCAGATAATAGATGTTTTTGGTAAACATATTATACATGTATGCATATATAATGTCGTTAAGATATGTGATCCTGGTCCGCAAAACCAGTCATGAGTAGTACGGGTACATTTGTAGCAATAGCCAAAATCTATCTATTTTTCTTTTATGCCAAAAATCATGTCAAGATTGTTCCATAAGATTCCATAAAGAGATTTTGTAAATTTCCTACCATAAATATATCAAAACTTTTATTTTTGTGAGTGGATGCAGTGCTAAGGACTTCATTTGGACAACTTTAAAGGTGATTTTTCTCAATATTTCATTTTTTTTGCACACTCAGATTCCAGATTTTAAATAGTTCCATCTCGGCACAATATTGTCCATTCTTACAAACCACACATCAGTGGAAAGCTGAATTTATTTAGCTGTTCTTCTTAAAAAATTGACCCTTATGACTGTTTTTGTGGTCCAGGGTCACATAAAGAATTGGCTGCGTACGTTTTGTAACATGCAGTGCGTTGATGTCATTGTTCTGTTCAGTTCTGAACATGTTCTGTTAATGAAGCTTAAAAAGTTAAGTCTGAATTGGTCCAGCACTTTAATATTCCCTGAGATGTTTCAGCCCGTTCCTGTTTTATTCGGCTGGGTTGACACATTTGAAATCCCGCATCAGGCATATTTGTAAAACGGAGCAGATTGTCCCTTTCAGCCTTGGCAGTCATGGAGCACGCTCCAAAGTTCCCCCCAGAGCGCACTCAACGGTGATGTGAATGTGTGGCGTGACAGCATTCTAGCTGTCAGTGTGTACCATTGAAAGCACTTGGACAGAGAGAATAGCCTGCTCAGATTAAAGCCCTTGGAGCCCGAACGAGGCGCATTATGTGTAATCTTTGATGTATTACCCTGATCAGCTGCACACTGTGAATGTCTCAGACCTTTGTTGTGCACATATACTTGACACAATGAGCATCCCATCACTCATGTGCTGCAGTGAGAGCGGAGGCTGTACCTCCTCCTGATCTCTGCAAAACAATTTCAAGATCAACTCATTACTGATAGATTTTTGATAGGGGTGTGGAATTGCATCTGACATGTTTTTAATCTAATTCTAATAACTGAAAAGTATAGACACAAAGCTTGGTTTGAAAGTTCGAACATTTTGTTTTGTAGTCGTCATAATGATTCTCGTTTGAACCATTCGAGTACTCCAGAGTCTGCTTATTGTCTATACTCGCTCTTGGAAAAAAAAGCTCAGGTGCTGAAGATCTCTCTTCTCGCAGATATGTCGGCTACAGCAGCATCTGTCTGCTGGGGAGCATCAGCAGGATCTGTTCCAGGATCAGCCTCCCATGTTTGTATCCCCACACTCGCAGCCCCCCTGCAGCAGTCTAACAGAGCTCATTCAGCTGTGTGGAGGAACTGTGTGCCGGAGTGTGAGGCAGGCAGGAATCTGCATCGGAGACTATAAGGGAAAGAAACCAGAAGAGAGCCCCAGTCTTTCTGAACAGTGGGTTTTAGGTAAGATGACAATCAATCAATGAGTGTTGCATTGTCACATGACCTCATTACTTTAATTCAACAGGTAGTGGCAAGTTATCACAGAAATAGGAAGACTTATTATGTAGTTTTAAAATGTGATGTCAGATAGTAAATATAGCATTTCTGTATATTCTATTTGATTTACATAACTTTTTTTCTTTTTTCAGATTGTGTTACACATCTCACACTACTCCCATATAAAAACTATGTCTTGGAATGAAGATCCCAAGAATGTGATATAGTTGTTTTTATCTGTGTAGCTACTGTATGTTTGTAATGTTTTTATGTCTGGCAATTAACAGTGCAGTGTTTTTGTCATTGTCATGTTATTTTTAAAGTATGTGTGTATTTGTGCAACAAGTACTTTAATAAAACTGACTGACTGTAAAACATGTTTCAAATAAATGTGATAATGCAACGTTAATGGATTGTACATTGCAGGACCATGTACCATTAGATCATCAGATCAGCCATGTAAAGACATTACATCTCAATAAAGATTGTGAATGTATATTGATTACAAAATGTCAACAAAGCCTCACAGACGATATAAATTTGATAAACTTGACTAAAACTACCTGTCTGATAGATATTTTTAGATGTATCAATATATTTTCACTGTAGTGGCATTTGATCTGATTCTTTCAGTGATTTACTTGGAACAGAGTTAGTAGATCAGTCCACTGTAGAGCAGGAAATTTGAGTTAAAGGGAAATAATGATGTTTTAAGAAATGTCTCAGTGGTTTTGTGTCCATACAGTGGAAGTCAATAGAAACTCAAATAGAAAGTTTTTCAAAACATCTCCAAAAAATCATACAGGGATTGACATGAAGCTGAAAAAATACATGTTCATTGTTGAGTTTAGTGACATTTTGTAAAACCAATGGTAAATATAGTATTATTCAGATAATCAGTGGTATAGTGGTGTCTCATAGTAAATTATTTATTTTTCTTCTTTTTTGAAATGGTGTTTCTTGGTGTTCAATTTAATGTTTAATTTTGTTCTGTAGCACTGATTCACAAACAATATCTATGCATAATATGCATAAAACTTAATATGTTCAATAATAATCACATAGAAACATTACATTAACAATATTGCTCTTTGGCCATGCCCTTACAAAAATGAATAATCATTATAATTAAAAAAATTATTTAAATACAAACGAAATATTAAGCCAATAAAACTAAGGCCAAGTCCTTGCTAATGAATATTAATTAGGTTACGTGACCAGACTCTCGGGGAAGTTTACCAGTTAGCGTGCTTTATTTACTATTTTAAGAAACAGAATATCATTTATTTATTTTAAAGAATTTCTTATTATTATTTAAAACAATGACACGAATCTAGCTACGCGGCAGTAGCTGTTTTGTAAAGATTGGTTCCCGTAGCGCCCACGTGCTAGAGCTGCAGGGAGGCGTCGCCTTAGCAACCGTCACGGTTCCGGAAATTCCGCTACAGCCAATCACTGTGCGATATACAGACACGTGGCTGATGACAGTATTGCAATATGGCGGCTGTGCGAAAGGCGTGTGTGACTTTGTGAGTAAAGAAATGTGTCCGCCGGCTCTGTCTGTAAATAAACGTGATTGTTTTAGAATTCATTTAGCAGCGGTAAAACTCTGTGTTTAGATCAGTTTGAGTTTATTTGACAGGAATGTCCACCGAAAGTTAAAGCGAGTAAAGCATTTACTGGCATCTAGTCTCTTCTTAGTACAGTCGGTGCAACTGAAAGTGAAGCGTGCAGTTTGTGCAAAGTGTAGCGACAGCTCCGTTTCTACGTATTAACGTGAAAATCGTTATAAATTGTCCTGTATTACAAAATGATCACACTTTAGTCAGTGCTCAGGGTGCATTGACATCGGTGTCATGGTCAAACCTGCGGGAAATTTCCGGAAGAAGTGCAACGTCAAATTTTGCATCAACTTTTCTACGTCCTGATCGAGATCGCAAAAGGGTTTAAGCTCGGTACGTGTTAGGGACGCTGACAGAGGACGCATAGTGTGTTTGAGTTTAAGCTTTGCAGTGATCATTGGGTTCTTTTGGTGAAAATGCTGCTGTCTCTGGTCGTGCACACGTACTCGTTGCGTTACTGGCTCCCGGCGGCCGTGATGCTGGGCACCGCACCTGCTTACCTGCTGTCCTGGAGCGCCTGGCGGATGCTGTCTGTCCTCTTGCCCTCCAGACTTTTTCACACTGTGGATGATCGCGTGTATTCAGTCTATCAGAGCATGGTCCTGTTCTTCTTTGAGAATTACACGGGCGTGGAGGTCAGTGTGTACTTTTTAAACCACGTTTATCTTCACTTTACTCAAATTGACTGCTGTATTCAGGTTTATATATAAATGTAAACTGGGGCCCTTGTTATCTTTTTAATGGATGTCTGGGTGATATATTCAATAATACAATTTCATTTTTATTTTTTCTTCATTGTGTCAGAGTGGTGTATCACCTTTTCGCACGCTTTTCTTGATACAGACTGTATTTTGTGTCAATGAAATATATGCATTTAGTTACAATGTATAACAGGACTGTATGACAGTACACATTATATAATATGAGCTTTGTCCAAATTGAGTTTCTACATTATTTATACATAAATACATAGAACCCATTTTACAATATCTCAATATCAAGTCAGTGTTTTATAAAGAGTATGTCTGTATGATCTGCAAGTCATTCATACATAATGTCCAACTTGGCTGTTTCTCCACCAGGGGGCCGGGGCCCATAGGGGGCCTCAAGATTAATAAGATCAAAAAAGCATTGAAATAGGTTACAACAGCTTGAATAGAAATATGTTTGGTTGTTTTTATAATAAATGCATAACATTCTAGTTATGCCAAGCTTTAAAATATTTCATTGGATAGGAATTGTGAATGGGCCTGCAGGTGGGACCTTGATGTCAAAAAGGTTGAGATACACAGATGTAAAGTAACAATGCTTGTGTCATTAATGAAAGCAATTACAAAGTGTAACTTTTTATTGATTTCTGACAGACTGTAACTGCGTGTTTTACTGCTGATGTTGCTTTGGTTTTTTTCATGCCTCAGCTATACAGAATACTGTGAAGAAAAGCCCTGATCATTGAGTTACAAGTTCACAGGTCCTTTGCTAATGGGTGTCCAGTTCACATTTAAACTTAAGAACTTAAACTTAACTTAAGAAATGGTGACCAATAAGATATTTGACAAATGAAGTCTTCATTCCATTTACTCCACTTTTTTCCCATTATTCTCAGTGGCTGATTCTCATGTAATATAGCATTTCATTTTCATTACCTATCATGGCAATGTCACGGTGCATAAAAACAAAATCATCTTAAAAAAGTCCTATTATATAATCAATCGTTTAGTTATTTTTTTCCAAATGTTAAATGTACTCAACTGGGTAAGTAGGAAACTTAACCTTTAAGGTGTCAAATGTTTATACTGTTTTATTATAAAGTTGTCAAAATATCTAGACTAGCCAGTTAATCAAGTCTGTTAATACAGACAGATGTAAAAGTCTACAGACGAACAAGGTGAGTTGAGTTTCAAAGAACTTCACCTACATTCTCTCACCGTCCACCTACAGTATCTCACCGTCCACCTACAGTATCTCACCGTCCACCTACAGTCTCTCACCGTCCACCTACAGTCTCTCACCGTCCACCTACAGTATCTCACCGTCCACCTACAGTCTCTCACCGTCCACCTACAGTCTCTCACCGTCCACCGTTCTTTTTCTGTATACCAAATATCATTTAAGATTTTGAAATGTTTCATGAGATTCAGCTATTACTGTAAGCCAAACACAAAGTGATAGTGGGGAAAATTCATCACATTATAGCTCAGACACTAATGTTTTATGCAGCATGTCAATACAGCGGCCAGAGTCTTCACTTAATGCTTTTAAACAGCTTTACGGTTAGATGGTATCCCTTGCTATTAATGTTGGAGGCATATGGTCCTGGTAAGTTCTACCAGTTTAATGTTTTCCAGAAAACCACGGTGATAAAGTAAACTCGAGACATGGGTTCAGGCCATAACCTCTTATAAAATAAAGCTTATCGAACCACGGATTGCACTCGTGATGCTGAAGAAGAGATGTTTTACAGGATCTCCAAGATACTGTCAATATTAAACTGGTTTAGTAGGTTTCAGCAAGCAATGTTAATTGATTTGTTGTTCTTTGCTGTCTAATGTATTGAAATGTTTATGCAACTCTCTGTCTAGATCATAGTTTATGGGGACATACCAAAGAAAAAGGAGAACATTGTTTACCTGTCTAACCATCAGTCCACATGTAAGTCTTCGATGTTTTGTCTTTACACATTTAAAAGTATGTACAGTGTGATATGTATCGTGATATTCTTTAAAATACCATGTAATATGATTATGGTCCCTATCAGTACCAGTTTAAATGAAAGTACCTTGATCATATCATCAGATGACGTTACTGTGCCATTTGTGTTCTCTTTTGTAGCTGACTGGATCATAGCTGACATGTTAGCCATTCGTCAAAATGCACTTGGACATGTAAGATACGTCCTGAAAGATGGCCTCAAGTGGCTTCCACTTTACGGATGGTATTTCTCACAGGTAATGTACACATCTTATTCATGGAGATTTATTCATGAATCATGAGTAGAATGAATTTCTTTGTCAATCGTAAAGTTTTAAAGATAAATTATTGATTTATTTAATTCATTCTGTTGTACAACACAAATCATTTGTCTACTGTAGCTTGTTTGTCATAAGGACTGTTGTGTCTTTCAGTGGTTTAAATGAGCACTTTGATGCATATCTTTCACAGCATGGAGGAGTGTATGTCAAGAGAAGTGCCAAATTTGATGAAAATGCCATGAAGAAGAAACTATTATCTCAGACAAAGCTGGGCACACCTGTGAGTATATCTATAGAATGAAGAGACAGTCTTTGTCCTTGAATGTGAAATAAGCCAACAGAACCATGTCCGCACTATAGGTGTAAAGTTAATGTAAAATCATATTCACAACCCATTTTACCTCTGTAATTCATGTTTAATGAGATTAGGTGGATTGGGTTGTAAAAAAGTGGGTGTTAGTGCTGGCTGATATATTATAATAAGGAAAAAGCATAACGTGAGACTGCCGAGCAACGCAAGCGTCACAAGTTAAAGATGATGCAGAACTTAATTTTTATTTAAATGTTGTGTACTAAAATAAGACTTATTTGTTGATGTACCTTTTTGCAGTTTAATTCGCTGGGTCACCCAAAATATCAGATTTATCAGAGATCATGTCATAATTTTTCAGTTATAGCAGTTAAAAAGGCGGGGTTAAAGGGATAGTTACCTTAAAAATAAAAGCTCTTTCATCATTTATTCACCCTCATGTCACCTGTATGAATTTCTTTCTTCTGCAGAAAACAATTGATTTTTGAAAATGTGAAAAAAATTGACTTTCCTTGTATGAACACAAAACCACTGAGATCTTTTTTTAAGTATCTTATTGTGTAACTGAGGGGCTGTAAACGCGACAAAGTTTTCAACCAATAACGGAAAAATGTATGCGTTTACATGGCAGTGGCGATCGCCAAGCACTGTCCTGGCATTCGTTTTTGCAGATGATCATTTTCATGTGTACGTGGAACTTTTTTCAAAAACGCAAAGCAAACTTTTCAGTTTTTACTACATTATTGTAAACGTAGCCACAGAAAAAAAGAGTCATATGCGTGTTTTGAAAAACATGAGGGTGAAAAAATTATTGCAGGACTTGTATTTTTGGATGAACTATCCCTTTAAGAAAATAAAGAGCTTTGAAAATGTCAGTGGAATAGTTACTTTGGATGCAGAGAAAAATAATCATACTATTTTGTTTGAATTGCCTGCAGAAATATATTTCAAGAAAGTGAACTGGGTTCATTTTCATTTCAGCTAAACCTATGCTGTAGTTTATTCATTAAAGTTGTATCATCTTAGTAAAGAATGTGACTTCTTCTGCTTATCTTTGCGTGTCTGTATGGGATAGTCTTTTTTTGAAGACTTAAAACTTTTTCCCATGACACTCTTTGAGCTACGCAGCTGTCTTATAAAATGTTGCTGTCATACTGTGGGTTCGAGCCAAGCTCTTCCTCTTTCATCATAAGTAATGGGAATCCACACGCCCCTCCCCTAGTTTGATATTCCCAAGTTTTGTATTTTCATCCAGTGTCAAAGCTGAAGAATGCCTACCTAAAACAGCTCTGTCCCACGACTGTAATTGACCCATAATTCACTAACATCACTAAGTGCTTCACTTTTATGACTGTGTTCCCCTATTTGTTTTCTGCATAGATGTATCTTGTCATCTTCCCAGAGGGAACCCGCTACAACCCTGAGTTCAAGAAAGTTATCCATGACAGTCAAGCTTTTGCAGCTAAAGAAGGTATTATTGGACTTTAAGCTCTTGCAATAAAGAAAAAAAACAAATCTGTGTTTGCATGTTTACGCGGATGTATGATATATTGATTTACGTGTCAGAATTTGTTTAATACAGTGTTTTAATTGAAATTGACCTGCAATGGACATTCTTTCTTGCATATTACAGGGCTGGCTGTGCTACAGCACATTTTGACACCAAGAATGAAAGCGTCACACGTCGCCATACAGACTATGAGGGATCATCTGGATGCTGTGTATGACATCACTGTTGCATATGAGGGAACTCTCGCAGCAGACGGCCAGAGACGTCCAGCTCCTTCAATGCCAGGTTACATTCATGTAGTTTTCTGTGATGCGATGATCGTTTGCGGACTGCACAGATCTGAAAGCGGCACAGGAAAGAAGGCGGGCACATGCTGTTAAAGCACTGATTGAGGCCTGGTATAATACAGATATGTCAATTTCCTGTCACTTCCTGTAAACAAGCGAATGAAGTGACACGCTATTTTCCATTGGTAGCTGTTCCCAAAAACACTGAAGCCACAAGTGGTTTCGTGCAGAAAACATCCTGTTTTTCACAGGAATAAACAGTAGCGACGGTTAGGTAGCTGTTGGGATATTATGTCTACATGCTTTATTTACAACAAAACACCAGTATTTCATAACAATACCAGTAAATTCAACCAGTTCATACCAGTTTTTGATTTCAATTTTTATATCACGAACATTGTTTATGAAGAGGTTGCTTCAGGAAATTAATAATCACAGATATTCTCTTTTTTTTTTACTTGTTTGTACTCTTATTCAGGTTAAAAAGAATTATTCCTACAGATTACTACTATTTTATGCCCATTAATCACAGTTGTACATTTTCAATAACTTCTTTAATAATTTACATTTTCTTAAAATAAGTCAAAAGTTTATGTATTATGTAAAAATTAGAGTCCAGTATTGTAGTAACAGTCTTAAGAAGGATTATCAAGTGGATTAGTCATTGCTTTTCTGGCAAATGTTGTTTTTGCTGTACCCTGCTGATTTTGTCAACAAACACTGTCAGTAAATATTGCTTCACACAATACTTTGTTCAGGCAATTATTTGTTTACTGAGAAGTCTAGAAGTCTAGACCAAAACGGCTGACGTGACGGCTTTAATTTCCTCTGACATATTTTAGTTATTTTTTATTGTGCCGTGATAGAGCAGCCATCATAAACAGTTTGTTTGTGGTGTTTGTTTGTTTTTTCTCTGATGATTGTCTGCGTTCTAATTAAAGTTTTGTGTGTTTTGCTAGAGTTCCTGTGTAAGGAGTGTCCCAGGGTGCACATCTACTTCAATCGTCTGGACATGAGGGAAATTCCTCCAGAGCCCGTGTTCTTCCGCAGGTGGCTGCACGAAAGATTTGAAATCAAAGACCGGTAAGTATCTGAACTGGCACGCCATCCATCACCTGCTATAGAGCTGATCGTTCATTTGTTTTGATTGTGGTCCACTGACAGTATGACTTTTAATTGTTGTGTTTCGAACAGTCGTGTAAGACATTTATGGATAGCAATCCAACATATAGCACAACTCAAACCAAGTTCGATTCCTAGCCATAATTTAAACTTTCCCGTCCAATCTATATAACGGCAATTCCAATGCTGCCGTCTCAGCTGGTACATTGTAACATAAAAACGAAATTTATTTTAAAAACAGCTGAATGTTGTTAAGTTGCATTATATCTTTAGGCTTCTGACCACTTTCTACGAGTCTGAAGATCCAGAGGAACGGTGCAGGTTCCCTGGAGAAGGTCGAAGGTCATCACTCGGTCTTTGTAAGACACTGCCTTCACTGCTGATTTTGGGTGGACTGACTTTACCGATGCTGTTAACCGAGTCAGGTAGAAAACTCTATATCAACACCTGGATCTATGGGACTCTGCTCGGATGGGCGTGGGTCCACATAAGTCCATAGCCAAGCCATAAAGAAAATACATCCTCACTGCTATACCAGCACTCAGAGACGTGTGGGATGAGATTCTTCATTTTTCTAAAGTTTCAGTTGAATAGTTTTGGCTCATAGCATATCACTAACCAAGAGGCTCATTTTACTGTATGTCTTTATCATTTGGTTTGTTGGCTGATGGTAAACTTAACACGGTGTCCATGCTGTAAGAAAAAAAAGAGATGCAACAATATTAGAAGGCTTTCATTGCTGACGTCACATGCTTGCAGGTTAAACGGATACGTTGGTCATAGGGTGAGCATTGTATTTTGGTCACATCGTGTAGCTTGTTCGTGGCATAAATATTGTGTAAGGTTTGTCTTGCCATTTCAATCGAAATCACACATGTATACAATAATTTTCAAAAATGCATAACGCAGAGAGAACGTTACATGGAGGTTTTGTATACTCTCTTTTTGTCATTTTCTATTTTAAAAAGACATTTCTTTGTCATATGATTTATGCTCAACAAATTTGATTCTGAAAATTAATTTTATTTTTTGACTATTGTGTTTACAGGCTTTGATTGATTTTTCTTTCTAAATGTATGTTTGGAATATTTGATTATTTTGCAAAGATTTTGTGTGTAATGGTGGTCATTTTTGGTTACATTTTTACACTTTGATTATAATTTTAATGCCAAGAAGGTCCATCAGATATGGGCTTTATATTGTGGGTGTTTGCACTATTGCTAAATGTTTCACAGATTGTTGCCAAACTTGTGAGGTGTAGGAATGTGTAAGGAATAGTTCACCTCCAAAACCAATTCTATCATAGTTTACTTTCCCTTTCATTGCTATAAACTTTCTGTTGTACAAAATCTGTAGAAGACAAGATTTTAAAGAATCGTCACAAATCTCCTTCATATTAAAACAGTCTATAGTGTCTGTGACTGTTAAGCTGAGTCCCACATGATGAATAAAAGAAAAGTCTGAGTGTAATAGTTAGATGTAAAAGTATCAGATTTTATTTCAAATCATCACATCATTTTGTTTTCAAGGTATGTGTTGATTTGAGTTTTATATATACAATATATGTGTATATAAATGAATGAATCCTACTGTTTAATGGTAAATGTCATTATCCTGGAGATTTCAAAATTGTAAGCATTCCCAGAGCTTAAACACGACTCCCTCTGCTGGAAACCTTTTGACACAGTATGACGCTGACAGTGTTTGTATGAACCCCATATGTTCATTCTGTCTTCTTTCAACACATTCTGTTTCATAAACTGTGAGTATTTAAGCTCATCTATAAATATGGGCTCCACATTAAATTAAAGATCTGTAGGCTTTCAGATGATTAATCTTGCCCATGGTTTATATAGTGTGATTGTCATTACTGTCTATGATCTAAAAATATTCTGATGGGAACAGTATTTAAATGTTTTCAGAGTATAGAAAATTTGACCTAATAGGACAAATGCTTTCTGAATTGAGATAATGTCTCAAATTGAGTTTTTAAGCCTAAACTCATCTATTTAAAAAAAACTTGTGTAGGACACGTAGCACATCCCCCCCCCTTAAATTATTTGCCAAATTCCACAACCTTTTTATCCTTTTATTTGGGATAAATAGATTGCACAGTATAGATAACTAATACCTGCCTGCATGATGACGCTTGGCAACATTTTGGTCACAGGTTGTTAGTTAAGATGAGTTCATTAAAGTGTTCATTCATGAGGGCTATTTGCTTTCATAGTTACTGTGTTTTATTTTCTTTCCATAATCAAAATGTAACCAATATGGTGTTTTTACACAATAAATTCTACCTCCTTAATTTCATCTACCATAAGCAGTGTGTTGTGCTGTGAATTCATTTTGTGAATTTTGTGAGTTGATCTGTGCTTCATATTAATGTGTATTGTGAAGGATTACATGATTGGAGAAATTGTGATTTCATCAGTTTTTTCACGTTTGCGTTGGCGTAACCAGTGATTGCTATGTGTCTTGATTCATAAATATCCTAATTTCTTCATTGTTTCAACAATGCACACAATTAAAAATCTTTATTTTAATTGTTGTTTTTTTCCTTCATTTTAGTACATTTGATGCTTGCTGTTTCTCCAAATATTGCCTTTGTTTTGTTTCATGGCTTTTAAATAAATAAAATCATTGATACATGTCATTTATTGCTGGATGGCTGATACATTGCTGCTATATCACAAGAGGATCCTTTAGGCAGATTGAATAATGAACATCTTGAAAATGTTAATATTACTGTCACCAATTATCTACCAAGGTATTGTTTAACATTTTTGATATTTTGTCATATGGCTGGCACAGACCTCAAAAATTATTCTGTATCTCCTGAATTTTGAGGGTCATGCTGTAAAAGCATTGAAGCATGTAAAACAAACAACTCCATCCTGTTTGACTGTAATGTTGTGTATTTTTACTTATTATTCAAGTTACTGATCCATATGATACTGCAACAAACTACCCTACACTGGTGCTGCACTGATGCCTATCCTTTAAAAACTTGTGTTGCAGTATTGTTCAAATAGCCATATTAATGTCAGCCAGCATTTCTCAGCACAGAATTATCCAGATACTTCAATCCCATTGTCTGTACTTGTAGTCTTCTATAATAAAGTTGATTTTTAAAAAAAAAGTTGACAATGTGATTTAACTTCTTTAGGTCTCTTTAATTTCGTCTCTGTCACATCTGACACACTGGGGTAATCTTGTAGACCAAACATATTTTAAAAGCAACCAGTACAAATACACTTCAAATATCCTGTTTGGTACTCAAGGATATAAAATACCTTATATTACAATCACTGCACTTGAATAAAGTTTAGGTGCTATTTGCCAGTTGTCCTGCGGGTGGCCTCATAACTCCGTCTATTCACGAGTAACTTGGGGGTTTACGATCCCGAGCACTCGTAGATCGACGATCATTTTCCCAAGTGCAACTTAAGTTACGATGCTTTTTACTACACGATTTTAGCCCGAATCTGGCACGATCCGTTTGACGTAAGGAAGGATTCCTAAACGACAATGGACGTCGGGACGCAAGAATTGATCGTTTCATCTCGTATAGTGTGTCATAGTATACGACAACCGAAACCGCGTCTGCGATAGTTCACGACGTCACGGCAGAAAGACTAGCATGTTGAATTCGCCTTCACGACGGGTTCCGTCACATGGGTGACGCTGACCAATCGGAGCACAGACGCTTTTTGTACACAACTTTCAAACATGGCGAAACGCAAGAGAGACGATGGTGCGGCTAGGTGGAATTACGAAATGGAGGAAAAGTTCGTGGAGCTGTGGCAACAGTGCTCCTGCCTGTACGATGTCTCATCGAGGGACTACCACGACAGATTAAAGAAAGAAAAATGCTGGCGATCGATAGCGGAAGCCCTTCAGCAACCCGGTGAGTACTGAAATTAGCTGTAACTTATTGACAGCCCATACTGTCCTCTTCGAGCAAGCCAGGAACGTGTCCATGTTCGGGTTTTCTTTCTTTTTTTGCGCTTTTCTAAACATAAGACAGCCAGTACAAAACACGCCGCTCCAGTCATTGTTTACGGTCTTGTTTCTCACGCGCGTCGTGACAACAAGCGACGATTGGTCGCGTACGTGTAGTCTGACATGTTTTAATCCAGGACACGACAAGATTTTTGGAGTCAAAATCGCGTAATCTGACACAGTGACTATCGTAACAGACAAAAAAGAATCGTGTAGTCTGAACCAGGCATAACAGAAAGCGCTCTAACATGTGCTTACATTTCACAAAGGTTGATGCGGACAACGCTGCCTGCAATATTTGTAACAGTAAGTACAAGGCAGGCAGTGGTAATACATCCAACCTGAGGAAGCACTTAGTTAAACACAACGTGTATTTAAAAGCGGAGGAGTGCAATGTATTCGATAGCCGAACCCCCAAATTAGCGAAAGTAGCTACTGCGGCTAACGCACCCGCAGCCTGTGTTCTGTGCAAGTGTTCTCTACAGCGGGGGGCACAGTGAGCGTGGAGCGTGTTTTCTTCATAAAATAGTTTACTTTTATATTGCTTGTATGACCTTTATGTTCATTGATCATTTGTTTTACTTATAAATTTTATTTATTTATTTTATTTATATGTTAGACACACATAAAAGTGTGATTATGTGCCCTGGATGTTGTATGGATTTATTTATTGTAAGGATTGTGTGTATTATTGAACATTTCAAAATAAATTACAAAATGTTGAAAATGAGAGGTTATGTCCACTGAAAGTCACTTAAGTCAGAGTAAAGCACCGAAAAAGGTACCGGTATCGAATTTCAGTTACTGGTACTGGAACTGGTACCGGTAAAAATGTGAATGGTACCCAACCCTAATCATCTCACTCTCAGCTGTCATAGCTTTAGCGGATCACCGGAAGTCTTAACACAAACAGCTCAAGATGACGGCGCCCATATTTACGACAAAATAAGGTGTATACAGTTGTTAATATTTGAAATTAGCCATCAGATTGGTGTTCTATGTCATCTGCTTGGTATTTGTTGTGGCAACCAAATTTCTGAGTGAGATTGATCAGACACAGAAGCTGTTGTTAAGACTTTCCACTGCTCTTCATCCTATTGGGATCTTCAACAAGCAGTAGAAAGCATTCACAGGTGAGTGTAACATCAGGAAGATCAAGGTAATTTTAAAGTCTTTTAAAGTCTCTCTGAATTCTTGTGTATCACAGGTGAGTATTACCAGAGTTGAAGACCTTTCAGTGTTGGCTGCTGCTATCATGATGGACCACACCTATAGCTGCATCTTCAAGACGGTTCACCCTTCAAAGAAGAGGAGAAATTTAGAGCCGCAGGAGAACCTTCAGTATCTGGGGTTGGATCACAGGTATGTGTGTAACACAGCTGTCATCCTTGACTTTTGCCAACCACCCATCAGGACTCTGACCTCAAGCTTCTGGGGGATGTGACACCAGAGGAGCATCTCTCCATCCATGGACATACTGTGAGGGACTACCAGAAGATGCTTCACTCCTTGGTGGATCCCCTGCTACAGATGTACTTGGGGTTGAGGACTTGGGGTTAAGGATCAAGCAGCGCCTGTGGGAGACATATTTGGTTATCAAATATTTGACTGTTTATATTATTTTTATAAGATTGATTATAGATAGATCTGTTCATAGTTATGTGTAGTACAGTAAGATTGAAGCCCATTGTAGCATGTCTCTGATCTCGTTTTGTTATTTCATGACCTTAATGTTTTTTGGGTTCTTGTGCTGCTAATTTTTGGGTTCTTGTGTTTATTGTTTCAGATGTTTCTTAAAGCCATTTTGCTTTTTGAGTCTTTTTTCAGATCTTCTCATTTGTAGGTGGTCTTGTCTGGTGAGTTTTGGTTCTTGGTGCTCATGGATTCAGTGATTCCCTGTTTGTTTACTGGTCTTTGTTTGGATGTCTTGTTCATCTTGTTCACACACACACACACACTCCCATCGTGTCATTTGCTGGTTGTCCGGTCTTGTCTTTTCATGGATTAGTTTTGATGTGCTTTGTTTGTTTGCTAGCTCCAATGGTTCAGTGATCGCAAGTGTTCTTCCTTTCTAAAGCAGTTCTTGGTCAGTTAAAACGGCCCGGCTAATATATATATAATAAAACAATTAAACCAATGAAACATAATACAATATAATATAATAAAAATATGAATAAACCAGTTTATCATGTTTTTATTCTGCAGTGTCACAATTCTGTCTTTTCTCTTTTTAATAAAAATTTAAATAAACAAACAGGTTTGTTTTGTCTTTATTCTGCAATATCACAATTCTGTCTTTTCTCTTATTAATTCAATTTTATTTTATTTATATAGCGCTGTTCATACTTTTTATTGTTACAAAGCAGCTTTACATACATTATAATTAAAAAGAAATAGTAATGATAATGAAAAATGAAAAGATGTACGATTCAGCGCCAATGCGCTGTCTTTATATTTTCTATGTCTAATCTGATTTATACCACTAAATTTTGACTTTGAGCAATATGGCCAAAACTGAAAATATTATTCCATGGTAAGGTTAACACTTGCATGGAATTGACCATAACGGCCATTATTTTATAAAAACATTATCATAACTAAAGAACCAAGTTATAGTTCATACAAAACATTTTATTTACTTACCCATACTTATGCCACCCACATCTATTCTGTCAGCTAAACACAATTTGTTACTTTATTAAATCCTCAGGATATCGCCAGCAGCTCTTTATGTTCATGTTTAGTGGTGATGTTTGGGAGTGTAAAGTTCATGGCTGTTCCTCCACCCGAATGGAGGTCCATTGCTGAGGGTTTTGAGGAGAGGTGGAACTTTCTCTTTGGATTTACACCCTTTATATATTGTAAATAACATACGCTTTTTCAACCTCTCTTGTAAATATTCGGGCATATCTTTTTCCATCCTTAACTGTGGTGGCATCTTTCAGCTGCCACCTGATTTTCAATCATTGTTTGACCAAGTTTAGATTGTTACAGTTTTCTTGTTTAAAATGATAAATGGATTCCCTGGGCGCACCATCCTCCAAAATGAAGGGTCTTTAACCTGCAGTCTCTCCAGTTGCTGCATTGTCAGTGGAGGATTACACTATCAGCCTGATATTGGGAGAATCACAAATAACTTTTTACTGTATTATTGTAACAACTTATATGAGAAGATTGCAAGAGAATATGCTGTTAGAATGGGGTGCACAAGGACTGGGCTGCAAAGTCTCGGTCGGGTTGCAGCTTAATAATTCTGCCAGAGAAGCCATCCGGTTAGGGACAGCTTCATGGACTTCATGGCTCCTTTACTGAAGAGGGAACAGTCCCATGGCAAATTATCGAGTAATTTGTTTATTTCATGCTCTTTTGTTCATGTTTAGGTAGTGTAAAATTCCCACCCTTTTGTCTTTTCTTTAGATTTACACCTTTATTTATACAAAATAAATAAAATCAAATGAAAAATAAATAAAACTATATTTACAATATATAATATAATACTATATTTCATCATTTACATGCAGGAATTGATCTTGCTTGGAAGAGGGAAGAGTGAGGACAAAGTGAAGGAGAGGAGAAATGAGAAATGGTTCATTCCCTGCAAAATGAATGCCCTTTTTAAAACTATTCTGTTGGATGCAATTGTCATTACATTAAGCAGAACTGCTGGTGCCAATCATAAATTAATTTGTGAATTTTAAATTTCACTAAAATCTTTAAGTGTATTTGCAACCTCTAGGAAGGGACCAGACTGAAAGGAAGAGCTCATCCCATAAGTATTGGAGTCTTAACATACAGGACGGCTCAACAGTAATTTAGGAGCTATGATCCACCTTGATGGCTGTTGTTAATCCAAAGTACAGCCCACATCAGTTGTCCTCCATTGTTGTTTCATAACTGCCTATAGAACATTTATTTATACAAAATATATATATATATATATATATATAAATACTATATATACAATATATAATATATATATATATATACATATATTTACATGCAGGAATAAAAATAATCTTGCTTGGAATACAAAGAGTCTTTGACAAATGAAGGAGAGGAGAAATTAGAGAAAGGTTCATTCCCAACAGAGTTAAATGTTTCTTTTGATAAACTATTCTGTTGGGTCTTGATTGTTCCAAATTAAGCATTTTCTTGCTCATCTGTTGGATAAAATTAAAGCAGTTAGACATTTGAAATTTTGTAAAATACTTTAGTCTGAGGCGGCAACCTCTGCATGGAAGTGAATTACTTTGTAGAGTTTGCAGTCTCATCCTTTGATGTTTGGTGGAGATGGTTCATTTGCTTTGGAGCTACAATCTTTTTGTCTTCGGCAACCATGGCACATTTTGTAACATTGTAACATTTAACATTTTGCTACAATTCCATATATTCTAGCACGTAGCATTTACAAAATGGCTAATGTCGTTAATCCACATACAGCCACGAAAATCAGTAATTGTGATAATATGTTGGTCATATATTTCATATGAGCATAACTATTATGCTATCATCAAATACCACATGCCTTTTATTATTTAATTTGGAAAACACAATAGTCAATATCATTAATTCTGTCAGGTTGGATTAAATCTGGTCAAATTAACATTATATAGTATAGTTACACTGTTCTTCCTCATCTATTTTCATTTACAAGGGATGTCTGCCATTGTCAATTTTGGTTTGCTCACTTGGGTATGTTCAGGTGCTTTCCAACAAAATGTTGTAAAAAAGGTGTTACTATTTGTCATGCAAAGACTCAATGTAAGTGCCATGTGTAAGCCACAGCTATTAACATAATAACATTGGCATGAAAGGGGTGACCTGAATGTGTTACTAGTCATGCAAAGACTCAAAAAGTGCCCGAGCTCCTATACATTGCAGTAAGAAAAAATGAAACTGCAGGAAACGCAAAATATCCAAATATGTGCATGTGATAAATGTTTTTACAGACGGTATGTATCCATCAGAAATGGGGGGTTTTTCTCGGTGCGTGCAATGACAAACTATGAACAACTATGACCATGAATTAGCACGCAGATATAAATAAAAATAAACTCATTTTAATAAATAATTGAGTTGAGCATGATTTTTGCTGATTCGTCTCGGGATTCAAGATTGCATGGCGATGCAGGCAGTGCGTAGGATTTGGAAAGTTTGAAGACGTTGTGTAAATGTAGGTAAAATGTATTCATTTATCAGTGTTAACTACAGAAGATTTTTAGCAGACGTCTGCAAGACATACGTGTGCTATCTGGGAGTCCTGCATTAATGAGGCACACCCACTGTTATACTTAAGCTAAGATAAACATTAAAAGCACTGAAATGTGTGCTTTTGTCGTATCATCTATTTTTGAGATGTGTGGACCAGAGAACCATGTTTTGTATATGGCATACTGTAGAAAACACCAGTTTACGGTTGACATTTAGTAAACACTTGGCAAAGCCTGCTGAAATCACCTGTAACAGTAACATGCCTAAAGTAAACGAAGTGATTGTTGAGTGTTTGATTGACAGGTGATGATAAGAGACTATCTTTTACATAATATTTAATAAAAATGTAAATAAATTTTAAGAATATATTTTAGGTTTATTTTTTAGCAGCACATGGGAAAGTGGGAGAGAGGTATTCAAACTCGAATAACCGGAAGCGTTGGCTGTAGGGTAAAGTGTCACCGAGAAAGTGTTTTGGGGGCGTGGCGTGTACTTCGCCCGGTGCCATAATCGTTTAGTACTTGTATTGCGCAACAAATAATAGCCAGTCAGCATACAGTTGCACGTATATCAACATCACCGAAAAGCTGTTTAGTTTAGCATATCCAACTTGAGAAGTGGTGGGCTGTGTTCCCTGTAATAATGTCTGGAAAGATTGTTTTGTATTACTTCAATGGAAGAGGGAAAATGGAGTCAATCCGATGGCTTTTGGCTGCAGCTGGAGTCGAGGTTTGTTGCATGAACTTTAGAAAAGTTTTGCACTGCAAGTATATGAGTAGAGCTTGTGCGTTTTAGGTCGTGTATGTGAATATTACCTCTTGATTAAGAATGAAAAAAATGTGTTGTGTTCACAGTTCGAGGAGGTGTTTTTCACCAAAAGGGAGCAGTTTGAAAAGCTGATCAATGGTACGTCGTCGATTCCGTCTAAGTAACACAATTCATTCTCATATTGAGGTATAAAAATGCTTTAGATGTTTGATTTATAGGTATTGAGCAACAGAAGATATGTCGTGCGTGCACTTGTGAGATCAGCATAAATGAATATTGTAATAAGGGTATTTGGCAATGTTTTATGTGACTACGTGTTTGTTTGTCTTTTTTGTTATGTAACTGTATTGTCATGTAGGCCCACGCACATCGACTACCTTTCTTTTCTCTGCATCCGAAATCGCGTGCTGTGACTGTGTTGCCTTCATTCAGTGGAGTAGGAACGTACATGAACGATCAAGCGATGTTGTGTTGATGGAAATTCCCAATTACAGTGGGAAATAACAATTCCTCACACACCGACACTTCAGTACAGCGCTCGCTACTGATTTTTGTATTTCGGACGCATAAAAAGTCATGGGAATTTACTTAAAGAAACTGTTCTTTACCAAAAACGTAGCTACAGATAATAGGTGCAAAAAAGAGAATAATAGTACGTTAATTTCTTTGTGTTTTTCTAGATGGAGCCCTGATGTTTAAGCAGGTGCCTTTGGTTGAAATAGACGGAATGCAGCTCGTGCAGACGAAGGCTATCTTGAACTACATTGCTGGAAAATACAACCTCTATGGAAAGGATCTTAAAGAGCGGGCTATGTAAATATCAATGATTTATAAAATATAATCAAAAGATTCTGTGACTTTGGTTTACAACTTCTTAGCAACATCTCAGCAAATATCATTGAACACATTTGTCCTGCAGGATTGACATGTATGTGGAAGGAATTGGTGACGCAATGGATTTGTTTATGCCGTTGCCTTTCTTACCCCCTGACAACAAACAGAAACAGTTGGAAGACATAGGGAACAAAGCGAAAGAGCGCACGCTTCCAGTGTTTGAAAAGGTGCTCAGACACTTAACCTTATGTAGCCTTTATTTATTCTTGTACAGTGCTGTGCAAAAGTCTTCATGTTTGTATTTTAACAAGACTCTTAATCCAGAAGAACTGTGGCAATGTGTCCAAGATGCTTGAAGAAACCTTCCTGCAAAGCAACAGTACTGTGAAAAGTTTTAGGCACTTAAAATGAGAAAGTAGGAATGCTTTTAAAAATACTGTCATAAATTGATTTTACATATAAATTAACTTCTAATAATGAAGTCAAAACAATATTTGTTTTGGCACAGTTCATCTGTTTTTTTCTCTCTCTCTCTCTGTTTTTCTCTTTCGTCATGTAATAATAGATGAAATCAGATCTCTGTGTGGACTATACCTGCTGTTGTCAGACTCTTTGTGCATACAAATCTCTCAGTGGATTATTACAAATAATGGCAAAAGGAATGTTTGGAAATGTAAACTGATATTTCCTACTGACACACTACAGCAAATTGTATAAAAACTGGTTGAAAACCATTTGGGGTGAAAATACTAACATGCTTTTTACAAGACTTTTTCACAGTACTATGTCAATCATGGACATGTTTTTGTTCTTGTCGTTTCTTTTTCGTAGGCTCTTGCAAACAATCAGTTTCTTGTAGGAAACCAGTTAAGTCGTGCTGACGTTCTTCTCCTTGAATTCACTTTGATGCTGCAGGAGTTGTTCCCCACAATACTTTCAGCATTTCCCAAAATCCAGGTACTCTATTCTAAAACACAACTCACACCAGTGAAACCCATCACACACAATTTCACATATTATGTTCTCTATAAGCACTAAAACAGTCACTTGTTTTTGGCAAAATTAAGATTGTATTTTGGATAATTTCTCATTATTTTTTCAGGCATTCCAAGGCAGAATAAAGGCCTTATCAACAATCAGCAAGTTCCTCCAGCCTGGCAGCGCAAGAAAACCTCCACCTGACGAGGCCTATGTAAAAACTGTCAAGGAAGTGTTGAGCCACCTTTTTAAATAGGAGGCCCATAAAAAAGCATGCCAATTTATTACACATTAATTCTGTGAATCATTACCATAAACATTTTAAACTGTATTTATAGATACAGTTGCTTTTGTGTCAATTCTGCTGCACTTTTTTTGACACAAAGGTCATGAGAGGATTCTTTGGATAATATTAATAAATGCTTATATCTTGTAAATGCAAATTTACACCAATCACACCAGTTTACAGATAACCTTTGGGCTAACATATTCATAATAAAAGTTATAAAATTAAATTTTGATTTCATGAGCCTTAAATTTGCTTATATCTTCATTCAAGTTTTCAAAAAAACATCCTCACTTTTGGTGATATTTAATAAAATTATAGTGAGCGTTTACTTGGCTATAAGATATCTGCAAGTATCTTTCAGAAACAATGTACTGTTAATATAAATCAGCAAATATTTGTATCACACAATGCTGGAAAACAGTATGCTGAGAGAAGGATTGTAGTGTCACATGGCTTATTTATTTTATTTAGTTATTTAATGTACAATAGACAGACTATAGCTAAAATGACCTAATTCTGATCAAAAGAAAATGTAATTAAAAATTGGCCCATATCGTGAAGATGTTGGTGATGAACAGAATACCAGTGATTTTGCAGTAAATGCAATTTAAGAAGCTTGTTGTAATATGTTAACATTAAACCTGAAGCAGTAAAAAGGACAAATTTGGAATGTGCAGGATACAAGATTAAGTACGCAGTGACAATACTGTAAAATGCAAATAAAGGGTAAACACTGTTGAGTGTTGAACAACTGTTGAGTCATCTTGACAAAAGGTCCCAGGGAGGTCTGTTCAAGTAACTCTTAGGAGATCAAAAGTCGCAAAACCATCAGGAAGCTGAAATACAACAACACAGTCACAAATTGTTCAAACATTAAATCAAAACTTTTTTACTGAATCCTTGCCAGTTGTCTAAATATTTGATATCATATGTCATATATATATATATATATATATATATATATATATATATATATATATATATATAACCAATATTTATTTCAGATCAGTACACAATCTACATTTAATGTAACTGATTTTAAAGTTATGACCAGTCTTTAATTAAAAATATTAAATGACTAAGCAGTTTATGCAACCATCCATTGATGTTATGGTGTTAAGTATGGCTCTGCAACCTCTCTATCCCTCCTGCTTAATTCTGTTATTTTTTTATTAATATTAATATTTGTATTATTTAATATTTTATTGTTTTATTTTATATTAAATTAATATTTTTTTATTAATTAGGTCAATTTTAACTGACCCTACATTTTATTCACTGAATATTTTCTGTTAAGCAGATATTAAATCTTTCAGGGCCACTGAGCTTTTTACTCACAAAAACTAATGACTAAGATTAAACATTCATATGCAGCTTCAGTGTTGGTAACTAAATATATTTATTATAACAACCTAGTTCTGCAATTCTGACACAATGGTATGTTGTTTTACAACCATACACAATGCAATCACAGTTGACAGTTAAAGACAAAAAGATTTACCTTAACCCTGCCATAATGCCTGCAGGCATTAATTTTCCAGATTTCTTGAATCTCATTCCCATCACAAGAGCCAGTGCACCAGAAGCAACTACAATTAAAATATTTAAAGAAATTCAAGCAAAATCAAAACGGTTTAAATAAGCAAAAACAAATCAATAATTTGTGGTGTTAAATTCTTATTGTGTACTCACGTAAAGAAGTCCAGTAATCCTGGGGGTCGTACGTTATTTTATATGCACCGTACGCAGACAAACTTCCAAAGAACAATCCAGCAATTAATGACATCACACTTCCTGTCAAATTAAATTGAATGTAAAACAAAAATATGACAAGAGTGTTTGCAAGAGATGCTGAAGGCATCCCATGGCTTTAGCATGATACTCTTTAACTGGTATTTTATTGTACTATGAAATTCAGAAGGTTTTTTAATGCACCTCAAAGAAAATCATGGTTTTATTGTGATATATGTCCATCCTTAGTAACATTAAGCATGAATTTACAGTAGTAACCAGTTTGATGTTTGTAGTTATACTGTGGTAATACAAACGGTAATTAATCTGCCAAAAATATAGCATATGCTAAAATATGGTAAAATCATGGTACCACAAGAAGAACATAATATATGCAATCTAATGTATACCTTTTCTTTTATATCCCATATAGCCTCCCAGTGCAATAGCCGCAGCGTAAGCAAATCCCAGCCAGTCGACTGCCATCGTGAACTAGATAACTGAACAGTGACATTAGGTTTGACACAGTATAAGACATACATGTATTTACATTCAACATGAACAACAACAATCAGTTACACAGTTAACAACAGCATTACCGAAATCGCGGGACACTAATGTATTTATAAAGAAATCGCTGTAATTTAGCGAACACAACTTGCACATAAAACGTAGGTCTAAGTGTTTTGATGAGCAATAATCTAACTATGCTGAAGTTCAAAACTAGGAACTTGCGTCACGATGACGCGAGAAACAGGAAGTAAATTAGTAAGCACATTACAGAATGAAAGTCATGGATACAACAAAACGGTTTTTAAAGAACTTCTCTTTTTGTATATTGTGACTTGGTGCACGTTTTTACAATAAAAAAAACTATTATATTTTACAACGTACAAATACTGCACAACTACAGGTGCTTGTACAGCTCAATTGCATTGAATTTTGCTCAATTGACACTTCGCTAAGCCACGCCCGAAAACCGCCACAGGCCAATCGTGGTTTAGCAACCGTAACTAGGCGTGGGAGGTCTGTCAAGCTTTCGAGCGTGGGAAACATGCCGAAGCGTTGTGCGTATGGATTGTGTAAATCTGATACCCGGTATCCTAAAAGTTTGGACGGGGTGGTGGAATATTTCCCTTCCCGAAACCTAAAACCCATGGGGAGAAATGCCAGACGTGAAACAAGCAGTGTGGAAGGCCTCATTCACAACTAAATGTCGACAGGATTAACAAAAACACTTACGTTTGCTCCAAAGTAAAAGCACGCTAATGCTAGCTAGCTAACTAACTCACTCAGCACATCATTGCTTGAAAATAATGACATATTGTTCGTAATGCATATATTTGAACTTAAAAATATAAGCGGGAGAATGTTATCATTGCAAAGTGGTCAGGCTAATGTCTTATCTTATACATAAATCTTGTGGAATAAACACGTTTGATTTATAATTATTAGATTATTTTCACAAATTTCCCTTTCCTTTTCATGCTGTGCATGAACAAAACTGTTCCTCAATTTGTGTGTTTCCCACTTGAATGGTCAGCGTATGAGGCGGCTGCTGCTTGCGCTGGGACCTATAGGCTTTAGCTTCAATTTTGATTAAATTATTTACAAATCGGTTGCATATTATGTCGTGGATATATCCCTCGAATGCATACTGCGGTCCCTTTTGTCTTGCTCTCTCACATATTTTACCTGTTCGCCAAAAAATACTAATTATCTTCTTGGGAACGTCTGACACCGGTGCATACATATTGTAATAGACTTGCCAGGCGCGAAAGCTTTAGACAGTAACTAAGCAGGGCGGGGCTTAGCGAAGGGTCAATTACTGTTGAGCACTGCAGACAAACATAGAACGATCTATGTAATCTAGATGCCATTAAAGAACCATTTGTGGCTTATTGGTTCCATGAGGAACCTTCCACATTGCTATCAGCTTGTTTGTAGCAAAAAAGGTATATAATATAATAAAAATGAGAAAGAAATTATTTGTTAGTTGGCTGTTGTAATGAGAATGAGCTTCAGGAAATTTGTGAAATGATGCCTGCAGTCATTATGGCAAGGTTAAGGTAAATCTGTTTATGTCTGTGAAGTTTTTGTAGGTTGTGTCATGGATTGCATTCACAGTTGTAAAATACCACAAGTTCTTGTGTCAATTTAAAGGACTAGTTTGAAATTTTAAGATATTTTCCCCTGACATGTTTCCCCTGAAAGATTTATAGTCTGCATGAAACTGAATATTCAATAAGAGAAACTGAATGGTGAGACTTTTAAACAAAACATTGCAGAGCAATATTTTGTTAAACGTTTATTATACAGTATTTATTTAGAAAAATATACACTGTTAGATCATACCAATTAACACCAGGAATTTACTAGTGTAATGTACTGTAATGTAATGTAGAGTAAAGAGAGTCAGTTTTGACTGAAACAAATAAAAAAAAAAAAAAAAATTCAATTAGTTGCCTCTGTAGTTGTGTAATGCAGATTCTGATGTGAGCAGTCTGATGCTGATGTTTAACTTGCTGATGAAGTTTGTGACTGTGTTTCAGCTTCCTGGTGGTTTTATTTTTGATCTTCTAAGACTTACATGGACAGACCACAATGTGATCTTTTTGACAATATGAACAAACTAAAGTTCACAATGTTTACACAGCAGTAGCATTTCACAGTATTGTCACAGTTAACATAATCTTGTATCCTGCACATTCCAAAAACATATGTCCTTTTTAATGCTTTATTTTTAGTTTTGACATATATTAGAGAGCTTAACAGAGAATATTTAAGTGCATTTATGGACACAGTAATTCATCTCGCTCATACCAAAAGACTGCGACCTATTAATGCGTTGTGCATATTTACCCTAAATGCAAAATGAAAAAGTACCTTATGTAACATCATCACATAACTACTGATTTAAGGAAACCATGGTGAATGTACAAATAAAGGTATCCTGCCTCCTATTTAAAAAGGTGGCTAAACACTTCCTTGACAGTTTTCACATAGGCCTCGTCAGGTGGAGGTTTTCTTGCACTGCCAGGCTGGAGGAACTTGCTGATTGTTGGTAAGGCCTTTATTCTGCCTTGGAATGCCTGAAAAAATATTAAATATAAAAGTTATTCAAAATCCTATATCAAATGTTGGTAAAAACCAGTTACAGTGCATAATATGTAAAATCTGGAATGATGGGGTTCACTGGAGTGAATGATCTCAGAATAGAGCACCTGGATTTTGGGAAATGCTGAAAGTATTGTAGGCAATAATTCCTGCAGCATCAAAGTGGTGTCAAGGAGAGAAACATCGGCACGGCTTAACTGGTTTCCTACAAGGAACTGACTGTTTGCAAGTGCCTACAGTACAAAAAAGTTACATCAGAAAATCAAAACATAATGACATACATGATTTCATATATTCAATGTGCATATTTATATCTAAAGTAGGAAATATAAAGGCTGGTTTAGTCTGCCTGAGCTAGTACCTTTTCAAACACTGGAAGTGTGCAACCTTTTGCCTTGTTTTCTATCTTTTCCAGCTGATTTTGCTTGTTGTCAGGGGGTAAAAAAGGCAACATTCCAAGCATATCTGTTAAATCGCTTATTCCTTCAACATACATGTCAATCCTGCAGGCGAAACAAACGTGTTCAATAATATATGCTCAGGTTTGGCTAAAAGGAGTTGTTATTTTACTGGAAATACTGGAATCGGTTAAATAGGTATATCATAAATCATTGATATTTACATAGCCCGCTCTTTAAGATCCTTTCCGTAGAGGTTGTATTTTCCAGCAATGTAGTTCAAGATAGCCTTCGTCTGCACGAGCTGCATTCCGTCTATTTCAACCAAAGGCACCTGCTTAAACATCAGGGCTCCATCTAGAAAAACACACAGAAATTAACATACTATTTTCCTGGGAGTCAGTTTTTCCTGAGACAGTCCTGTATTTCTGCTCTATTTTAAGTGACTTTTGATGAAAAACCTCTATATTTCATTATATTTCAAAAGTGAAACAGACCCTACAAAGTGGAAACAGATACTTTAAAAATAATTTTCATATAATAATCTTATTCTTAATTTGATTAAGCAGCACAACATACATAATATCAAGGTTTCTGGTTGCTACATTTTAATAAAAAATTTGTTTATTTGATAAATGGTACATCTAATTCACTTCACCTGCGATTAAAAAAGAAAACAGTACAAACATCAATAGCAAACACAAGTGTCAGAATTTATGGCTTTGTTCAACTAATAACTAGGCTTATTCGACTTCAGGGCGGTTTCCCGGACTAGGGTTTAGATTAATCCATGACTAGGCTTTACTTAAATGAGCACATTTAAGTAGTTTTTAAAAACATCACTGGCGTGAATCTTGAGACAAAGCAATGGCACTGATATATTTTAAGACATGTCTGTGCAAGTTGTTTTTAGTTAAGACAGTCTGGGCATCGGTGCATGTCGAACACACCTAATGTGAGAGGTAACGCAAACGTACCATTGATCAGCTTGTCAAACTGCTCCTTATTGTTCAAAAACACCTCCTCAAACTGTAAAGAAACATAAAAATCACTCAATAAATCAAGAGGTCAGAATATCCACAAACATGACCTAACATACTTGCATTTCTATACATGTGCATAATTTGTCCAGATTTTATTCACCACACCTCGACTCCAGCTGCAGCCAAAAGCCATCGGATTGACTCCATTCTTCCCCTTCCATTGAAGTAATACAAAACAATCTTTCCAGACATGTTCACAGAGTTAAACAACACAGCCCTTCTCAACTTAGATACACAGCCCTTCAATGATCTGGTAGATGTGTACTGCAGTATGCACGGCTGTCTGGCTTATATTTCAGATTTTTGGGTGTGGGGCACCAGGACAAAGGCCATCATACACACCACAATGACATTTGCAAAAAAAATTGCTGACTCATAATGCCAAAAGCATTTCTTTCGATCATAGGGCTTGCACAAAAATGTATAGTATAATGCACTGTAAGTTGCTTTAATAATATACATCCCTTACCTTTTAAAAGACAATTTACAAAGCCCACCCACATATAATATTCCACTTTTGTATTTACTATATCGAACTGTAGAAAAATTTAGTGTACTGTACAGTAATAACGGCACTTGTTGTTTTGTACTTATTATTTACAGTGTTATGTAACATTAATGATGGTAGTAAATGCTATACTATGGTTTAAAAGACTATCTAGGAATCTATGGCTTTTACTAGTTTACTGTAGTAGATAATAATGTTACAGTAATGTTCTTCTAATTGTCTGAACGCATCGCGTCTTAACCAACTCTATCTAAACAATCAAATATACTTGAACCTTCCTTTACAAAAATGAATCTTTGTTGCATTAGTAACAATAGTTTTTGGCGCACTGATTATTAGAAGAATATTGCGGGTTTTTTTGTGTCGCTTCATTGTCACCTAATATTTGTAAGTCGCTTTGGATAAAAGCGTCAGCTAAATGTAAATGATTACCACAGTTTCACTACAAGTAGCGTTACAAACATGGTTTGTGGTTACTATAGTTTAACTATAGTGATCATGTGTTTTTGTTTCATTTGTAGTAAAACCATTGTACCTTTTGTAAGTGTTAAAACACAATGCAGGATTTGCCAGTAAAAAAACGCTCCTACCAAGTCATGCTGACACAACAAAAACATTTCAAACCAAACGTGTATTTTAGCATAACAGTGAGTCTGCATTAATAATGAATGACTGCGTGTCTCGAGGGGCGTTTCGATTTACGTTAAACCAATGGCAGCACTGTATATTTGCATAGTAGTGAAGCATTCTGGGAAATAGCCTCTGTCTTCCGTTTTTAAAAAGCTATATTTAACGAAATTATACATTATTTAAATATCATTTCCACTCGCAACATGTTTGAGATCTGTATTTCATCACGTAAACACAAAACGAGCAACGCGTCCCGTTATGTTACCGTCATATCGACACCACGCTACTCACTGAGCTATATATTATCTGAGACGCAGCTTTCTCTTCCGGATGTGAGGGCGATCTGGCTGCGACATCTGTCACCCCATTGATCGCTAGGGTTGATTCGGCTGATCTGGCTGGCTAGGCGGGTGTCCCCTTCCTCCCTCACCGCTCCATGTGTGTCCCTCCCGAAGCTCCGCGCTCGGTAGAAGAGGACGAGTGCCCCCGGCGGACGAGCATCGTTGGTATAGAAGTAGCTGCGCTCCCCTGCTAGAACCTCCAAACAAGCTCAAGGCCCATTTGTAGGAGAAACGTAGGGAAGTCGAGCTCCAAGACTTCAGACACATCCAAATGAGGCGCTGCACGTGGCAGTCTGCCTTTCTTTTCACTATAAAATCCAAAGTTGCTTTCAAATGCATTATACGTTTTACATTCACTGACGTCATACTTTTAGTTGACTCTAGAAAATGTTTTCATCCACCTTTCTGCATCCGAGTCATGGAATTATTAAAATAGTACGTAAACATAGCGTAACTTTGAACGTTAGGAAAACGTAAAAGCAACGTTGTGAATTAGTACTTTATTGGTAATGACGTGACTGGGACGTTGCATCTGGGTAGACACTGGATTAAAGAAATTTGAAAGAATTCACAAACTGCTAAAAACAACATTTTTGGCAGTCTAGTCTGCCTTTCTTTTGACTATAAAAAACAAAGTCCGAGTCATGGAATTATTAAAATAGTACGTAAACATAGCGTAACTTGTGAATTAGTACGTTGTGAATTAGTACTTTATTGGTAATGATATTACGTGACTGGGATGTTGCATCTGGGTAGACACTGGATTAAAGAAATTTGAAAGAACTGCTAAAAACAGAATTTTTGATGGATGACTAAAAACAATGAACATAATTTTCTAAAAGAAATGTTTTTTTTACACCATTTATTCATCACTACGCATATGACTTCAGCCTTCAGCATACACAGTTTTTAAGTATTAAATGTCCACTAGATGTCAGTGCGCACAGTCAGATGTTAAGTAAGTAACATTGCTGAGAGACAGAAGAAGAGTTTACAGCTCTAGCCCGCGGACTACGTCAGCTTGTTTTCACTGAGGTTGTTGTGGTTATGGATTTCGGAAAGGAGAGAGTGGTCGCGCTGGTGGACATGGACTGTTTCTATGTGCAAGTGGAGCAAAGACTCAATCCTGAGCTGAAGCACAAACCGTGCGTTGTAGCTCAATACAAGACGTGGAAAGGAGGCGGGTGAGAAATGCGCATGTCACTGTTAAATAACATGTTTGATTTATAAACAATTATTATAAAATATTCATATCAACCTGCTGTCACTGCTTGAATTTTCGTCAAGTGTTTCTCTAATGTGGTTGAAAGTGATATCTATGCAGAAAGGTGGACGAAAACATTTTCTACAGTCAACTAAAAGTATGACGTCAGTGAATGTAAACCGTATAATGCATTTGAAAGGGTGTATGTACAGAAGCATCTCTCGTTTGAAAGTGTTTTGTTGTGTTGTCAGTATTATTGCAGTAAGTTATGAAGCCAGGGCACATGGAGTGACCAGGAACATGTGGGCAGATGATGCCAAGAAGCTGTGCCCTGATCTACAGGTCGCTCGGGTCAGAGAGTCACATGGGAAAGCTGATCTTACCCAGTAAGTGTTCTTTCTCTCTCATCAAAACAAACTTTATATCTTTGGCATACACAGCAGTGACCTTATGAACACCACACTGATATTTATTGTTTTAAAAATTAAAATAAATTTGAATTCAAATGTTGAATGTTCATTTAAAAATAGATGTCCTAAAGTTGTCGATATGGGTTGAGATAGTTGATATTGAAGTTAAATGTTGTTTGACCGGGTTTCTTTATATCAGTTACAGGGAAGCGAGTGTGGAGGTGATTGAGGTGATGTCACGCTTTGCTGTCATTGAGAGAGCCAGTATCGATGAGGCGTACATGGATCTCACTGCTAGTGTTCAGCAGAGGCTTAAGGATATGACTGCATTGGACATTAAACCACATCATCTGAAAAGCACGTACATACAAGGCTTTCCACCAAATACCAACCAGGAGACACAGCGTGAGAATGCAGTGTCAGATAAAGGTGCGTTTAACCCTTTAGAAAACTGTTCTGTGGCAGTTTAGTCGTATGATATGTAGGACAGATCAATATAAAATAAAGCAGACTTCAATGCACTTTTAAATGTACATTTATTTATTTATTTAGCAGGTGCCTGAATCCAAAGTCAAAATTTGACATTTAACAAATGTAACATTTGGTAACGTTATTTGGTGACCTGTAAGAAAAAATGATGAGGATGAAGAAGATCTCTCAGTGAAGAATATCTTTATTCCAACGTAGCAGTGACAAAATACATATAGCACTTTGGGTTCAACGGAGTCAGAATGAACCCCGAACATCCTAAGCTCAAACCTTTTATACAAATACATGTACTACCCTTAATGTAAATTAAGTTGCTCCTATCATAACATCTGTCATCTGTATGTTAACAAAGTTCAGGCACCCTATTGTGTAAGGATGGTTCTCTGTGTCCCACACCCATTCCCATTTTACAATTGGAGACCATTTGCTCAGGATGTGATCATCCCGAATGGTCTAGACCTAACAACATAACTGTTGACTCTCTTCATCTCTATGATAATTAAGCCTTTTAGGGAAATGAACATGATCAAACATATATTATGGAGTGGAATCTGGGTCGGGGCAGACTGTAGATTCTTACAGACCTTTCATTTGAGAATAATATATAATTTGTAGGGATGCATCGATACCATTTTTTAAAGACCGAGTACGAGTACCGATATTTATTTTCCTGGTACTCGCCGATACCGATACCTGTTTTTTGGGATCTGCCAGTTTTCCAAGTAATGACACAGTGAGACTAATAATTTTAGGACAGCTTATCTGTAATTATGAACAACTGTAACTCAAACCATTTTTTTTCTGCTTGTCACAAGGTTATCAATGTACAAATCATTTTCACAGTATCTAATAATTTCCATAACCAAACCAAGGGCATAATAAAATATTATTTATTATGCCCTTGGTTTGTTAAAATATTTGGTTTGTTAACATTATTAAAATATTATTTATTAATACATTCTGTCGCTGCTGCCGAAGTCTCTGTGCACTGAAAGTTCTGTCGATGATGTCACAGAGGGTATCGGCCTTTAGTATTGGCGTGTTTTTACGAGTACGAGTACATGAGCCCAGTATCGGGCCCGATACTTAATAATTTGTAAAAATAAATAATATCTTGTATAAGAAAACTTAAAGGATGTCAAATGGGATCTGCAAATAAAGTAAGTATGAGTCTAATAATTTGTGTGTTTATACAGAAGAACAGCGGGCCAGAGGACTGCATCAGTGGCTGGACTCTCTCTCGTCCTGTCTTCAGGATAACAGTGCGGAGCTGCGTTTGACAGTGGGAGCTCTGTTAGTGGAGGAGATGAGGGCCGCTGTGGAGGAACACACTGGTTTCCGCTGCTCTGCTGGAATCTCGCACAATAAGGTTTGGATATGTGATGGAAACAGTCGAAGCGATCGTGAACTTTGGTCTTTATAAGACAACAAAACCAAAAACAAAAAAAGATCTTCTTGTCTTTATATAAACACAAATAGAGTCGGTGAGCATCCTCGAGCATTTTCTTGTCATTTTCACAGGTGTTGGCCAAACTGGCGTGCGGTTTGAATAAGCCCAATCGCCAAACGGTTCTGCCACTAGGATCTGTACCACAACTGTTCAGCTCGCTACCCATTGGTAAAATGTAAGTAGATCTCCTGAATCACAAAGTGATTGTACGTGATTCCCATAGTTAACACAACCTTGTGATGTGTTTCTTAGACGCAATCTAGGGGGAAAGCTGGGAACGTCCATTACAGAGACTCTGGGGGTGGAAAACATGGGAGAGATCACTCAGTTCACCAAAGCTCAACTGGAACAACACTTTGGAGAAAAGACAGGGTGAGATTTCCTATCAGAAAAAATAGATTTAAATATGGAAATCTTAACAGGCAAGATATTATGCAGTTTTTCTTAATATAAAATTGTAAATAATAGTTTTTTATGTTTGTATCTATATAAAATAATAACTGAATTTGGGTTTGTTTATCAGGCCGTGGCTGTATGACTTATGCAGAGGAATAGATTTTGAGCCTGTAAAACCTCGACAGCTCCCCAAATCCATCGGCTGCAGTAAGAACTTTGCAGGAAAAACATGTTTGGCTACAAAAGAACAGGTACACAGAGAATCTGGGATTGATATCAATACAAATGTCTGCAATCCTTGTGCACTCCTAATGTTTATTTGCTTGCGTTGGGTCTTTATCATTTATTTCTTGTTTAGGTTCAGCATTGGCTTCATCAGTTGGCACTTGAATTGGAGGAAAGACTGAACAAAGACAGAGAAATGGTGAGCTCATGCATAATAAAGTTTAGACAGATAGTTCCAGCTCTGATTTGATGACTCAGAAGCTGAATATGTAGCATGTAAAATATTGATAAACGCATACCAAGTATTATTGTCATTAGCGTCATTTCGGGCTGGTGCCACCTTGGCGGTCAAAATATACATTTATACTTTATGGACATGGGTTTAGTTTTCAGTATGTGTCCTCCCTCGGAATTGAACCCATGACATTTGTGCTGGTTGCATAGTGATGTACCAGTTAAGCCACAGGAAAACCCTAGATGTAAATGCCATAATACTAATATTTTTATTTTATACTGATGACAACACAGATCCATCTGCATTTTCACAACACCATGTGAAACTTCTTGGTGCCACTTTTTTGTCACAATTTTTTTGTGATGTTATTGCTTTTATATATAATTTCTTAAAGTCTCTTAAACCACTTTTTTCTTGGTGTCCTTTGCCACATTATTGCTGGCCACATATATAAATAATAAAAATCACTGTTATCATATATAAAACATTGGTGTCTTGTATTATGTTATTAAAATATGTTGTTATTTGTCCATTATTAAGCAACCAGAGGCCATGTGTTATTACAGTATTTTTTTATACCACACTAAGGGCTAAAAAGGCTGGTTAAAGACTTTTTTTAATGCACAGCCTAATGATCTATGGTTTCTTTTTTTAAATGACTGAATAAATTTTCACAATATTCCCAGTCCCTGTTCCTTCGGTTCCTATAGTCTGTAGTGCACGTACATCTGCACCATAGTGAACCATAAAGTTACGATACAAAACAATACATCATCCTCTGATGATCTCACACCATGATACCCTGATTCTATTCAAAATTCTAATTTCAATTTTGAATTGTTACCCTGATTCTAAGATCCTTGTTATGTATCGTTCTCTGTAGAATGGAAGAGTGGCCAAACAGCTGACCGTGGGGGTCCGGCAGGCTGAAGATAAAAGACCCAACAGCTTTTCTCGATGCTGTGCACTTGCAAAATATGATGCTGCAAAAATCTCTGTGGACAGCTTTGCCATCATCAAGAGCCTTAATACTGCAGGAAATCATCAGGAAGCGTGGTGAGTGAAGCTGAACAGTAACACTGTAGAATATGCCCTGGCCCTGTGTTTTAATATATAACATGTGTACTTCCTTAAAATAATTAGATTTTGCTCATTTTCTAGGTCACCTGCCTTGACTTGTCTTCATCTGTCAGCCAGTAAGTTCAATGATGCACCATCAGCATCATCAGGAGCTATAACAAGCTTCCTGTGCAGTGATGCACCTTCAACACAATCACTTCTGGCCTCTACACAGACCCCCAGTGTGCCCAAAACACCGCCAGCCCCCAGGGGTCCAGGAGCCATCCAGTCTCTGTTCGACAAAGCAGCTAAAAAGAAAAAAAGCCAAATGGAGGAAACTTATAAAGATGAACCTACGTTTTTGTCACCCACCCCTGTGGAAAACATAACCACAGCTGCTCCAAAAAACCCAGGAGGATCCAGTGCTGGTATCTCATCCTTCTTCCAAAAAAAGAGCCTTCAGCTCACAGACTCGCTCTCTGATCGCAGCAGTTCAAAACTGACTAAAGACATGACAAACGCAGCTCAGGTCGAGACAACTGAACAAAACTCCTGCAGTGCAACTAGTGCTTCCATCTCTGGTCCATCAGATTACCCATCATGCACTGCAGACGCCACCGCATCCAGTGAGGATTTCCACACATGTGAGCGTTGTGGACAGAAGGTGTTGGTCTGGGATGTTCCCGAGCACACAGATTACCATTTTGCTTTGGACTTGCAGGAATCACTCTCTTCCTCATCTTCCTCAGTCCCCAGCAATGGCCACGTTAAAGCCGGAACACCTCAGACATCCCGCGGGAAGAGCAGAACGAAGATTCAGGGTGGACCGGTGGCCAAAAGACCAAAAGCTCAGGGAAACACTGCCACGCTGGATTCTTTCTTTAAAAAGACGTAGTGTATTCAAAGTCTAAGCCAGTTTTAAAGCAAGCACAAACTTTAAATTTGATCAGGTATATAGTGGTTTTTTTTGCACATCTTAAGAGTGAAATGTATCTAATATAAATAAATTTCAAGTTTTTAAGTTGTACAGAGTATTATATTTAAAAGCCATTTATTGTATTTTTATCCAACTCAGTGTGTGATGTTTTCAGGAAAAGTTTAAACTGAATCATGCTGTCAGTTTATGTAACAGCGTATGTTGATCTGGTTTACATATACATCAATTATTTTTTGACATTATCAGTGTCACTCCACTATATTATTATTAAGAACAAAGGTGTCCAAATCTAAAAAAATGTTCAAACTTACATGTTAGATTGATGGAACTGTAGATCAAATGCAAGATTTTAATGTTTTCTGTATTTAGATTAATACATATTGCCACTTCTTATTAGTTTATATCATAACAGCCTCAAATCACATTGGGTTCAACTAATGAAATCTAGAATCAAAGAATTTCTTTGTGTGTAGCAGATATATAGTGTGTGCACTGACATGTGATCATAGGTTGCATGTGATCAAGCCTAAATATCTTGGAAACAGTATTAAATACATAAGCAAAGAAGGTAGAAGCCATGTTTGATTTTGGTGCTTGTGAATTTAATTTGCACAGTGTGGATGAACAGAAACAAGCTGGAATTTTTCATAGTTTACTTGGGTTTACTGGGTTTAACATAACCTGAGTTTATAGACAAAATAAACCCGTTAATTGAGAAATTAACTGAAAACACCAACTGTCCTTTCTATAATGCAGCTTTTTCTGTCTACATATTTTATCAAATATATTACTCTTAAGTATTATGTTGTTGGTATCCTAAATCAAACCTCTTTGGAACACTTCTTTCATGTAGACTGTTATGCAATATGTAATGCTCCTGAAGTGGCCTTATAGTTCACTACCCTAGTTGTGTACAAGGTCATGTCACTCATAAGTCAGTGACATTTTTACTAAAACACCTGCACCAATTGTAGATCTGCAACTGTAATGTGCCATGTGGTTGGTGGGTAAAGTATTACAGAGTTATGTTTGTTCGGATGGTCTTATCAAAGCAGTGTAATCCAAATGAAGGATAAAGTCTATATTCGATCAACCATTTTTAACAGCAAATCTTCATTGTTTAATGAATTACAACTGTAGGGTTAGGGATTAGTTTAAATCAAGTTAACGAATTACTTTCAGGATTGCATTGCTCACTTTATTTCACTAGATGGCAGAATACAACATTAAACAATAGCAGCAATCTGAGGCTTTAGTTGTGAGCAGATATAAAGTATGTGTGTTTACAGATGTACAAACTCATGCTTATCTCATAGTGCATAGAGTTTATAAAAGATCATGAATCTTAATTTTTAATCTACAAAATTAAAAGAATATATAAATATACTTCATAACAGGAACTGACCTAAACTACCCTAGAGTATTTTTATAGTATTCTGTTTTTTTATACAATACTATAATATATAAATATAATAATAAATGCAGTTTAAGGTCCAAGTTTATCAATAGCTTATCTAAAATTAGCAAATTGTCAGCAAAAAGTGTCTTTATTAGTGCTGTATGGGACAACTGAAATAAGTAGGAACTTTCCAAAACCTCTGGGTTTGATTGCTGTGTCTTGCATCATTTCTCAGCTGTAACCTGTCATTCAACAGAATAAATGTGTAAAAACAGTTTAAATGAGTAAAAACAGTTTGATACACCTTATTTTACGAGGTAATAAAACAATGCATCATTAATTCATTGTAAACTTTAATAAACTTTTTTTTATTTATGTACACCATAGTATACAAACAAACATGTACATAAAATTCACCAAAAATTAAGGCTAAAACATTTTTAAATATTTCTGAAAAAACATCTTGCATCTGAAACCAGAAAAGTGACACTGTATTAAATGATATGCCAATCAAATATTCCTACGAATAAAAATTATTACCAAACTGAAGCTATTAAAACAGTATTCAGTGGTTACATATTCTTTGACAAATACATACTCTTTTTTTTTTTGGTTCAAATACATTGCTTTCTCTTCCTCTAAAATTGCACAGGAAATACACAGAACAGTGATACAGTAGAAAGACGACATACAGAGACACAACATGCGTCATGATATGCTATTCAGTAATAAAACTTGCATGCAATGGTTACAGCACTAAGCAAGAACATTTTTGGGTACTAAACCTTTAATCTTCTTTCAACATCTAGGTTTTAAAATCTTTAACTCAAAAGGTGTTAGCACCAAATCAAGTCCTCAGTGAGTTGCTGTGGTGCAAAAACATAAACTCAAAAAGCAATAGACTTTATAAAATACAACAATATAAAATCAGTAACCCTAAAGTAGGAAATGCTGAAATAGAAAGCAGGAATAAAAGATTCCTTTGCATAATTTGTCATAAGGTAATAGCGATGCATGTTTGAATTAAAGAAAGTATCCTCACCCCTAAGATTTGTGCGATCTATACGTCTACAATTCCAAAATCTTGACTGTACTGGGTAACATGGAATGCATTCTACAAAAACGACATCTTTCCTGAGCTAATAATGCACTTGAGAAAACCATTGATTAAATCTCTGATAGCAGCAACACTGAAAGAACACTTGGTGGTAGAACAGGATATTTATGGCGTCATTACTGGTGTTATCAGAGACGCTGTAAAAGACAATGCCACGTCAATAAAAGGCCTCTTTACAAAACAGAAATAAATAAAAGTGATGTGGAGATTGTTGTCAGCATTAGGTAGAGAGAGTTTTCAGGTCAGGTGATGATATGAAACTCTGTCGACTAGCTGCCTTGAATAAAAACAATTCTTCATTGACATCAGCTATAAAACTACCAAAAGTTCAGCGTCTTTGGCAGCAGTTTTTTTTATACACAATCTCTGCCCTTTGGTTATAAACTAAGGCTTCGGGACTTCATTAAAAGGCTGTCCACGAACAAACATTATCTGACAGTGTGTGGATGTTGATCAGTGCGTCTGAATGTGAATGTTTTGGTGATGTTTGGGTTTTTTAAAACATCTTGTATTTTTGGCTATGCAAACAATGTCTGAATGACTGAACTTAACAGATTATAATGTTTAAAAGACAAAATGCAAGGTCTTAAATTAAAAGCTTAAGATTAGTAATTCTATAAGATCCTGGATTTGAGGCTTGAAAAAAGTGACGAGCTCAACAGAGAAAATGAGAAAGTAATGACGAGGTGAGGAGAAAGATGTGTTGTGTGTAGTTGCATCAAGAGCTTTGCTGGTTTTGGGACGCAGGCTGTAGTTTGGTGACCTGTCCGATGCCTTTGGTTACTCCCTCTCTGAAGAGCAGCTTGGCGCCCACCTTCAAGTACTCTGGGTGTTTGATGAACCTGAATCGTACCACGGCTTTCTCACCTGTGCGGAGCTCATCCTGCGGGAAGATTCGTGGAAAAGAAATAGTATTTAAGTCAAGGCCAAGAGTCGGTTCGAGACGGACAGGAAGACAAAAGTTAAAAAGGCCAAACAGACAGACACCTAAAAACTCACCTTTCCTTGCAGAGCTTCGACTGTAGCTGTCTGACGAACGTTTCCCACGTGGACAGTCACCTGGAAGCCCTTATGGAAGGTTTTAGCATGAAACAGTAAAATGATCTCGGCCTCAAACTGCCAGCAGATGGTGGGGTTCATCTCTGGACTGACCATCACCATACCCTGCAAGAGAACAACTCAAATTAAGGATCTATTTACACCATATTCAGCAGTAATATCTATTGTTATTGTTGTTTTCAATCACTAGACTAACCTTTCGTAACAGAGAACGATCAAAATCGCCCAGTGCCAGAGTAGCTGCCTGGCCGGCTCTGAGCACCCTACATCCGGATCGGTTCCTCTGGATGCTGCACACAGTCAGTTCCCGAAACTTTCCATCATCCGTGGGTCCCACAACCATCTGCTCCCCCTCGCGGCAGATCCCACTGCACAGAAAGCATGCGATTACCAACCAACGGTAGCTGTTATGCGCCGCGTCAATATGGAGGAAAGATGTACCTGTAAAGAGTTCCACCAACCACTGTCCCAACATCCGGCACTGTATAGATCTCATCAATCTACAAGACAACAAATGTATTAAAACAACAGTTCACCTGAAAGTGTTTCGCAAACTCTTAAAAAAAAACCTGTACCTGAAACTCAGTGAGCTGTTGCATGAGCTCCTCTTGTTCCTTGCTGTTGCTGAGTGGAGGTAGGATGTTAAAGAAGATCTTCAGCAAATCCAGACTCTCGCCCGATACGCTAGACAGGGTGAAGATTGGTGTGATGCTGCAAAGTCACAACAAAACAGACCATTGGTGGAAAGTGACAAACTGTGATCATTATAAGCATTTTTCTTCATTTACTGTTGTTCTGTTTGTGATTGAACTTTGGCTTGTTGTTGAAGTGGTGGTAAAAGTTTACCAGATGTACCTGGGCGACTGGGCAAACTTCTGGGCGGCAGTGACAGCATCGTCTGTGGTAGCCACCAGCATGGGCACTTTGTTGCATCCAGGCTGTTTGAGGATGCGATCCAGCTGCCGGACTGTGCGCTCCACTGTGCTCTTAGTGCACAGGTCCACTTTACTCACCACAATGAAGATGGGCACCTTCAACGCCATAGCCAGACCCAAGTGCTCCCGTGTTGTTCCCGCTAGAAAAAAAGAAAAAGATTACATGAAACTAACTTTTTATTGGCTTTCTGGAAATTCACATGAAAACAGTAACATCAGTTTGTGTTGGAGCATCAGTGACACGTAATGAAGTGTCTAATGTCTGTATAAAATATAATGGGTTGTGTAGACATTACAATTGTGCTTACAGAAGCAGTGCGCTAAATGTGGAGATAATCATCACTCCACCAGCAGAACATGCAAGCAAAAACTCAACATGTAAACAAAGACGGGGCACTGCATTACATGAATAACTGTTCCTATAATTTGATCAAGCTAAAGTGAAAGTCACTACACATTATCATATACAGTCAAGTGATCAAAAATGTTTTTTGTCATGTTAACTTTCTCCTATTCTGGTTTCTGATTTGTAAAGACAATTGTAAGAAAGCCATTTGTAGGTTGATTTCCTCAAAAATAAGCAGGTAAACACAAACGTAACGTAGCATAAAAGTAATGTGTGTGATGAGCTTTGACAGGTCATTTGACAGCCAAATGTCCTGAACTTTTCCGTCCGTTTTAAAACTCACACACCCCTCCCACTTGGTTCAGGCCACATCAGCTGATTCGCACATTCAGAGCATGAAAATCAGCTCTCCGGGTCACGGCCAGCTGTCACACAATGCACGATCTGCCTGTGTGGCAGTAAAGTCTGCTCAAAGTTCACACATCATTTCACGTTAATGATTGGTGGACTGGACGGCTCTGGGTTTGCATAGATTTGTGTATGGAAAAAGCACTGATTTTTAGTCCCTGGTAAAGTGCAGCAGACACTGTGAATTAACGTCCCTGCTGTTGCATAATTGAGACAAGCTGGTGTCGAGTTTTAGTGGTAGGGCATCGTGTTCCCCTTGAAAGACGCGAGTGAGCCGCTTGCCTAAATATCTCTCTTCTATTTCTGGCACACTACTTTCCACAACAACACGGTGACATGCAGACATATGTTACACGGACACAACAAAGTTGCCCCGGCAACTCATACATTTATAAAAATATAACTAAATTAACTTACGAATGTCTTATTTATAACTTTCTATTTATTCATTAATTATTTCATTTATTTCTACAGCGCTTTTCCCAATGTGGCATTATTGCAGCTTTACTGTAAATACATATTTCTGCTTGTTAGGAGGAGGAATAAACATGCATAAAATGATCACAGGCTGTGGATGGGCATTTAAGCAAGCTTACAGCCAATCTGCACTAGCCCATGGCTCAGGTTTCGAAGTGCTAGCTATCCTTACATTCAAGACCACTTCTGGCCCTGACCCGATCAATGACACTCACAAGATCAGCCCTGATTAGGAATGAGGGCAACGACTTACATAAGATCATATATAGTAGCCAACAGAACAGGTGATTTACTAACACGCCTGCACACTTACCGATGCCAGTGTTTGCACTGACGACAAGCATGGCGAAGTCTGGACAGTAGCTGGTTAAGCCGAAGATGGTGGTCTTCAGATATTTGTGGTGGCCTGCCAGATCGATGAATGTGATCATTTTTGAGGCACTTTCACAGATCTCCTCTGCTGTTCGTGACTCGCTGTAGTTCACTACCTATAGCGAGATCAGACAGAAGGTTAAAGGTCATCACAATAAATGATAATATTATTCACACGTGAGCGTGACAAAGAAACAGTACGTATGTGAAAATACAAAATGGGATGTAATTAAGCTATTCGTTCATTAATGAGATCCAGAAGACAAAGTTGGAAAAGGTATTTCAACATCAACGAAGGACAGGTTTGTACACCTCACCTCTCCTTTGCTGTCAAAGCCCAAAATCTCAATGCTGATACTAGATGTTCTTCCCGTCTGGATTTCATGAAGGTGTCTGAACAGGTTAAGTCGCGCTCGGCCTCTGCCGTTGTCCAGCTCTCCTTGTGTAAGTACACCGAGCAGGGTTGACTTTCCCGAGTCCACATTACCCAGCACAGCTACCCGTAGGTCCAAGAACTGTGGAGGCATCAAATAAAGGTGTGAAGTCAACTTACTCTCAGCATCCGAAAGCCTTCCCTTTGTTTACTAACCATCTGATGCATGCGCCATCAATCTTTAATAACAACGCACACATATAACATTGATCTAAGCATTGAAATGTTTACCTGTTGGTCATCTGGCACTTTCCTGATGAGGACTTCAGCTATTTTGTGTTGCTCGTCAGAGTCGTAATCCACCTCTCTCTCTCGGAGAACTGTGATGTCAGCACCCACCCTGAACACAAACCGATAAACACATGACTGTACCTTTCCCAAACGAACAGGTAAATCTAATAAACATTATTATCATAACAAAAAGTATGAATGAAGTAAAATATCATCTAAAATCTCAATTACTCTGCAGCAATCTGGATGTTTTACTTTTGATTTTGTTCTCATTGCTGATTTTCATTCTGTCTACATGACGTTTAGAATATAAAACCCATGGTGTAAAAATACTCCATCAATATTTACAGGGTACATCTTAATATTTGCACACATAATGAACCATGTCTATAGACGTATGTTAATGTTCATACTTCTCAGCCATCCTGCGGAGTGTTCTGAGTGAGGATTTCATGTCGTCCTCTGACAGGCCCACCAGGAGCCCGTTGTCCTCCACGCCGATCTGATACACAGCCTCTCCTCTGCCCTCCTGTAACCTCCATTTCATCTGTGTGGCCAGATGCTCAAAGCGATACTGTGTGGGGTTTACCAGCTTTAACTACATCAACAGAAAAGGAGCTTTAGAACAGATGTTTAGTTGAAATCTGGACATCAGTAATATAAATTTAAGGCCATAATGATGGGAGTGCCCATGTGGTTAACCCATGTCCACTAAATGCACTGTTGTTCTGTTTGCATGACAAATATGACAAATAGATGTTTGCGTAAGGGTTGGCCAAATGATTAAAAGAAAATGTGGGATATAAAAAGGTCTGTTAATCTATAGCCGTGTACATTTACGAGGTGATTGAGCCGTTGCCAATCGCTTACATCAGCCAGTAAATGATTCAACTTTTTAAAATGTATTAATAGTATGTAATTCTTATAAATGATGTAAAAGGTTCATGCTTAAATGCTTGAAATTAGTTGTGTTGAAAACTATATCTAATGTCTAGGTCTGAATTACAGCTCAGTTAGTTTTGATTTCACTGCCATTACAAAATGTGGAAAAAATGGTAATGATGAAGAATGCGGTGTCCAAATTTTCCATTCAACAAATATTAATGATGACATGAGAACAACACTATTGTAGCCAATGATGTGATCTACTGATGACTTATAAAGAGGGAATTCACCTTGTATTCAATGTTTCCCTCTTCAACCTGAAACAAAAGACAGAACAGTTGTTACTGAATAGAGCTCAAAAGCCACCCGGTTCAGTATTGAAAGACACAAAGACTTCAGCTTACATCAGAACAGAAGAAAAAGCAGAGTTAACACAGTCAATAAACCTGATGGCTCATTCATTACAATCCCACATGAATCATTTGAGATCACGAAACAAAGTCAAATAAGAAAAACTGATCCTAATTAAGACAAAGTTTAAAACTATATTTAACAACAAATGTTGGGTTTAAACTTCAGAACAGGAAAAAAAACACTAAACAAAAGTGCAAAAATCAATCACAACACCTAAAGCGTCTTAAAGCCAAACTGTTACAGGTTTAACAAGACAAGCAAATGACAAATAACTTAATCATCTAAATGTATTAAAAAACATAAAAATTACATATAATTAGAAATGACTTAGGATTACCTAAAGATAATTAACTATAAATAGAAGAAAATTCATGAATCAACTGTTCAGTCATCTGTCTACACCTTCTTTTCTCTTATTTACAAACACAGCTGTTGTCTTGCGTCAAACGGCGTCATTGACATAAAATACCAACCACGTAAACAAGCAAGCGTAGCAACAATCTCAATAAAAACAAATAATTCCTGTTATTAAATACTTAGAGTTCACACGTTTCCTTTTTAAAAATGTATTTAATAATGTATTTAACAATTTTAAGTAAACATGTTCCCTAATTCTCACATAATTATTATTTATACAACTTGAATGACTTAAACGACATTTGTGTCATCTGTCACATCGCGAGACCATTTGAGTGAACTGCACTAAATCACACATTAGGCTTGAAATATTGAAAAATAAAACCTCAAATCAAATGAAACTAAACAAAGTAACAAACATGAATTAATGCATTTGCTTTAAGTTTAAAAAAACAGGTGACAAAAAGGAAATATTTGCCGTAAAACACAGACAGATGTTTTGGTTTAAGAAGATAAGGAAGGGACACGTTCATCTCGTCTCACCTCTGGAGGTAGATAAGGCGGGTTATTGCTTGCTTTGAGATACCGGGCTGAGCGGTTTTTGCACTTTTTACCATTTTTCGTGGATTTTCTGCTGAAAAGCCCCCCAGACCCATTATTTGCTCCCTGAGAGCTGGACCTTTGTGTGGACACGGTCCCGAACAGATCCGACACCCGCGTCTCCATTCCGCTTTAAACCCTGAAATAATAAAAGCCTGACCGATAAACTAACGCGTCTGTCCTACGCCATTTACTCAAGTGGTTTCATGAAGTCATAAAAAAGAGAAGAAGAGAACCATTATATATATATATGTGAGCTCGAGCCGGTAGGGCTCAACCCCCCCCATCCCGCTCAAAACGAAAACAACTGAACGTCCGGTTTAAGTTTGCGGAAGTGCGTCATGCAAACTTTCTACTCATTACGTCATGCTAAGAGAAATAATGTAACTTAATTGAAAATTATTCTTTAAAAACCCTCCATTTATTTTTCAATTATTTTATTGACTCTGTATAATGTCATTGTTCTTAGAGCCTTTAAAATCTAACAATCATATTACATTACATATATACAAGATTAAACTATGCGATGTAGATATAACACAAAGAGAACATTTATTAAACACAGAACAATAGTGTTTGTGTCACCATAGAAAATAATTCGTGTGAAACGAGAGAGGTTTTACTAAAGTGAGTGAGACTAAAACTGTCTGCAGTTAGTCTGTCAGTGAGAAAAAAGACGGAAGTATTGTCGCTAATGAATATTCATCTTTGTATTCACCTGTTGCAATCGCTGTGTAATGTTACATGACTACATAATAAAAACCAAAACAAGACATTACACTTGTTTTGCATCAGTTTTAAAAAGAATAATAATAAATAATAATATTTTTAATTAATCTGTATATTTGAAAAGTGCTAAACAAAAAAAGAGTTTGTGTAAAGCGATCACAAATCAAAAGATGTTTTCCACATTCACCTGACCAACTTTAAACTCTTTTCTAAAAAATCTCTATCTTCTACGTTTTTCATCTATCCCTATCTTCTCCAGTTCTTCATGTGAATACAGCTTTGTAAACGGCACTTACTGTTGGCTGACTGTCAAGATAATAAATGCCTAGGTTCTAGGTTGCTTTGAATAAAATCGTCTGTTAAATGAAGAAATGAAATGTAATGTCATATTTATACATAGTTTTTAATCCAAGCTTAACTGTAACAAGTGGGTAAATAAGGTACATTTATGTACAAACCAATAAAGTTTGTTAAAAAACTGCCCTTAAGTTGATTTTACTTTTGGAGGATAAGTTAAACAGAGCCATTATTGTTGTGCTTCATTTATTTATTTAAACACTTATTTTAATGTGTATATTGAGGAATAAAACACGTTTTGTTGGTCTGCAAGGTTAAAGCCGTAAAAACAAATGAAAAGGCGCGACAGCGCCACACCTCGGCAATCAGAGGAATAGAAACATTCAACATCCTCAAACCTTTTAGCAAGATTCTTTATACTGCACGTGCACATAGTTTAAAATTCAAGATCTTCATTGTCATCCAATGAAATTCTTAATTTGTGGACAGCATAAGAAACAATAGCTTACAATTGTGGAACAAGCTGGCCACCAGCGGACTGCTCACGTGAACGTAAATATCACTAACCAAATCCCCCTTTACAACACATTACAACTGTGTCTTGTCTTCCTTGTGTTGATAATAAAGTAAAAGGCTCTACTAGTTAGCAAGAGTCTCACAAATCCTCCAGTTTTAACTTTATTTTCATTAAAAACATGTGGGTGTGTTTACAACTTTAGTTCAGTGAATATGCTTTATATCACGTTATTGTTTTTGTGTCAGTTATTTGTGGTAGAATCGATTGATATGATGAACAATCCTTAAAACACTGATAAAAGACTAACACTTCTGGGGCAACATGGCACCAAATGAGAAATACAGCTTATTTTCTTTTTCTTGCCCTCCTTGCTCATCTTCTCCTTGTGTTTCCTTTTAAAGGGTTCAAATCTACACAATTTGTCTTATGTTGTAAGGGATATTGTACAGTGTTGTCACAAAATAAAATATTGACAGGGATATGAGAATACATAAAGCTATGTAGGAATACGTTTGCCTGGTCTATATAGTCCATATACTGTTTCGGCCAATCAGAATCAAGTATTCCATAGAGCTGTATAATAACATTGTAAAACCTTTTTCCTGCATTTACATGGATTTTAAGTTTTTAGATTTACTCAATTGTGCCCAGCCAAACGGCACCTTAGATGTCCGATTATGTTGAAATTTCCTTAGAAGACTAGTTTATGATCAGTGAATACAACCTACCACTAGCTGTTAGTTATTGTGATGCAAATGTATGTAGAGGAAAACCAAACCAATTTCTTGTTTGCTTATGCTGCCATAAAGATTATAAGCTCTTTGTAAAGGCCCAATTATTAATATGAACTTGAAGCATAAATTGTTCTTGTACTCTGATAAGTTCCCTAGAGGAAGTCTTGAAAGATTAGTTTAATATGGTAAAATGTTACTGTAGTTAGCTTAAGTTGGAAGGCAAATTTCAGCCATCACTCAAACCAAATTGTGTGGCAATACTTGAGATGTCATGAAATGATGTCATTTTTAGGGGTATGTATAAAAGCAGACCTTGAGTAAGCTGTTGCGTCCTTAACCATTACTAGTTTTGATTTTCTAATAAATGTTCCTTTAACACAGTCTGACTGTATTATTACTATTAATCAATTTAAAAAAGAATACTGAAAGGAAAGTCAACTCTTATGCAAAGTAGTTTAAGTGATTTCTGTTCTGTTAATAGCAGTCTCTAATGCAAGCAACAAGGTTATTACATTATTTAATATGTTTATACATTGTTCTCTCTCTGTGCCAATTGCAAATGTTGATAAAATGGTTCACATGGACTATTGTACAGTTCTGATAAGAAAGATGAATATTTTGTAAATTGTGTTTTTTTTCATTTAATAAATGAATGACGCTTAATTGTAGTTAAGGGTTGTGTGTTATCGTCTGTTAGATAAAGTGCTGATCATAGGTCAACCTTCGCTTTGTTTTCAGATGAATATGATTACAGTGATGGAAGTTGCTCTGAAATCAGAACACTTTTATAAATGCAACCCAAACTTGTTTTTTTACCCTATTAATGTTAAACTGACTGAAACTGAATAGATTCTTCTTTTATTTTTTGTTTTTTCATATTTCTCATAAGTCAATATAACAGTCTTTATGTAGACAATTTTTGACTTTATAACCAAGTATTGACATCAGTATGAAGAGTCCTGTGAAATGTAAAATACAGTACATATTACCAAAATGTAAGTAAAAAAGTAAAAAGAAAAGAAATAATAATAATAATAATTGATAGGTTTACTCAAATGCTACTATCAATAAAGACAACAATCAGACCAAGACTGGTGTGTAATACTCGCGAGGGTCTTCTCTCTCCTTGCAGCCTTTTTATTGTGGTTAGTAACATCCATATAAGGAAACATAAACACATAGATCATGAAGAACTTTTGACCTCGATATACAGATCATGAGACACATGCTAAAAGTGAAAAAGCAGAACATGTCTTAAATCATAGGCCTCGCTAAGGGACCGACCATGCTAGAAAAGGAAACGTTCAGCACTATAAAGAATAAAGGATAAATCATTGACAGAAATATTTATGCTATAGTACTTTTCCATACGTTAACTTTTGCAAGAACAAATACATAAATCTTAACAATAATAATAATAAATAATAATAATAATAATAATAATAAATAATAATAATAATAATAATAATAATAATAATAATAATAATAATAAATAATAATAAACAATAATAACAATAATAAATTTTATCACACTTAACAGACACAACTCACATTTCACGGATGACATGATTGTCCCCCGTTATTGTGTCCCTTAAACAACAAACCAAAAATGTACTATATTCTTTGCATTGATGAAGTTTAAATGACTCAGTAATTCTTAAACTGTGGCCTTTCGCCCTCTGCTGGTAGGCTACGTGACATTACAGGAAATGGATGCTGCGTTTGACCTCGGATTTATATTTTCTATTTCCCAAAATATGAAATATAAATCCGAAATAATGTTTGCAAATGCGCTCTTTAATGTTACTGAATTCTTCAATTTGATGTTTTAATGTTATTAAACACTTTTAATGTCACTAAACCGAGTGGTTATTTCCGGGTTTGAGGTGAGAAATATCCTAAAACAAACGCACCATGAAAACACCAATGCATATCAAATTAATTTACGTTTATTTTTATTACACTTGCAAATATTATATCATGTATGCTTAATAAATGCGGAATTTCTTATATATTAATTAATATAAAATAAAATTTTATTACAAATGTATGTATACTCGTTTTTGATTGGCACAGACTACTCACGTGATATTATTTCATCTCTAAACTGCTCTTTTTGCAGTTTTCCTCAGGAAGCTTCATGTTTTTTGGGATTGTTCTCATATGCTGTTTTTCTATATTGCCTGTTCATTGATTATAATTTGCTTTGGGGTTTCGCAGTGTTATTAAAGGATGTGTTGTTTGGTTTCTACAACACGAGAAAAGCAAAAAAGTAAGTGCTTTATTAATCTTTTATTGCTGCTTGATAAATGTACATTTATTGTAGTAAAATTAGGTAATCAAAATGTCGAAATGTGTTTGTGATACATTGGCAATAAAACTATTTGATTTAATTAAAAGTCTGTGGAATCAATAATACAAGTTGTACATGTATGCAACACACAATAACAGCAATAAAAAAATATTCAAAATTACAAACCTTATTTATTGTACATGTCATCAGAGTCTATGACGTAATAAACTATGACGTAATAATGTAAATAACTGTATATAAGGCGCTGCCTGACTGCGATCGTCGTGGGTTTGAGTTCGGCGTGCACTTGTGTTGGTATTTTTGGTATCTTCTCAAGTGCGGTTTTTGTTATCATGAGTCTGGCTATCGAGTCAGTGTCCGTCTACCAGCAGCTCTCATGGAGGACATTCTTGCCGCCGCCCATGAGCAGTGGCCCTTGCCATCATGGGCCGACCTGGTGGAGGAAGCCGAGGTGGCCGAAGCTGTCGAGCAGCCCATGCGTGGACTTGGGATCAGCCTGAGGATTCAGGAGATCCACAGAAACGGACAACCGGTGACCCTCACGATGGAAATGGTAAGTGATCAGAAATGGTAAATTCTTATATTTTGACCAAAACTGTCAATGCTGTTTTAAGTTTCCAAACTTAAATAATATGATTTATGAGTTTAAAAACTAAAAAATCTGTATTTTCAAAAATATATAAAAAAATATTTTTTAAGTATTTTAATAATTATACTTAATTAGATGAATTACTTAACCATTGTCTGGTTTGTTGTTTGTTTTTATAAGCCAGGGGTCCCCAAACTACGGCCCGCCCCCACATTTTGACTGGCCCTCTGAACAATGCCAACAATGCCACCATTATTTGTTAGATTCACCCACCAATAGAATCGCACATTCAATAAACGTTTCATCGTGATCGAACAAGTATAATAAATACATTTAAAATCATAATAAAAACTCCACAATAATAGTCACTCTGGCCCATGTAATTTTCTGTGACCGACCCGGCCCCCCATTAAAGAAAGGAACAATAATGTGGCCCTCACAGAAAAAAGTTTGGGGACCCCTGTTATAAGCTTTTCCACAGAGGCAGGATGTCGGGCAGACGCAGGACTGTTAGTCCTCTTACCACTGTCTGTGCGGACTGATGGCTGGGTTGTATATCATCTCAACCCCGGCCTCAGTGGACATTTTGTCAGTACCCCTGCCAGAGTGAGTTCAACAAATTCTCCATCTTGATTAAGTGTTTAATTGTGTATATAGTGTACTCAAAGTTCTTTCTATTGTATTTTAAGGGATGATCTTGATATCTTCAGCTCGGTGACTGAAACATCTCCTGGAGCTCCTGCACCAGCATCAGCCAAACACACATGGCTGTCCTTGAAAGCACCGCTCAAAGCAATGTTTGTCACATTGTGTCATTTTCATGTGATATGTAAGCAGCCTCTACACTAATATAACTTTGTCTCATTTGCATGTGTAATCCCTGGATTCCTGAGAACACTGAGTCCAGCAGAAGTACTCATCCCAGCTCTGGTTCAGACTGATTCTCAGTCTCATACCACCAAATGATGAGCACATAAACCCTGCGTCAACCAGAAGGTAATGACAATCATCAATGATCACTGCATGAACCATATCTCGTTTATTTTACAATTGTTTATATCATTAATACAAATGGATATTTCTGTATCATTTTAAGTTTCTCTCTTTACTGTTTTAAACAGTTTCTTTAACTAAAATGTAAACTGTGAAATGCACATATTGAAAAGCACTATAGGCATAAAATGAATTACGTGGTTTATGTCAAGGAAAGGACTTCTCATAAGTGTTTCTGATCTTGGGTGGTTGTTTAAGCCTGTAAAGCATTAATTCGACACACAAATGACAACATACTGCATCTGCATTATAAACTGAGACAAAACTATCGCTCGCGATCGTAGTAGATCTTCAAAATAGCATGATGTTTCTGCCTTAAACAAAGGTATGAAATTAATTGTTCTCCTAATTTCAGGCCCTATTTACAGTGCACTACAAAAGTGTTTGTACTGTAAGTGTGGCATGGCCACTTCTTATTAGATTATGGCCAGTATTGACATCTATATCTCTTCTGTGGCTAATATTAATTTCATAATTATCCTTACTATCCCACTGTAAAAACAGTTGGTGCTATAGCACTAAAAGTGGTTCTTTGCTCGTAAACAAAGGAGAACCACTCTTAAGTTCTATATAGCACCACAAATAGTGCGGTGTATTTGACCATCAGAGGTGCCTTATATTTACATTTTACATTTACATTTAGCTGACGCTTTTATCCAAAGCGACTTACAAATATTAGGAGACAATGAAGCGACACATCAAAAGCGGCAACAATAGTACAAAGAAGTGCTTTACTAAGTTTACACTGTTTTGCAGTGCTAGATCAGTACCTGTAGAGGAAAGAAAAGAGGGTTTTTTTGTATTATGATGTCAGATGTTAGTGGAAGAGGTGTGTTTTTAGTTGTTTCTTAAAGGAGGTGAGGGATGTGGCAGAACGGATTGCGTTAGGGCACCTTATAGCACCTTAAACACTTCAAAAAAGTACAGGTTCTTTATACGGTAGCAGTGCTATATAGTGCTATATTTATGACTAGGCTTACATGTCAATATTTATATTCAATATTGTTAATATTTATAACACAGGACGTCCATCCTTTGCTGGGTGGCTTTAAAAAAGGGTCCTAAAATTAAGAGTATACCCACTTCTCCAGGCATCACTACGCCAGTGGGGATTTTGCCAAAAAGACCTCGTCAGGAATGTGAAGCTGGACTCGTGCCTCACTGGTTTCTCTCAGTGCCGTGCTGTGGAATGTGACAGTAAGAAGTGATTTCTCCTTCACTATTAGTCAAAAATGAACAAATCGAGTGGCTTGCTTTTACTTGTGATCTGTTTTGGATGTTTATATCAAACGACAAATGCTGTTTTCATGGAGAAACTGGCAAACATTAAGATTTGCGCAGACAAGGATTGTTCATGTGAGTTTTTTTATGACGTACATTTGAATACTGACATGGATGGAGTAACATAAAGAAGGAATAAGTACTACATCAGACAGTTATATTTACATCTGTCAAACTGTATGAAAGATGAACATTACCAATAATATCTGGGTAGTTGTCTGTGGAATTTTTAGTTAGATTCATACCACTATTAAGTATGTGTGTCAGTAAAATAATAGTCTGTGGGATTATAAACCGATTGCTGTATTCACATCACGTGTCTAAAATATGATTGCATAGTTAATACTTGTTCCATGCATGTGTATTAATAATATATTTAAAGATTTTTATATTAAATTTTTCAAAATCCATGAAAGATAACATTAAACAATCCATCTTATACTGAAAAGAGAGAAGGACTAATATAAAACAAAAATGCATAAAGAATTTAAAATAATATCATGAATTGTATATAAGCATTACTGGGAAAAAATAGTTAAGTATAAGATTTTAGATAGTTATACTGTATTACTGTAACCTTTTCTGTCTTTACGGTGAAAAGACAGAAAAGATCATTTATGAATTGTTTGTACTGTATGTCTCACTTAGATGTGATTTCAATGGCCAAAGCTCTCGATGACTACATCGCTTCAGACTGCAGATACATCAATCTGAGAAGAGGCCAGGTGATCTATGTGTACTCTAAACTCAAACCAGCAGAGGGCGCTGGAGTCTTCTGGTCTGGAAGTGTGAGTGTCTGTGTAAAGCAGTTTTGCATTTTTTTTAACCTATAAACGGAAAGTGGCACAGAAATCATGACAGCTTCTCTCTTGTAGGTTTATGGGGATCACTATGTACACCAGATGGGCGTCATTGGATATTTTCCCAGTAACTATGTAAATGAGACACACATATTTGAGAAGAAAACTGTTGAAATCCCAACTACAGTAAGTGCTGTGTACTAAACAGGAAATACAGAAAAATGCTCACATTACCCTTTTACATTTTTAAGCTAAAATGCATTAATTTTATTTTGTTTGTGTATGTACTGTAGGACATGGACTTCTTTTGTGCTTAAAGACGACAACATATTATATTCTCCTTTCTCTTTTTAGTGAGTATGTCATTTGTATATTTCAACAAAATGTACAAAGAATAAAGAATAAATATTATTTATTTTTCATCATCTGCATGTAAATATTTATACTGGTTTCACTGGATTTCACTTTTTCCAGTGTTGCGTATTTTTCTTTACTCCAATGTAGTACACCTTATTTATACCTTATTTAATGTAGGAAAATGATCAAAGACAAGTATGCTGGAAAATGTAAACATTTATTTAAAGGACTGTACCAAAATAAAACATTATTTACTCCCCTTTATCTTGTTTAAAACCTACACCATTCTGTACCGCATCCAAGCAATGCAAAAGTAGAAAAATCCAAACAGGTTTAATAGATGCAAAAGACTTAACCTTGCAAAAGTTTTTTCTAGCTGATGAAATATTAAAGACTTAAAGATTAAAGTAACTGTACATGATACATCTTAAAATTAAGAATTTAAGCTAAAGGTTTTTACAATATGCTGTTTGTTTTTATGCATTGTTGTGGTCATTTAGACATAATAGGTTTTTATACATTACATACTACATATTGTATCACCTAACCCTCACCCTAAACCTAACCCTCACACAAACCTTTCTGCATTTTAACATTTTCAAATAAACATCATTTATACATGTGGTCCTCGTACTGTAGGGTTTACCAGGACTGCACACACACACACACACACACACACACAGATTAATGCAGAAACACAGTCTGCCCTCTGGGGTGGTTATACATGGCCTAACATTTCCTGGTTCATTTAAGAGACCTATCACAGCAGTACATTGGATCATTATATTCCCCTCCACGTTGATAAAGAAAGAATTTTCAATTTTTCTTCTTGCGTCATTCATGCTGGGGTGTTGCTGAAGTCTCTTCAAGGCACATCATTATTCACACTGATCCTAATCTGCCTGTAGTTGTATATGGCTGTTATTTAACTAGATACATATTCTTATGAAACTATGGCACACAAATCATTAACTGATGTCTCATGATGTCTCACAAAACTTAACAAAGTTAGCATGATTATTTAGTTTAGTTATTTAGTATCTTTTTAGGACTACTTGGTGTGCACTTGGTGTGGTGTACATTACTTCAAAACTAATTTGAATTGTAATGATAAAAATTGTGTCATGGATTTCATATTAATCTTATAGCTACCTAATTTCCCCTTTCAAAATAAACTAAACTAAATCATACCAAATCACTTTTTTTGGTCACTCCTTACTCTTGTTTAAGTCGAGGAAGAGTTGCCACATGTCAACGTGTGCACATCTTTTCTGTAGGCAGTTTTATCATTATCAGTGAATAAACTTACCACTGTTGTATCATCAGCAAACTCAATGATGATATTGGAGCTGGTAATGATGATACTGAAGTGGGCTGAGAACACAGCCATGTGGAGCTCCAGGCCTGAGAGTCAATGATAAGGAGATGTTAATAAGGAACAACTATATAAATAAATATAATTTAGAAACATGTAAAAGACAAACAAATGTGTTATTTTTATCACTTGCATTATGCATCTAGCATTATGTTTTTGCAGAGGCAATATTGGCAAGATTCTTATACTAAACAATTAATAAATGAAGATGTTTAAATATCATCATTTAGCTTGAGATGGCAATATTTTAAAACCTAAACAAAGTATTGCAATTTCTGAAGTCTGAATGTTGTTTTGTGTATTTTTTCAGCCTCTGGAGGGAGCTAACATGTTTTTATTTAGTGGTTTGCATCTACATTACAAAAACTCTATAAACCACCCTAAAAAAACCATAACAGAGTTCTGCTGAAGTACTTATCCACAAATATATTAGTTTTTCATCAAGTGTATATTTCATATATCATGGCAGAATTACTGTTATCATTGTGTCTGAATGTTGCACAATCCACGCAATGTTTTAAATAGGTAAGTACACAGTATTTTGTAACTTTCACTAATTAGTTTGAAATTTCGGTGAAATTCACATTCTGTGCATCACTGCTTTGTGTGTCCGTGTACCTGAGTTTATTTACCCAATATCCCGTCACAGCATGCCACATCTCCTTCAACCCAAAGTCGATCATCAGTTAGACAGCATCAGCATTGGAGGGTTTCCATGGATACGGAGGGGTCTGTTAATGTGCAGCACAGTGACGGAGTGATGGCTGGACCCGTGTGTGTGCGTTTGCGAAAATGAGGGCAGCAGCTGCGCTCCTTCAGCCTGCATAGTCCACAACTGAGGAGCTCACAAAGGAAATCAATCTGAATCTCATCGGAAAGCATGTGAATCCATTACAGTCTGCCCCGTTTAAATATGCTTTTCACCAGAGTACATTATTTGAGTTTTCGATTGTGTGTGGGATGAAAAATACTTAAAAACCAAACCCTAAATCAGAATATATCCCAAGATTCATGGCTATACAAGCTTGTTTTTCTTATCATAAAGCACAGGCTTTCCTATTGAGAATCATTTTACTGAATTAAGTGAATTATGTTGCACTCTACAGTATAGTTTACAATGACCCTGAGATACACAACAGAATAAAATACAGAAATGCAACCAAATTCAGACACCTGACCATTAAGGAGGCATTACTGACCTTAATACATGTGGCAGAACTTGTCGACAAGTTCAAGTATTTAGTATAATTAAAATCTCAGTTCCGAGCAGAACTGCACCAGTGATCACCACCAGGTGCATGCTAGTTAGAAAATCTGTCTTTTAAGTCTTGCTGAGATGTGACGTGCTACCAGCTGCGTAAACGAAAAGCATAACATGAGTTGACTTGCCGACAGTTTAACACTCATTGTCTTCTAAAATGTACTCCACGAAATGCAACAATGTAACTCTTTCTAACGTTTGTTGACATTACTATCGGCTTTAATTAACAGTGACCTACCTAGAACTATGAACAATTCAGTCTTTCTGCAGCATTTATTATACTTTGCAAATGTTCATTTTAACACTAACATATGTGACCCTGTATGTGAAAACCCAGCTAAAGTCATTTTTTGTGATTTAAATAAAATCAATGTAATGATTGTAATGTAAAGAACATTCTGTGAAAATACAAACTTGATATATTTAATATTGACTGAGTAATGGCATCACACAGCAATCTGATTGTGGCAGTGTTTATGTGCAATTTAATATTTTTGAATCATGTCTTTATTCAACAAAACCTTGGTGGACAAATGTTAAACATTGCAGTATTAAAAATGCATCAACTCATATGCAATATTGGCCATTGCCTATGTAGATTACTGTTGAAGTCCCACTGCATGCGCCTACTTAACTATTAAAACAAGGCTAGGAGTACCATGTTAGTGCCATGGTTCACATCATCCAATACCATGGTATATGTCAAAAATGCCATGGTACTTCTACAGTACAGTTTTGGAAGTTCCATGTCTGCAGTTGTGAAGTAATTCCCAGCTGTTCCTAGATAGTGAAAATCCTTTATGTGAAAAGAGAAGGGATTCCGCTGATAACGGTGGCCATGTTGTAGTGTATGGTTTGGTCATTAGATAACAGCTTGTAGATAACAGCAGGCATTGGTCGGAAAACAACAGGGCAGTAAATCTTATTTTGGCAGGCATGGGAACCAAGAGTGAATAGTGTGAACTACTTGAAGAACAAAGCACATTGTGGATGCTCTCCAGAAGTCTCGTGACAGATAACGACAGACCAGCAATAAGTGAGTGGCAGTCAACTTGCAAAAAGTCTGGTCTATTTTGCACATTTTGCAAAACGTTTTAGTTCGGATGCATTTTTACACTCATTCAGTGACACTTATTAGGTTAACGATGTCCTATGTTGATCAATTTAATCATGCACCTGAACAGAATAACAGAATCGTGGCCTTACTGATCATAAACCAGAAGATACTGTCACCAGTTACGCCAGTTTGATCAGTCTCGTCAACTACAAGTTAATAAGAACCCCCAAACCCAATTCGCTCATTTACAAAGATGCAACGGCTGTGGACTTTTTGCCTGGTGTGACATATGTAGGGAGGACTTGGGTAATATACAGTAGGGATGTCCCGATCCGATCACGTGGTTTCAGACTCGATCGGAATCGGACGTTACCTCCCGATCAGGACTCGGATATATATGTATATATATTCTCATTATTTTTTTATAGGAAGGGATGCCAGAGCCGGAATTCGAACTCGCGTCGCCGAAGCGCAGTTGCGCTGTATATGTCTGGAGCGCTGTCCACTCTGCCACAGGCTCCGACATATTCTCTTTATTTGAACACATCTATAGTTATGTGGTGGCACAGAGTTAGACCTCTTGACTCCACACAGAAACAGCAATGCGTGCGCAGTAAGAGTTAGGAGCGCAGTTCCTAAAAGTACATTACTGGCTTTGCAAACATTGTGGCACTTTAATTTTTTTTATTTGTTTACATGCCTGCCGGGTATTTTAAGTTGAGGTGCTATTTGTTTTTATATTAGACTTTTTTATATTTACTGTTGCACTAAAGTCCAAAAGTGAAGAATTTATGTTATTTATTACTTGATTGTTCAAGCTACCTCACAGAAGTGCTCTGTTTGTTAACAGAGTTGTTGAATGTTAAAATAAGGTGAATTAAATAAAAAATAAGGAACATCCTGGATCTGTTTCTTCGCTCTTCTTTATTCTTTTTTTATGTATTATAGAAGTATTGGATCGGGACTCGGTATCGGCAGATACTCAAAATCAAATGACTCGGACTCGAGGGCAAAAAAACCTGATCGGGACATCCCTAATATACAGCGTACAGAGTTTTGAGGTTGAAGCAGTGCTTTCTTATGATAGGATTCAAGGAAACAAAATGAGTGGGTTTTAACAGAGGGAGTGAGAAAAGTCATACAACCCAAGAAAATAAAGGCTTATTTGGACGCATGATGGATGCTATTTTGAAAAACAAAATTACTTACGCCTGATGAGATCCTTCCCCCATAACTATGTTATGGTCATCACCATAGTTACCAGCATGTTTGAGGAAACATCATGGCTTAAATGCAGTATGGTCTTTGCTTTTCCCCCTTCAGAGAAATGGCCCAGAAACAGGTAATGGCAGGCTTCACTACTTCCGAGACAGTGCCATTTTACCACTTAGCTGTTCTCCTCCACCAATACAAAACACCATGGTTGTCAAGGTAAGGGTCATTACAAGCCGTTTTCTCAGTGAAATCATTTCTTCCATTCGGTTAGGTCACGCAATGTTTGGCCCATGCCAAAATAAAGCATGTGTCATTATGCAAGAGTTTCTTACCTGTAAAAAAGTCAAGCTTTGTTCTCTCAAGCATACATCTGACTTGACTGCATAACAGTTCACATCAACACCCCTATTAGTATTGATTTGTGGGGTATGCCAGAGATTTGCATTGCAAACAGGGCTTGTTTGTTCCTCTGTTACATGCATTAAGTGCCAAAACAATGACTGACAAATAAGATCAATATTTTAGATTGTCTGGCATTTTAGTGTAACTGATGCTGGGTGCATAGCATGCAAAATATTTTTTGCTGTTCTTTTACAGTCTTACAGCACTGGTATGATCTTGTGTAAAAGCCAAGGTGGACTTATCATTTTATCTCAAACTTGTATGATTAAAAACACTAAATTTGTTATTTATGTATATATTTTTTGTACATTACAAATGTATTAACATTCAGAAAATGTTGTGATGATATAATCTCAGTTTAATATCTTAAATATCTTATTTTTATATTTATCAGTAATTTAATTTTGTTAAGGAACTTTGGTTTTTACTGCTAAAATGACCTAAAGGGTTTTCTGACTGCTATAACTATGAAAGCACAGGCAGTGATTCAGCCTCAGAAGTCAGCATTACCACTTTAGCTTTCTGTTTTCAGGAAGTCATAGGAGACAAACTGTCCAAGGTCATGCAGGAACCTTCTGTAGGATTATAAAAATGACCACAACATTCATGGGCATATGTGTAGGTGTTTGACGAAATTGATGTTAAACACATTCATTAAATTACGTTATGTTTCTCATAAGAACAAATTAACATCAGCAAAATAGACAGTATAGAACATATAAGTATCAAAATACACAATACACAGAAATATTGTGTAAAATACAAAATGAAAGAAATGTCTGGTGAGACTTTGTTGTCATTCAGAAATTAATTGGATTGTGAAAAGTGGGTATTATATACCAGACAGAATGTATGTTTGATAAATAACAATATGTAAATAGGTATTTGGATTATTTTCTTAACATTCAGTGCTAATTAGAAGAAAGAAAAAACGTTTAAAGACAGACTTCATCGAGTTTACACAACCCAGCACTAAGACCAGAAATGTGGATGAAGGAAATAAAAAGTGTAAAGTTTACTTGTTTTTGGTTGTTGCCTGTGTTTGGTTGTTCATTGTAGTGTCTTTTATTTTGAAACTTTTATATAATGTTGATGCTCACTTCCTGTTGTAGTTTTATCCATGTTTTTTGTAGTCATTTCACTGTTGCCCCATCCAGACTGTGTTCATATGTGTCTGGTTTACCAGATTTACCCATTTGTAAAATTAATGTTTTTCTGAGCTCATTGTTGTCAGTTATTGTTTGTATTCATGTGTTTCGAGCTGTTTCCCTGTTCAGCATTGGATTATGTTTCTCAGTTAGATTTAATAAACACTTTTTAATCTGCATATAATTTCACATTCCTTGCTTTTTAACAGCAAATTGCAACTTTCGAATGCTGCATATGTAGGTAGCTGCCTAAGTTTTGAAACAGAGCCAAAAGCATAATTCAGGTCAACAGGGATTTTCATTTTCTGGGAACATAATCACATGTAAATACAGATGTCCGGTTTCACACTCTGCAGAAACATCAGATGGCATTTGCTCTGATGATATGGTTTAATTGCATGAACTGGTCAAAACAGAAACCTGCTGTCCAACCTGAATCAATGTCCGCAAACTGCCTCTACGGCTTTAAATACTATACAGCAGGACCAAAATGTAATATTAATAATGAATGCATAAAAAACCTTCTTCATTAGAACTGTGGAACAGGTTAGTCCACGTGGCACATTTTATTGTCGGATCCTCAATGCTCTTGGCCATTCTAATCTTCTTTTGCTATGGTGGCTTTTTCAATTTCCCTCCCTCGCTGCTGCGTGTGAAGCTTGTCATGACAACCAATTAACCATAGCAAGAGGAACAAGGCTAAGTAAAGCAATTAAATGCTGACGCCGAATTGCGAGTTCACAGCTCTGACTGATATTTAATTTTTGTGCTTTCTTGAAGAGGTGTAATTAGAGGAAAAGAATCCAGTGGAAAGATTGAGAAGGTGACTCACACACCGTTTAACACTTCACAAACACGCCCCACACAAGTGCCCTTTCTAATGCATGGACGACAAAGGCTTTACAGTACAGTTGTGTTGATTTAGGTGGTGCAGACCTTTCAGAGTTCACATGGAATTTGTGGTCGTCACCCGTGTCAATAAAAGTAAACGCATAGGTCATTCAAAAATTATAAACATATATAAACCTATATTATTTCCCTATTCACTTTATAGTTTCCTAGTTTTAATTTGAATCTAATCATAACAAACTATACATTTGAAGACTTACAGTAATTTATAAAAATACCTAAAACTATTTAAAAAAGACTACTAAGACTAAAAAATGTAATGTAATATCTAAAAATCAAAAAATATTTTTAGCATTTTCATGTGTATACTTAATTTCTGCTGTGACAGTTATCAGGTTCAAATTATTTTTAGTATCTATGCACATAGCCACCCCACAAACAATCACAAAGACATACATGGGTAAATGTTTCCTGTCTGTTGCCCCAGTTGTGCTTTTATTTATTTGCTCGAGTCAACAGAGAGTTTAGAGATTCAGCAGGTTTGTTAAACTTAATGGCTTTTTCATTGATTGAGTCATGTGTGTACCTACTTGTTGGAATAGAGCGAGCAACGCTCTTTAAAATCTAGATATCCAGGCACCTTTCTGGTTTTATAGCTTAGGTTGTGTCTAATGCACGGTTTGTTTTGAGTGCTGTAAAATGTCCTTTATGAGAGTGTTATTTATTCTGGCAGATGTCTGATTAAGCCTACCGTCTGAGAGGGTATTGAACCAGCAGTTCCTTTCATCAGACTCTGAGCGTGCCAACAGGATTCAGCTCAATAGAAATGAAATTGTCTTTGTTTTAGCCCTGCAGAACCGTGTAAAGTATTAGAAAGATCCCAGACAATTTTTATCGTAAACACAATGCTCTGTATTGGTTACAATGTAATGTAAATCGATTTCAGAAAGGAGGTGACCGGCGTGCACAACAGCCATTGAGGTCTCAGGAACAACATTGTTAAGTGTTTAGAGTTCCGAAAAGAATTATATAACACTAGATGTGGCCAAAGTGGTGAAAATAGATGAGACACAGTGGGGGGAACTGTAATTTAGGACATATTTTATATTTTTAAAGGGGGCATATGAGGCGATTTCTTGTTTTTCTTTTTCTTTAGTGTGTTATGTAGCTGTTTGTGCATAATTAAGATCTGGAAAGTTACGAAGCCCAAACCGGCCAAATGTATACGCAAATAAAGAAGACAAACTTTGTATTCTCGCTGTTGTGTTGTTGCCGCAGAATGTTGTTGAGACGCTGTGTTTTTCAAATATGGGGCGTAACAGTTCCGTCACACGCTCGCGGCATTCGGGCCAATCACAGTGCACTGGATGGCTGGCCAATCAGAGGACACCGCGCTTTTCAGACCGACGAGCTTTGTAAACATCGATGCGTTTCTGAAAGGCGGTGCATAGAGGAGCAACAATAATCTACTGTATGTGTAAAACAATGGCTTTTTTAAACCTGACTTTTTAAAATATGACGCCTTTAAATTGTAGATGCAGAAAATCCCAGTATATTTAAGTAAGAAACTTTCAGAGTGTTTGGAGGTGTGCATTACATTGATAAAAGATTATCCTATTTACAGTTGTGTATTTGGCTAATGCTTGTGTCCAAAGCGACACAGTGCATTTAAGATTTTGAACAGTATGTGTGTTAAGACCTAATGCTAATGCTGTTCCAATTGAACACAGACAGTATTACAAAGACATCATCATAGATGAATGTTTAATCTGTCAGGGCTTGGTTTAGCATTTTCACACCTCCTTGCTAAGAGCATCGGTGTTGCTTCTTCACAGAGATTGAGACTTGTAGTGTAACACACCATTACTACTGCACTCATCGTGCTTTTCGAATACATATGAAACTAATGTCATGATGCTATAGTCACTATAAACAGCTACATAACATATTTTAAATAAATTGCTGTGAAGTGACGGTGAAGCTTCACACTTTCCATTTGTGACCATCTTATCAGTGACGCCAGAGAAAACATACAGTGTGGATGTACTCTGCTGGAAAAAAGTGGAAACCTACTTAAGCCTTACATCTTTTAAAAACTGTTTGCTCTTCTAATGGACTGTGTACTTGCGCTAGGTCAGGTGTTGCCTTTGTGATAGTACAGCATACAGCCAGAGAACAGTGAGGTACTATTACCCTTTCTGCTAATGTAATTTGGAGGTGGAAAAGAACTTCACACAAACAAGCACACACGTGGATCTGTCTGATTTATAGCACTCGTGTAGACCGAGTCATCGGCTTTGACCTGATCAGAGGCCGGATGTCCGACTTTGCGATTGATTTCTCTCATTAACCTGAGTGTTAATTCACTGATTTGTTTATGCTTAATAATACTAGACAGCTATTAAATCAGTCAGCGTGTTTTCATTCTACTTAAGGCAATGTTCGCAAATTAAGTCATGCTAGCTTATAAAAACAACAACAACATAGTATGGAAGAATTCATTTCTGCACTTTTTATATTATAATAAATACATTTTCTTATAAACCATTTTCTTATAAACCATTCCTTTGTTTGTACATTACTGTAAATATCAGTAACTGTGCTATGTGAATGCAAACCTTCTTAGGTCCTTTCATTTTAGGAAGCACCTTATCATGAGGATATCACTGTATTTTCATCTGCCGTTGCAAAAGGAGGTTATTTTTATGAAGCATGTGTTAGTTTGATCTTGACAAAATGAGCCTGTCGACTGTCACCTACTTTTAAAGGAGTCATTTTCAAAGAGCAGCTTAATGTGTGTCATATGCTTTCATCCGTGTACAGCACAGATGGATCTTGAAGGGCATTTCTCCTTTGAGTAGTTCCACCCGTGCTGTCTTATGAGCTGTGACCAGCGTTACCCTTGCGTGACTGTATTGTTGCCTCTGTTGAACGAGGAAAGGGCAAAGTGACAGAAAAGGGGAACGCATTTACAGCACGAGTGAAAGCATCTGAATGCATCACACCTTAAGACAACACATTTTTTACTTGGAGCACATACTCAACTGATGTACAAATAATCGTTTATGTTAGTGAAAAGTACGATATTATGATATAAGTAAAAGATATACTATATAATTATAACAGATATATTATATAATATGTGTGGCAGTGTGAAGAACCCCAAATGGTTCCTCCAGGATATATTAATTTTTACTGTGCAAAACGCCATAGTAAATCATGCACAGTTAGATGTTTACATTTTGTTAATTATTACAATAGTTTACCATTGTTATCCTGGTGGTTTAAAGAAATGTGCTCTGATTGTCATATTTATCAAGGTAATTTGCTTTGATTAGGACTTGCCATTTTTCCTCCTTATTAAGAAACTCCAGCTGACTATGAATCACACACTTCTGTTTTGTCCAGCGTCGACCGACATCAGCAATTCATTCATTAGAGCTGCTAAGTGCTCATTTCACATAAGACCGGAGGTGAGAGGTGCGAATTAGTTTGATTATTCCTTACCCCCTAGCTGTGTTCTTTCATCAATTATCTTAAATTCACATGATGGGCATGTAAGGAATAACAATGAGGGGATCGTTTTTTGGATTCTTTCTGTATGTATTTACAAAAACATAAGTATTAACACAAAATTACATAAAATACAGTTTGAATACAGTTTGATACAATCTTTATGTGAATCTTTTTTTATGTTCATTTATTTGTATACAGATGGTTTACAAAGCCCAAGTTTCAGCCTTACCAACTGTCAGTATTTGGTAAAACCATTTGAACCAAAAACAATAAAATGTGAGCAAAATGTCTAAATAAAATAAAGAAAAGAAAAGAAATTACACCAAAAGTTTACCTTGAGTTGATTTAGTACAAACAGTCATGAGAGAGTCTATTTTGAGAGATGGAGAGTGTGCTTTTACCTGAAGAAGCCTTGTACTGAAGGCATACATCAGTGGACACTAAACACACACAGCAAATCACTGAACTAGCAGAGCAAGAGACTCATCTGTCATTTGACACAGTGCCGAAAATATAAATAGCACTAACATGGTGGCAGGGCAATTTAGTTTCCTGAGAAGGAAGCGAGACGGATGGATTTAATTTAATCTACCTCAGCCAGTGTTATGTCACATGACAAATCGTGAGTGATGGTCTGCTACTACAAACTGGATTTAAATGGACACGCACCCTTGTAGAAGCGATAAGGCAGGGTGAGGTTTCTCATAGAATGCAATACAGGCAGGGACTTTGCGAAACTGTTGGGATAAGATTTAAATCAAATGTGAATTGAATTAAAATGCATCTGTGCCTGCAACCACTATGATACCTGCAGTGTTTCCTGAGGATAAATGTGACCCTGTCTGTGAAAACCAGGCTAAAGTCTAAAAATGTAATTCTGAGATAACGAGCATCAAAGTTTGATTTCACCTATTAATTTTACTATGATTTCAATCTTTGACATGACCTCACTCAGGAAATATTAAAGATATCAATGTTAAATTCGCACAGAATATTCTTTACATTATGTAGGATGATTTTATGTTGAAAACAGAAAAATCACAAAAAATGACTTTAGCTGGGTTTTCACAGACTGGGTCACAAATAACAGTGTGCTGGTGAAAATAACAAGAATATTAATAATAAATTAAGGACATATAAAATATGCCTTTTATTTTATTTCTGTAGTAACTTTATTTGTAATTTTATTCGAATTATTATAATAAATGTAATATTAAGTAATTTTAAATACACAATAATAAATACATAACATACAGTGCTGGAGAGAGAGAGAGAGAGAGAGAGAGAGAGAGAGAGAGAGAGAGAGAGAGAGAGAGAGAGAGAGAGAGAGAGAGAGAGAGATGCTCTCAAAGAAAAATGCAAAGTCTCTCAGCAGTAGCAAAGACAACGATGTGCATACCATCATGCATTCAACGAGGCCGTAATGCTGTGATTTAGTGTCAGTGTGTACAAAGCAGATCAGACTCATCTATCACCTCTCACTTCATCTGCAATTCAGAGAAAATGAGTTCAGATCCTTCCAATTAATCTGTGTAGACTAGAAGAGGAAAATGCAATCTTATATATTTTAAGTTTCTAAAGTCCTGCTTGTTTCCCAGGCAACATAGAGTGATTTTTGCTTTCACACGTTTTTATTTGGATGCTGTTTTGCAATGATGCTGGACATCTGACCTGCGCTCAGCCTCAGCATTGTTATCTCTGAGGAGGTGCCTGACAAGGAAAGCTTTAATAAAAGCATGGGCAAAGTAATATGACGTTAATAATCTCCAGCATATTCTTACAGAAAACATCAGATCAATATGTTATTATGTTCAAAAGGTCAGAATGAGAAGGTGTGTGAATCTGAAACAGTAAAAGGTCATTACTGACAGGTTCTTCACATGACTTTACCATTGTCAGTTTTTTGTGCCATGTGATGACTTGTAATTTAGTGTAATGTTGTTGGTTGAGCATAAAAAAATATATGCAAATTTACTAAGTCTACTTCAAAGGGTGATATTCTCTCCAACTGAAAACACTTTTCCAGAACTACAACAAATTGATCATTGAGCCATTTGGGGTGAAAAAAGATCAATTAACAAAGTCAAAGACAAATGTCACAATAATTAGATATGCGTTCTGGAAAAGCTGCTGAAATTACAAATGTTTAAACTCTTCTATTAAAAACAATCAATAAATCATCAATAAATAACTGCATTTTATGTGAATTTCCACATTTAAATGTTTTTCCTCTTTATTAAATAATAACAAAAGAGCACAAATGCTTATCTCTCCTCTTGTAAATTACAGTTGTTTTAAATACATTTAGACACACGAAAAAGATCACTTAACAGTCAGATATGATCCCACTTCTGTGCTATTTTAATCACACGGTAAAGATTTTTCCAAGGTGTATAATTTCACAGGTAATTTTTGATTCTGATGCGTGATTACTATTATAACTTCCACAAGCATGCCTAAATAGTATTTCAATTTTTTGAGTAAAATCAAAATATGAGATGTAATGGATTAGTGAAACTTTAAGCATGATGCTAATGTTACTATTGTAAAACCATATATATATATAAATTTATATATTTTAAACCATGTTTTATATTTTTAAACCAAATATTTTTGGTAGTGCTGTAGTTATTAAGGCACCAAAAACATGGCTAATTTTCATAAGAAACTAAATCTGTCTGTCTAAGGTAAAATATAAAACGTCTGACGCTCTAAATTCTGCAAAATCTTTGACGAATTTCTGTGTTCTTTGCTGTCTATCCAAACAATGGAAATATAAAAGCAAAATGATTGGCTTTTTACTGTAGCCCAGTAAAGCTACATGTCTTTTCATTGGTACCAATACAAGACTTATTTCTGACCCTGAATGATATTCAGCTCACCATTCCTACTGAGAACCTATTCAGAGCCACAGACACGAAAGGTCACTTTCAATCAAAACAGACAAAGAGTGACTATGAAAAGATGATAACATCGTAGAACTCGTAGCATCGTATCTAGCTTTGATCACAGTGCATGAAAGACTGTCTCTAACACATCTGTATGGACGATGATGAAGGTCTCTGGGTCTGAGACAACTGCAGTACTCTATCATGCCTTCGGTATAGACTATAAACAACATCTGTTTTCATTGTTAATTAGTTTTAGTAATGACCATTTGCTAAAAAATTCAGTCTCCAGCACTAAATAAATCTGTGCACTTTGTTCTGTTTAGAACACTGCGGTGAGGATGATGAACTTAAAGGCTCTCATTGACTTTATAATCATCCACTGCTTTACTGAAATGGAAGGAAGGTACTGTATGTCTATTTGTAACCAGGAAACTATTTATGCTACTGGCCTAACATCTCTAACACTTACATTTAAGCCAGTTTGACACTATTTACTTTGTTAATGCACACTGCTGGTATCATGTGCATGATTAATTTATTACAAATAAAACATATCTTTCTTTGTAACCCTTTATCAACATGTAATTATTTGTTCTACTTCTGAAACTGAATTTATTTTAGGCTGACCCAACACTCCCTCTTTCCTGCCAACCACGTGCTACCACATTTTCCAGGACATTATGTTAAACAGCAAAGAAAAAAACATGTACAATATGTGTAAAAGGCCTTACTTTTGTATCTTATAATCTTAAAAATAAAAGTGATAAATTATGTCATAGAAGAACCATTTATGTCTGCAAAAACCCTTTAGGTCCTACTGAACCTTTTTGCTTCACAAATGTGAAATTCTTTAGATTATTACAAGGTAAAAAAAGACATGGTTTCTTTAAGAACTTTTGACTGAATCTATGGCATCACTGGAAAGAATCCAATCCAATTCAGTTATTATATTCACATTTATTTCTATAGCACTGTTCACAATTTTTGCCGATTAATAGTAAATACATATGTATTTAAAAAACTAAAAATTAAGAAATATATGGAATACACAGTATTATTGCTATTTGTTTCAAGGTGTTGGTGATACTATCTGTGAAAATAATTCTCTGTAGGTTTGTAAGCAGACCGTTATATTTATAGTGCTAATAGGCCGGTATAAAATGTTTCACACTAACTCACTAACTAACTAATCAATAAATAACTGCATTTTATGTGAATTTCCACATTTAAAAGTTTTTCCTCTTTATTAAATAATAACCAAAGAGCCTGAAGAGCACAAATGCTTATCTCTCCTCTTGTAAATTACAGTTGTTTTAAATACATTTAGACACACGAGAAAGATCACTTAACAGTCAGATATGATCCCACTTCTGTGCTATTTTAATCACACGGTAAAGATTTTTCCAAGGTGTATAATTTCACAGGTAATTTTTGATTCTGATGCGTGATTACTATTATAACTTCCACAAGCATGCCTAAATAGTATTTCATTTTTTGAGTAAAATCTAAATATGAGATGTACTGTGTATTCCATATATTTCTTAATTTTTCGTTTTTTTTTAATATGTATTTACTATAAATCTGCTTTCAACAATGCAAAAATTGTGAACAGTGCTATAGAAATAAATGTGAATATAATAACTGAATTGGATTGGATTCTTTCCAGTGATGCCATAGATTCAGTCAAAAGTTACTGAAAATATAATGTTGTAATCAATAAGTGTAAGCTGGTAACCAGTTTCTGAATAGAAAGCTTACTAAAATGATTACAACCATAGCAAATTCAATCCAATTTAAGAAATAAAATATATTTAATGTAATAAAAATATTAAATAGAATACAAAATATAAGATTCTGGTTTATTTTATGAAACCCACGATTTTGATTTCTTTTCTGTGTGGACAGCATAGCCTATTCATTTGTTTTTAAAGAGATGTCTTTAAGAGATACATGTTGTTAATTACTCTTGTTGTATGTAATTGGGGTCACTCTGTTAGGACGCGCTGCACGGGTGATGGAGGAGGAATTGTCCAGGGTGCTGAAAGTACTGTACACTAGACTTCATCCACACCGAGGGAGGGAGGACGCCACCAGCCACACCCTCTTTACCTCATTGGGCATCTTTCCGTGGAACGTCACATGGAAAAGAGCCACACGTTTATGCCGATGAATTATAGATTAAAGGGAGGCTGAAAATGCAGATTCGGTCCTATACACAAACCATCAAGCCGAACGACGCACGGTCCGACTCCCCACATCTCAACCACCGATGACTGAAGAGATGCGTCCTGAAAAGCCCTGCTGAAGTGCTCCAGCATTTAACACAGACACTGTTTGACAGCATTCACTCACCACAAACAGCACGGCGAATAAAAAGCGCACGATGCTTGGATTCTGTAGAGATGGGACAGCGCTGGCTTTCATACTGTTTCATGCATTGATGTTTATAGCTGCAGCGGACGAGGAGGTCGTCTTGACGGATCATTTTCTCGTTCAGTTGCACGAAGGGACAGATGAAGATGCCCATCAACTTGCTTTGGAGCATGGGTTTAGAAGTGCGAGGAAGGTGAGTAGCAATGATCGGTGGAGTGCACAACAAAAAGAAATTGAAGCTGCCCATTTAATGCATGCAAGCTTTTTTAAAGACACAAAAATGCATGCAATAAATAGATTTAATGCGATCGTGTAGAAATGTATGTCAATCATATGCATTTGAGCACAAAATGTTCATGTTTACAGCACAATCAAAGCAACAACAAGTGTTAGGTTTGTGCAGATTTTGTATACGCTTACATGTTGATATGCATATAAAATATCATTCATGTTATGTAAGTTTACGAGTCCCAAGTAATTTATTGTAATAATTAGCTTTAACTATTGAGTTGATGGGATCCTTTTACTATTAGTCCGAAATCCTAAATGAATGTTAACGTGAGATCTTAATTTGAGGTGAGTCCTGAAGGGGATCCAATAATACTTTAATAACAGTCAATGGGGAAACCATTTACAGTTTATCCTGGTGAATCTTTTACAGTCTTTTCCTAATTCCAGTCTGATTGCTTTTAGTCTTAGAGGATTTAGTTTTCCCTTCAAGTGTTCTTTAGTATTGGTTCCAGATTAAATTAGGATGGAAATTTGATCAGGAATCAAATAGAAATGTTTGAGTAGGGTTTTGAAAAAATATTGTGTTAAAACAATTTCGAAAACATTATCATGGTTATGTGCACATCACTGAATCACAGCATAAAATAGCAGGGGTTGTCATTGTGATCATTATGCTAATATTATGCTTTTGAGGTTCATTAGTGTTATCAGAAGGTTTCAGCAGTAAGAAAATTGTCATTCATCTGACATGGCAGTGTTTGTTTATTCAATATCCAGGAACTGAAGACTTGATTAGTCTTGACAAATCTGCCTTGTCAAATGTCAAAACATCACTGCTTTATTACTCACTGTTCTAGAAGAAAGGTTCTCGTGTGGCCATGCATTGGATTAACGCCTTGAGAGGCAAGACCATACAACATGATGTATTTATTTTGATGTGATTTTTTATTTTTGAGAGATATTTTGTTCTCTAATCCATGCAGGCATGCAGTAGCCCTCCAGCATGCAAGTCAGATGCTTCAAAGTCGCCTTGTATTACATAATTCTTCTATTTCTTTACACACCAAGTGCAAATAAACACTGTTTGAATTCTAAGACGTATTTTCACAGTTTTTAATATCTTTAAAGTTCCTGACCATTTGTATTTATCTAACATTTGTGTGCTTTTTCAAAGAAAATGATATAACATTAAGCCAAAAAAGTGTTTATTAAAAGCATTAAACAGAAAAATTTTATTATGAACAAAAAACCCAAAATATTGGTACATTTGCCCTAAGAGTATTGATTATATGAATAAATTAAATGTGGTTAAGTGTTGCCACAAACACAGAGATTGACATTTTGACCTTAGAATAAACACTATGAAAACATTGACATTTCATTAAACTGTCTAGACCAGGATAAATGTGCATAATTGTTTTTTTGGTTTATTTTTAGACATCATCTGCATTGCGTGCTCCTCAGGCCTTCTCATTAAAGTGTGTTTAATTTCAGGTTCCCTTTGGCGAAGGGTTATTTCATTTCTACCCAGAGGAAATCCCAAAAACACGGAGGAAACGCAGTCTTCACCGCCACCATCACCTTGCAAAGGATCAGCGGGTAAGACCATTGACCTAAAGTGTGCTGTTTTCAAAACAATTGCATATCTTATGCCAAATAATTTTTTACATTGTAACATACGGTTTTAAACAGCTTGCAGATCAGAAATTGATGTTTAGGTTGCAGGCTTTGCTTATTCATTGGCTACTATTTTTTCCGGTTTCATGACAGTCAACAGTTTAGAAGATGTTGTGTACTGTATGTATAAAAATATGAAATAAATACACAAAAATAACATATAATTCCAAATAATGATTGTACAAAATGGCTGTAGAAAAATACAGAAACAAATAAAGGAAATGTATCATTTCTGTTCATACAAATGTAATAAGTACAGGCTACTAAAACTAAGTGTAATGTTCAACTCTGTTTTACTTGCTTAACTAAACAACATGTTTTAACAGTGGCTTTGAATCACTCCTCTAAGGCTGAATTATTTATTAATCTGTTCATCAGGGTTGAACCTCTCAAAAGCATCTCTCAGCCTACATCATTTTAACTTATCCAAGGACAAACAACGTTTTAATGGCCATTAACCTTTATGTTAATCTTTTTATGTTAATTATTGCTGTTTATGATCTAAACATAAAGGTGCATTTTATTAAGTCAGTATTGGTGATTCTCTGCCTGTTACATTCAACTGACTTACTTTGCTACTAATTCACATACACTTAAATAAGAATTTGTTGGGTTTTCATGCTTTAAAGGGACTTTCCATAGACATAATGACTTCAAAGGTGACCTATTACAAGATGTAAAATAAGTCTCTGATGTCCCCAGAGTGTGTATGTGAAGTTTTAAGCTCAAAATTCCCCTCAGACTTTTAGCCGCTTTTAGTGCATGAGAAGAAACGCGCTGTTTCTTCGTGTGCCCCATAAAGTGCAAATGAGCTCGCTCGTCAGAAGTAGGCGGAGCTTCACACACACCGGCAACAAAGACTTAAAAAAAAAAGACTCGGCACGCTTTAAAATAACAACATAGCTGGTCTCGTAGTGCCTTTGCATGCCGTCACAGACTTTATAAACTCAGACTTGTGATTATGAGCATGACAAATTCGCGTGGGGCTTTCATGTGCAATATTTAACTACCACATTCCTATTTACGATCATTCTGGTAACACATGAAGGCAGCGATGTAAACGGACAGAGACAATGGCAACTTGAGCAACATTACCCTTCCAGCTTGCTAAGAAGCTCATTCACATGGGTGATTTGGAAAACAAAATATAACTTGTGAGACCTACTTCCTCTGTAGCTGAAGTTTGCGAATGAAGCGTTGGTTTTGGCCCTTCTTTCAACATCAACCTTTGCCAAAAAATCCCCGTAAGGTTGAAAAATTACTGATATTACAATCTTTATAGGGGCATTTGGTCCCCACAGTGTAGGGTTTACCAGCACACAATGCTTTAGCTGACTGCAATGGATTTATCACAGAGTCTTGGTATAAATGTATCAGCTCATTCGTATTCAAGCAAAGAGCCTTCAGAATAACCCTGGAAGGCTTTTCAGAATCAATACAAAAGGATAAAGGGGGGTTTCTCTGTCGCCAAAACCATTTTCAGCTCAAGTGTTGTCATAGAGCAAGTGTATTGATCTGTTAGTTGTTTTTGCGCTCTGTCATTCACACTCTCCTCTCAGGTTGTTTACATTGAGCAATAGCTAATATTTGCACTGCTCTTCATTTGGACAGTCCTCAGCCGTCTTTTGTAAATGTGACACAGCGTTTTATTGTTTCTCTGTTAAAACACCTTCTCCTCTCGTTGTTTAAAGCTGTGTTTTGTCGCTAAAATGATCTCTTGTGTTCCAGATAAATATCTTAAATGAATTTTATGCAGTGTAAGTTATGCAATGGTCTTTCTCCAACATCATGACTTAATCAATGGCTGGAATCTGAGGCAGGAAAATCTGGCCATGGTTTGGTTTGTTTTGGCAGATGGCGGGAGTGGCCAGGAAACCTGCTTGAAAAAAGACTGACCCTACTATTAGCTTTAAAAAAGAACCAGGCAGATACCTTAGAAAAATGTTGGTGTTGTAAGAAGAAATGTATTTTTTTAATACATGAAATATAAAGAAGGAAAAAAAAAAGAATGTGCTTTAGTAAAGTCATAATGCTGCACGTATGAAGCGTACGGTGCCATTTTGAGCAGCGACATGTGAGTCACAAATGTGTCAGATGTGAACAGATAAGACCGGCTGTTCTCAGTGCAGTCCCATAGGAAACACCACAGAAAGAGCTGAGAGAGAGGAATGGGGTTGGGTTAACTTCATCAGTAAGAACATGTGTCTGAATGTGAGATTTAAATGTAATAAATTCTCTATGTTCCCTATGAATTGTTCTGTGCCATGTAAATTAAGGTCTTTACGAAAGACAGAATCAACCCATATACCCATGAAGCCTTTTTAGTCCAAAGGTTAAACTTGTACCTGCCACTTTACCTTCTTCTAGCTCAAATTCAATTTCCATGTCCTTGAATCCTTTACTTTTGCAGAAGGAAGAACATGCAGTTAATTTATAACATTAAATTATAATGTGACAGATCTGTGTTATTACTGACATTAAGGTATTCCTGTGTGCATAACTTTAACAATTTTCACATTATGTAAATCCACCAGTAATATTAGAGCTTGCCAAATCAAAATGTACCATTTTGACTTCTAGCTCATACAATGCGAGATGAATGCAGATATAATTTATTTGCACAACAAGTTATTTATAGTCTCAGTAAAAGTTTGATGGTGTTAAAGTGTTGTTAATGATGTCCTAATGGCTGTAAAGGTCCTAAGTGATATCAGAATTTGTCATTTGTTCAAGCAGCGTATTACAACCTATAGTAAAGTTTTATAGATCTGTAGTTAAGCTCCTCTAACTGATATAAAACAGTCCCAATATTGCGTGGGGTGTTGTCATACAATGGCCATCACTATCAAGCAAAATCAAGTTTGTTCATATGTAATGTGAAAACTTTTATTGCAATGCTCTACCAACTGATCTCCATGGATATCTTATTATGAGTATTGAAATCATTAAAATTATTATTTTATAATGTATTTAACTTCACACTTAGGCTTACAACCAAGATCAAAGCATAAATCTGTAAAGCATTATTTGATTTTGGTGTTTGCCGCTTCATCAAAGCTTTTAAATCACAGTACTGACTTTAATCTTTTCTGTTTTTATGTCAAGAACAAGCACACATGCAAATGTGAGAGGTTAATATGAGTTTCCTTCGTCTGTGTGATGTCGTATTGTATGTAGTATTGTTGGGCTTCCGGGGGTCATGCTGTGTGAAGCTTCATAAGTTTGGTGATTTAAGGGGTAATGATCCAAGCATCAATAATCTACCACTATGGCACTCTACAAGTGAGCAATATTGTGCTCGGCTGTGCTATTTGCATCTAATACAAAGATCAGTATTGCTGGTCACCAGTGTGTTGTGGTGGCTGACCTGCAATTAGATGCTGGTATGCCCCCAACAATGAACACAGGAATACACATGGACGAATGACTAACTGAATACTGAAAACAATAAACCAATCAGACACATCAAACAAGGCAACCAATGAAAACATTACATACTGTATGAGGCACATGATAAAACATGGTAAAATATACAACAAAGCACAGAACCCTTACATACAGACAGCAAGCAAAACATGGTTACACTTAAAAGATAAGAGTAAACATTGTGAATTTCCTTTTATTAAATTTTCTCTTGCTTGAATATATAAACTCGAATGCATTTTAAAGTCATTCTTTAATCACTTATGAATAAACCATGCCAGCAACACCCGCATGGAAATTAATTATTATTTATCACAGTCTTCTCCGCAGGGTTTTTTTAATACTCTACCAAAACATTTTAAAATTGTATTGCACAGAACTTGTCAACTGCCTGTAAGCTATGAAAGTGAAAGGTTTACCAACCAAATCCAATTTTTTCTTTGTGTTTCAGGTGAAAAATGCATTCCCCCAGGAAGGGTTTGGCCGTCAAAAGAGGGGTTACAGGGACATCAGTAACATTGACGTCAATATGAGCGACCCGCTTTTCACCAAGCAGTGGTATCTTGTAAGTAATTACTGTTCATAATGTCTTAATTTTATTTGACCTTCAACACTTTGTGTATTTGATTAATCTAGACTGCTGATGGCTCTTTATTTAAATGGTTTTTCCCGAGCCAGAATCACAACAGGCTTCTTTATTTCTCCAGGGCTTATCACGACAGGCATCCCTGTCTGTTTTACAAAATGAAAGTGTTCTTTAATTTAGTTCATCAAAGTTAAACACTTCCCAGCAAGGTTTCAAGAAAGTGTAATATTTGTGACATTTATTTTCTTCACTCTGCTACCTCCCTGATAACATCTAAGTGGGTGTGTGCTGGACGCTCAGCTCATGTGATGCGTTTTATTGTTTAGATAAATACAGGTCAAGCCGATGGAACCCCAGGACTGGACCTTAATGTGGCAGAGGCTTGGAGTATGGGTTATACTGGGAAAGGTGTAACCATTGCCATCATGGACGATGGTACGTGAAAACACTGCTTGAAATGAGTTATATTTTATTTGAATATAGGAATAGTTCATCAAAATATGATTCTTTCAAAATATGATAATTCTTTCAGAATTTACTCATTCTCATGCCATCTCAGCTGACTTCAAACAATTAATTTTATATTAAAATGCCATCATTTTATCTTCTTATACAGGGCTTAATATCACAAAGCTCCAAAAAGCTCATATATTTATCAAAACAATATGTTTGTGAGAGAAAACCATTACTATTTTAAAGTAATTTGGGGATTTAGAGGACTGTTATCTCATTGGTTCTTGCATGTCTCATGACAAAAACAGCCTTATCTCAACTAATCACTGAATTAGTGGCGTGACAATCTGTTTTTCTGACCAATGGTCATTGATGGTTGCAATTTCTAGTGGCACAATTTTGGACATGGACACTTCACCTTGATATATAAGATAATATTTATAAAGTAAGGGTTAAATTTATACTAATTTTCATCTTGCAGGTATTGATTATCTACATCCAGACCTCGCCTTGAATTACGTAAGTTTTATATATATTTTCTATATTTTAATTTCTCATGGTGTTTTTTTGCTTTGCTAAATAAAAGGGCCTTCCATGTACTTTGGAATAAGCTGTGGTGTAAATGACTAGGACATCATAACATGTCTGTCAGAGACAGAGGTACATTACGAGTGCAACAAACATAGCATGGCATGAAACAACCATATAACACAAATACATAACAGACATATTGTAAACAAGTTCAGATGAAAAATGAATTGTTATTAAGGGGTGTAAAGTGGAGCAGAGTTTTGATGTTTATGGTTGCTGGGCAACATTGTTTGCTGCGTGAATATATAATTTATCAAATGTGCAAAAACAGGTGTGAAAGTATCAGCTATTTACATCCGTTTTGAATGCATCTGATCAGAATTACTGTATTCATTTCGTAATACTCTGTTTTATATAACATAATGTAAAGCTCACTTCAGCATTCTAGCATTACTCGTGTTATAAATCATCATGTTTTTTGGTTAGCTCCAGGTTAAAAACATAGAATTTCAATTTGTGATGTATTTCAATGAATGTATTCTCTAAAAATTCCAACAGGTCTTGAGTAAGACTATTGTTTACATTTACATTTAGGCATTTAGCTGACGCTTTTATCCAAAGCGACTTACAAGTGTTAGGAGACAAATATTGTTAGTTTTTAAAGTTCAGTTCTGCTGCCAATGTGCCTTCACAGAACCCAGCAGCTAGTAAAAAAGCCCACCTGCCACCTGTTAGCCTTTATGAATCACCCACAAACGTCCCTGCACGAAGAGAATGTGTCATTTTCTTAACCTGATAAATGTTTAATGTCTATGAAGAACTATAGCATGCACACAGTGAGCTAAATCCTTGTGTGCAATGATTGCTAATTTAACCGGTTGCAAAGACAGACTTATGACACATTTGTGTCTTGTGTGCTATTAAATATTCAGCTAATGGTTGGGTTAGCTTCCACTGCTGAGATGGGAGTTTGCTGCACCTTAGCAATTAAGAAATGCTGCCACACTTCATACCTCAGTGCCCAGTTAAAACATCGACATACTGTAGATATCTTTTCATCTTTTCTAGCCTTTCCCATGTGTCTCTTAGAGGAGGTATTATTTTATTTCTGCCTTCAAGCCCAAAACAGGTGGTAATGAATCAAGCAAATAGACAAATAAAAAATAAAGAAAACAAAAATAACAAATATGAAAGAAAACAAATATGTATTATGTTTATATGTATATACTATGAGACATTGTGAGACATTTTTAACATGCTTTTGTTTAGTATGGATGTTATTTACCTATTAACTGTCACCGTTCCTCAGGAGGAACACCTATGTTATTTCCCTATTCACTTTAATTTTTCATAGTTTAATTTTGATCAAATAATGACAAATTATAAATTGATGAAAAGGTATAAGACTCAAGATGAAATATTTGACAAATTTTCATAACAATAAACATGAACAAAAAAGAATAAAAAACGGTAATGTTACTGTAATTATAATTTAAATATACCTAAAATATAAATAAAATCTAATATCTAAAATTTTTCAAATGTAGTTCATGTATATGCTCATTTATTTATTGTAAGGACTAATCATAAATCTTTGAATAAATTAAATAACATTACCGAACTAGAATGAGTATAACTAAAATCAGAAGATTAGGAAACTGCTGGTAAATGCAGTACCATTGACAGAATGTTTAACAAATGCACCAAGCTAGATATTAGAGAAAAGGAGACTTTAATGTTTTGAGACCTGCTGTGCTGTGTGGCAGCAGAAGAGCTGAATGTGGAACACGGATGAGTTTTAACCCAAAAATAACCTCAGTTTGTCTGCGGTGGTGGATGATGCTGATGCACGCTTCACTCGTCTGATGTCTCCAACTGGGCTCAACTGAAACACTTATATCCTCCCCAGCTACTGTTTTTCATTTAGCACGACTCCTCACAGAACCGGTTTCTTACCATAAATACTGTTGTTTATATGCGGTGGTATAGCAGAACTATCCTCTGCGATATGCAGGATGTAAATGGTTTTTCAACCCTCCAAAGTGTACAAGGTTAAAAATAGATCCATGATAATTTCCCTAATAACAGCTAATGTGGGATGAGGGGTGAATTAGCATAATCGTTTGGAGGATTTTTTGACTGGGGACTGGGTTGAATTCATTGCTTGCTAACTGCAGTCTTGAGCCAAATGGGTTCTTGCCAAAGAACAGACAGCAGCACGTTCAGCGTTCAGCTGCTACTGGATTTGGTGTGTTGTGTATCTTTCAACCTACAAGTGCTTACCTTGTATTCTGTTACCATGGTGATAAAGTGATGTCCTACACACATTAGATTGATAGTGTTTTGAAACCATGACCTCCATCAGTGTTTTTTATTATAGAAAAACTTGGATCGATGATATATTATTTGCATCATGAATAGTTTGATGTGTTGCATGACTGTCAGCCTCAGGGCAGGAACGGGCAGTTGTAATTATATTTACTGTACAGGGTGTATTTAATAATAAAAATGTGTCAAGAAAAATGCTGGTACCTTACAATGTAAAAACTGCAATAAAAGTTAAAAATAAAAACAATAAAATAGTGGCAACAGCAAAACAAAAACCAATTTTCTGCCACGTAATTAAGTTCATTAGTCTAACTGTCAGTTGATTACAGTTGACAAGCAAAAAATAATGTTCAGTCACATACGTTTAACAGCAATATCCATTTTAGTACTTATAATAGTCATTTTTAGCTGTTGGGAAAGCTAAAATCAAATATTTATTATATTATTTATTAATAAATAAAAACATTGCAGGTGTACATTACAGTGATTTTAACATGGATAATGAGATTTTTTAGCAGTTTTAGCACTTACTTAAAAAAAATAGATAACATATGGTATAGTTTACGATTGTACAGCATGGACATAACAAATTCAGAACATTTCATTGATAGATTATTTTCATTCTGCTCTCCATTAATGCATCTTGGACAGCAAAAATAAAAACGGCTTTAATGCTTTTAGTGGGAGTAAAGCTACAAGAAGTGAGTTTTGATTGGCACTAATCTGCATCTCCAGGATTGTGTTGATGGATTATGGAAGCACACGGCTATAAATCACAGCACAGTATCATTCGTTTTGTGCTGTCTGCTCGTCACCCCACCCTCAGTAGATATGAGCACCGGAAGCAGCTCTTTTGGGCAATACTGTCTATTGTACTGTCTCGTCTTTCTTTTTTTTTCTGTTTTTCTTTCTTTTTTTTATTTTAAAGGACCTAGTTATAGTTGTGTGCCATGCCTAGTGCAGACTTTATTAGTATTTCTATAGCAATAGTTCACTGGTATGTTTTCATGTGGAATAATTTGTACCTGATGTGAGCTCTTTGGACCCTTATTACTAAAATGTGTCTATAGTGTATATCACACTATTCTTTCTGATAGCCCTAGACTTGGTTTAAACAAAGTCAACAGATAACGTTAAGGACTTTTTAAGTAGAATGGCTGAAATTGCATATAGTACCTTTTAATGCTAGTTGTAATGTTGTAATGTTGTAATGTCTACCAAAAATGATTGCTGTAGACCTTGCCTCCAAATTGACTGGTTTAGATTTCATAGTGGTCATAAAGCAACACAATGCCAAAACTGTGCCAAACACAGTGCCAAAATTGTTCATCATTCAGAATCTGATGATCAAATATATTAATATAACCACATATTGTCTCTAAAAATGTAATGGTTTACTCTATTAATTGACCACACAAAACACATCGTGCTTGGCAGAAACCATGTTTATCTTCTTGTTGCCAAAGCGAACACTTAATTTTGTTTCGATAATGGGAGCATGTCCTGCAACTTTTCTGTGTTTGCATGGCTGGCTTTTACCAGATGACATCAATTTCCAACAAAATACTGATTGATTAAATGCACTACCTTTCACATCAACAACGACCGATATGTTAAATGCTTTTTCGTTCCTTGTAAATGTTGACAAGCCTATTTGTTTTGCTATACTAATATGACTCACCAACTGAGAACACTGGATCTATGAAGACACACTGCAATAAATAGCATGTGTTTTCCTAATAGTCAACACTTAGCACAATAACCGTGTGAAGAATTCCCATTTCTATTACATCTTTCCATTACTATATTTTTAACACATGGCTCCACTGGGAAAGCAGCAGATTTTGCATGTAGCAGTGTGACTCATTTGCTTAGGTCCAGTTTCCATGATCTATGATCCCCAGACCATCAGTATAAAAACCTCCCCGTCCTCCCAGTTACCTGCACCAAACATGTCATTAAGTTGGGCCACATGAATGAGAGGTTTGTCTTTGTCATTCCGGGAAAGCCGTTGACTCTCTCAGTGAACGATCTTTTCAGCTCTGGTCTAACGAAGGCCACGCGCTGGGCTCTCTCTGAGTAATGAATGTTTCACATAATAAAAGAGTCTGTGGTGACCGAGACAGTGATGTGAAAAGCTGTTAGACCAGAGCGTGGAACGTTTTCTTTGGTTCTCTGGAGGGGTATGCCTGAAGATGCCATTTGTTGATCATTAAGCTTTTTGTTTTGATGTCATTTGATTCCAACATTAAGCATTTCAACAAAAGATGCTTTTGCCAATTTCTAGGTTGTTTGCGCGTGAACATTTTGCAAAATAGTGCTTCCCTACTCCAATATCTTTCTGTATGATTTCCTGTTGTCTTTTAATTATACCTTTCAATAAAAAGCTATAAAGACTGAAAAAAATCAGTATTTGAAACTAAATACCTAACCTTAATGGAACTAAATACTAAAACAGTTGGAACCACTTGGTTTTTTTAATATATAAGCCACCTAATATTAGATTTACATTTACATTTAGGCATCTAGTTTTTATCCAAAGCGACTAGGGTTGGGTACCGTTCACATTTTAACCGGTATTCGATACCGGTACCCAACGGTACCTTTTCCGGTACTTTACTCTGACTCAAGTGACTTTCAGTGGACATAATAAGCCCAAACCTCTCATTTTCAACATTTTGTTATTAATTTTGAAATGTTCAATAATACACACGATCCTTACAATAAATAAATCCCTACAACATCCAGGGCACATTGTAATCACACTTTTATGTGTGTCTAACATATAAATAAAATAAATAAATAAAATTTATAAGTAAAACAAATGATCAATGAACATAAAGGTCTTAAAGGAAACATAAAAGTAAATTATTTTATGAAGAAAACAATACTAGCAATTTTTTTTTTTTTTAGAAAAATCAGCATGTCAACTTTCTCAGGTTCAGCGTTGGCACAGGCTGCGGGTGCGTTAGCCGCAGTAGCTACCTAATAGTATCCCTATTTTGGGGGTTCGGCTATCGAATACATTGCACTCCTCCGCTTTTAAATACACGTTGTGTTTAACTAAGTGCTTCCTCAGGTTGGATGTATTACCACTGCCTGCCTTGTACTTACTGTTACAAATATTGCAGGCAGCGTTGTCCGCATCAACCTTTGTGAAATGTAAGCACACGTTAGAGCGCTTTCTGTTAGCCATTGCCCTGTGTGTTTGAGCAAGTTGCAAAAGGGTGTCACACTTCACACACGGTCTCTCTCGCACGCGCACACTCTCGCTACGTACCAGACTCACGCCGCGCGCAGACGTGTTCTCTCAGGTACCGAAATTGAGCACCGATTGATTTTATGTGAATCGTTACTCGGTAGTACCGACGCAATTCGGTCGGTGCCTATAAAAGTACCGAGTTCGGTACCCATCCCTAAAAGCGACTTACAAATATTAGGAGACAAGTTAAAAAAGCATAAGACATAAGGTTTATTTGCGTTATTTTTCCACCAGACCAAAAATAAATTCTCACATAATTTAGGTGTCAGTGTCTTGTTTCCTGCTGTGCCAAAATATATCACCTCTGACAATGTGTGGATAGTTAATTAGCAAATAACAATTGAAAACGCACAGAGGGATGCTCACAATGGGATTTCCAGAGATGGGCTCTAAATAAAGAATGAGCAATTATTGAAATGCAGCTTATTGTTTGTTTTGACATAATTGCTTCTAATTCATGTGTAAAGCATGAAGACTGATACATTTTTCTTTTTGTTTTGCTCTAGAACGCAGAAGCCAGCTTTGACTTCAGTAGCAATGACCCATACCCTTACCCCCGCTACACGGACGACTGGTTTAACAGGTAATGAGGACTCTGCCTGTCAGTAGCATTGGCTCTGTTTCTTTGAGATATGACAGTGTCCTCTGATAGTCATTGGTTGGAGATTCTGCTACAGTCAAATATTTCTACAATTATTTATGCTGTGGTGGATATATTTTCATGGTAGTAGATGAGACTGCTTTACTGTACATTATTTTCACATGGGAACAATGGAAACATTAAGTGAGGTGAAAATAGGCAAGTGAAAATGACAACAATAAGTTATCAAAGGTTTTCACCATACTGATAGTTTAGATGTCAATATTTTCTGCTTTAAATACCCATGTGAGGTCTCCCTCAGTGTTTATGTTTAAGGCATGATTTTTCATAGTGCTGTTTTTAAATGTCACATCCATAAGATGAGCACGTGAACATTATTATTTTTTTAGTATTATTGCTTCAGGTTTGTGCATTTTAATTCACAAAAATCATACAAAGTATGTTGCCTCTTAAAAATGTGCATCTTTTTTTGTCACATCCATAATGCATGTATATTTCTATTTTTTTAAGATGGATATAACTCGTGCAAGGATTTATATTTTTTGACGTCTGGACTGGAAAATATAAACAGATAGTTTAATATATTGGTAATAAAAACATTCTGTGTTATATTTCAAGTTTGACTGAAAATGTCACGTACATAACACTGAAAATGCCCTAATGCAAAGTGGGATGTGTCACAAATTTGTTAGTAAAGGGTGTTATTAGCTGCAACACTGTAAATTTAAGTATTTGAGAATTTTTTTTTATTTTTTATTTTCACCTAAAGCATTTCACGATGTATGTTTTTTGCTCTGATGTTTATTTGGTATTCATTTGTCACAAATAATTTTGTGTTTTGGTTTGCATCCATCAAGTTACAAATTAATATATAACTTAATATAAATATATATGTGAATATATAACTTTTACATTTATAATGTAAAAAAATACATTCTTAAGTGGGCATTATCACATGATGAGCCTTGATACAAGATGATGATACAAAATTATCACAAAATTACTGTGATTTTGCTCATCACACACCCTTAGCACGCAGGCAGTTTGTGTAGCTGAAACAGCGTATCCAAGCAGTGGTTGGATGAAGGACTGCTTGCCTCTCCGTATTGATTTTCCTTACACGTAGCCCCATTAAGTCATCTCTCACCGGGCTCTTAGCCCAGCTGCATTAACACAGCAGTCGTGCCACAGCGCGCTGAGCCTTTCCTTATACACTCTTATCAGAGCATTGAAGTTCTGACCGAAAACTCCCAGAGGTAAAGATTAAGAGCCAAATTATGCCCATCATTTCATTAACGCATTTGGCAAGCGCTTTCATCCAGAGACTTACAGTGCAATCAGAAAGAACGTTTTAGCATCACGTTCGTGTCCTGGGAATTGAACCCACAACTTTGGTGTGAAGTGCCATTCTCCGTCAGATGAGCTCATCATTTCTTGTTTAAAAACGAACCTCCCTGTTTTCTTGGCTTACTTGCATAGCTGTTTATAGCACGGATATGTGGATCAGGCTGTGCCTGCATTTCTTTTGCATATATATGGAGGACAGACGGTGCCCTACAGGAGGGAAGGTCGGTGAAGACTGACAAGCCTGCTGTTACGGTGCAGCGCTGCTCAAAGCCTCGACTTTAACACAATCTGTTGTTATCCCTCTACCAAAGACACATCAAGGACAGACACAGTCTTATGAAAAAGAAGAGAAGTGCTTTTTCCCGTTTCCCACTGTTGGTGCGGGTGTGAAGCAGGCTGGGCTGTGCGGTGAGAGCAGCAGTAATATCATCTGTGCTGCACACTCAGATGCTCATATATATAAATAGAAGCACTGTCTGTCTGAGAGGGAGGGAGGAGGACACATCTCTGTGGTTAATGCTGGGCTCTTCCTAACGCTTTCTGTTTTTCAGACCATTTTAGCAGCGTGTCTTGTGTTATGAGGTGTTATATGAGCAGGGTGAGGTCAGTAATGTACCGTTGTTAGTGTATGAGTAATTGGGCATGTTTAGATGCGTCCATCTAGGACTACAGCATTAAAGAGATGGTTCACCCAAAAATTTTAATTATGTCATAATTTTTTTTACCCTTATGTTATTCAAACCCCGTATATGATTATTTCTTTTGTGGAACAGAAAATAAGATATTTTGCAAAACGCTGGTTACCGGCACCCATTGACTTCTATTGTACCGTGTGTCCATACTATGAAAGCGAATGCGTTTTTGCAAAATATCTTCTTCTGTGTTCTGCTGAAGCAAGAAAGTCATTCAGGTTTGACATGAGGGTGAGTAAATAATAAAATAATTTTTATTTTTGGGTGAACTATCCCTTTAAATATCGCTTAGAATACACTAGCAGGCTAACAGTGTGCTAAGGCAGTACACAAGGCAGTTATCATGTGCAGTAAAACAATAATAAAATAATAAAATGTCTAAGAAATTTCAATTTAATATTACAGTCTCAAATATCAGTTATATATATTATGCAACGTAAAACAACATTAAAGGTCTTGTTTACTGGTTTTGCTCTTTTTTAGAGCTTGCCATCCTCTGATCACAATACGTTATGCCACTTTTGTGGAAAACTAAATGAGATCTAAAGATTAAAGTAATAAAAATGCATAAGGCTGATGAAAGTAATAAAAAGAAATAAGGCTTGCACTTGAAAACCTAAAACTGAAATAAATAATGTCATTTATTTCAGTCATGGAACTAGATGTGCTGGAGAGGTGTCTGCAGTTTCCAACAACAACATCTGTGGGGTGGGCGTGGCCTATGACTCCAAAGTGGCAGGTACATTTTTGATTGTTTTTTGTGATGACTTTGTAGTCCCTTATTGAATTATAGTAATTAATGATAATAATACCAAGAGCATGCTGTACCTTCTCCCCAGTATAAAAAGCTCACTTTCAACACAATATACTTACTGTGGAAGGATTTTATTAGGTCTCCAATACACAAAATATTTATAGCTATATTTTACTTCATTGCGGTTGTGCTTATTTGCGCCATCCCTATGTTTCTAATCCTAATGAAATAACAGCTGAATATAACTCCCACCCTTTCCTTCTTCATAGTAGCCAGTACCCAGAACAAACATCAGCATCAATAAAAACATCATTTGTGCTCTGCTACACATTGATTTTTGTCTTTTCGAAAGGCCACAAAAGAAAAGGAGACTAATGGCCTGTGAATGTCTTTTGTTTCTTTAGTTTCTCACAAAGGGATGAAAAGGAGACATGTATATATATATACATATATTGTGTCATGTTGATCTTTTGCCGTTCTGCTACAGTTAATGGAATGGCTTTTAAAATAATCTTCCAGGAAGAGCTCAATAGGTCTCACATATGTTTGAATCTTGATTGACCTAACAAAACTATACAACAATTGCATTCACGGATTTGCTCATAAACCTGTGTAATTATAAAAAGAGTTCAGAAAGTAGCGTACTTAACCCTTTATGACCAGCTGAATGGATGACCAGCATACAGATAATGTGGATGTTGGTTTGCATCATAAGATGCTACTATCATCCCATCAGTCTGCTTACTTGATAACCAAAAGAAATATTCTTAGATAATTAAACAAATGATTTCAAAGTCTCGAATTTCTCCATGCCTTTGAGTCTATAAGACTGGTGTAAAGTACAGTATGATTGAAAAGCTCATGCTCGACCACAACACATTTCAGAGTACAGTAGAACATACAGTAGGTTATGACTTAAAAACCAGCATATTTTAGTGGAATATACTGTGAAAAAGTGCTGTATGAGTATACAGTTCAATCTCATTTCACAAAAGATCATTTTAGTTGAGTTTTTAAATAGAAAACATGTTATGCCACTATTCTTTGTGAAAAAAGAAAAATTACAAACAAATAAAATGCTCTGCTATGAAATGCTTGGACAAAGTGAAAGTAGAATTGCAGAATTTGTGTTATTGGTAGCTGTCAGCTAATAAATGATACAGCTGCGATTAAAAGTCAGAACCTTGATCTTGTCTTGATACAGGGATTCGCATGTTAGACCAGCCCTTCATGACGGACATCATTGAGGCCTCGTCCATCAGCCACATGCCACAGGTCATTGACATCTACAGCGCTAGCTGGGGTCCCACCGATGACGGCAAAACAGTGGACGGCCCCCGTGAGCTCACCCTGCAGGCAATGGCGGATGGTGTCAATAAGGTAGGATACGGAAAAACTAAATTCTTATTTTACTAAATTTTTTCCACAGGTGTAGTGTAGCCAAATTTTTGACCTCATGAGTACTGTTGGTTTTATTGAGATTGAACACCTGTTGTTATATGGAGAAAAAGTATTTTAACAGCTGGTTCAGTCGAATATAAACATGGGGTTCAGAGTACTCATGGTCTCTGTGCCACTTTGGATCAACTGAAACAGCAGCGAACTGGTGACAGGTAATGCAGTTATGAAAGTGTATGAAAAGTGGAAATATGAAGTAAAATGTATTCACAATAGAGTCAAATGTGACGAGTGATAGTTTGAACTATATTTACATTTCCTGAAAGAAACAGCAGTGCAAGGCAGCAGTGTTTAAATGTAAATTTACATTTTACATGTGAATGAAATGATGGATCGGAGCCAATTTGCCATTGTTTCAAAAACATAGAGTTGATTTGAACATTTGGGGTTTCATGTTCTTGTTACTCAAACAATGCTGGTGGGTTTAGTGGACCCACACCATTATTTGCATTTTAAATCAAAACAGCTTCAAAAAATTATGCAAAAATATGTTTAAACAGGTGTTTCCTAGTAAAAAAGGAAATTACAAATAGCATAGATATAGGTAATGTTTGTCATTCACCTCCGTTAAATCACATTTATTAAAAAAAGTTTCTTTCTTATTATTAAAAAAGAAAAACCCATACAATATTAGTAAAAAAGACATGTTTATTTTGAATAACTGTATGTCTCAGGTTGAAAAAACAGATCATGTTTCTTTTACTAAACATTGAAAACGGGTTCAGCGAACACCTCGCAAGGGTTAAAATGTAAACTGTTTCCATTAATTTATAAAGCCCCTTTTCCCAAGTCTTACTCCCCCCATTTATTCTCAACACAAGGTTCTGGGTTTTAATCATTCATGCACTAATAACATACAGCGTGAGTTACTTAAGATAAAAGTGCCTGCCAAATTCATAAATGTAAATGTAATGAGTTGGTATATTAAGTGGTCTGAACTTAATTAAAGTTCGAAATACATTATTTGCACTTACAGGTAGAAATTTATCCTTGCAAGCATTAACTGCTCCATTGATCTCCACAAATCTCTTTTAATATCAAATCAATATTAACCAATGAAACTCCAGGAGTTTCTAACATATGTCAGCTTTGCAAAGTCCAATCACTTCAAGCTGAACGTGTCATTTAGTTGCGCATCCCCGTCTGTGACTGGTACCTTCACAAATTGCCGTGGCTAATGAGAATAAATCGTGAGTGTTTCTTTGCTGAGTTGGATTCATGAGAGTGCTCCACTTGTCAAGCGAAGCATCACTCAGAATAATCTCTGCATATTTTAAACAGCCCTTCGCAATTAAAAGCAGAGAGGACAGGGACAGCAGTGACGGCTGAAGACAGTCTCTGTCCCTCAGGAGAGAGGAGTGAGCCTGATGTTGAGGGTAATACTGAGTGCTGTTTGATCATCATGAGGGTCAGATTAGTAACATTTCTCATATCCTTTATTTATGTTTTTGTAGGGTGCCTAGTGAATGTTAATGATCATCATAGTAAGCGTACAGCATCTGTTATTTTCAATTCAATTCAATTTTATTTGTATAGCGCTTTCTCACAAAGGTCATTGTACCAAAGCAGCTTTACATGTATTGAAATATAACAGTCAGTGGTCAGGGATTCAAAAAAACTCTTTAAGAGAGAAAAAAAAACCCTGACATGAAGTGTTATAGTTGCAATCCGTAGCATGTGCAATCCGTAATAAAGGACACAATTTGCCATTGATCGCATCTATAACTTGCTATGCAGTTACAAGGCACAGACATTTACTTATTTAGGAGAGTGAATAAAAATGAATTATAAATAAGGTGGTCGTCTTTGGCAGTCTTCTGTTTAGCATCACCAGGATGGGCATCAGGTGGGGCAGGACTGTTGTGAGCAGTGTTGTGCCGGCTGGAGCTCATTCCTCGGGATCCCTCGGAAAAGGTAGAGGGGGATAGAGAGAGAGAAGAGGAGAGAGGAGGAGAAAGAGAGAAGGGGACAAAACAGACTAACATTAGCGTAGCGGCCGTTCGTATGTAATGTATGCAAATGATATCTTATGCAATATGTAATATTTATGCAGTGCCCGGTTCCGGTTGAGCTAACTATTGCGGCCTTAGAGAGTTAGGATCTGTAATTAGGTGAATGCATGGCTAAAGAGATAAGTCTTTAGTTTTGTTCTTCAACCTGTGTTTTGGATATTTTTGTTCTAAAGAATATTCAGGGCTCTTATTTTCTAAATCTATATGATTTTTTTCAAAATGTATAAGAATATGCATGAAATCTGATTCAATGTCAGCAGATTATCTCTCACTTAATACTTAATAAATAATGTTAGCAAGAAAATATTTTCAATCATATTTGAGTTATGGATAATGTACAGCCAGACGGTTATTATCGCAGAATAAACCGCAGCCGAGTGATCAGTCTTGTGACCACATGAGTAAATTATTGAACACGAAATATTGATTTAAAATCTTTTATTAGCTTATTTGTAACGAATACAAATCTCCTGCGTGGAAAAAATGTCTGTTGGCTTTGGACACGACCTTCAGCCAAGACACAAAGTTCAAACAAGACGAACACACACTTTGGTTTAATCATTTGTAATATATGTTATTAATTAGGCATATTTAAATCTAATTTATTCATAAGTGTTTTTTTTAGGTCAAGTTGACTCTCAGTACTTGGATGACCCTGTGTTATTAGTTTTGAGTGGTTATTATCAGAGAGTAACATACCTAATAACACATCTCGTTCCTTTTTACATATCTCATTTCCTCCTACAGTATTTGTGCTGGTGTTATTGCAGTTTTTTTAGGGTGTCATACTGCAATGTTCTATTAACAGCCTCTCAGACCTTTCTGTTCCCATTCTTTCACCTAATGTTTCCTCACTTAACAAGAAGAACTTTTTATTCTGCCACACAATTTGCCAAAGTAAACTCACCCGTATGCTAAACATAAAGATTTTTAGAAAAACATCCCAGTTGGTCTATATAACTAAAAGGAAATGTAACGCTCTGAAAAGCACTTCATAACAATAATCGGTATGACTATATTTTATTATTATGATTGATGATGAGAACATTGAAGGAACATTGGAGGAACTATTCTAAAAAGAAGTCAAATCTACAATCAGTATAGCCTAACAACTGTAACTAGACTACAAGTAACAAAAAAGAAGCTATTTACATTTGAGGTATCTAAGGTTTTGTAAAAATAAACAAAATCATTGTAAATTGTGTCCTGGGGCTTCAGGCCACTACTGTCTAGACACCCTAAAAGAAAGCAAAATTGTACAAGTCATTTCAACTGTTTTACATTATTTCAAGTCATTTCAACACATCATTTAGTTTTATGATTTGAAATTATTTGAAATTAGTTAAAATAATGTAAAAACTGTTTAAATATTACCGGACTTAAAATTGTAAGGCAACTACGAATTTTTTACAGTGTAGAAATGGTACAATATTTAACAGGTTCATGGTCCTCCTGATGACCCCTGTATCAAACACATAATGTGTTCATTAAAAAAATTGGTACTAAATTCTTGTTTTTTAGACATTTTACAATAAAGATGAATGATATTGCACAGATGTGTCACATGGCTGATAAAAAACGTATTAAAAGTATAATAAAGGTAAGCTGTCATAAAGTGTTTGATATGAGAAGTAATAAAAAGAAAACGTTTACAACAAAACAACCTTTTAAATAACAATCAGTGAATGTAAGGTTGCAATTTAAAGATCTCATAAGACCGTATTTTCCTATTTATTTACTCCAAAGAGGCTGGTGCTCTGGGTCTCCGTAAGACCATAATCTGTTCTTGATGTGTAAGGATAGTAAATTACCATGTACTGTAAAAATAACAATAATCATGCGCTCTCATTAGATCACAATTACAGTGTACAAATTTTCCCGTCAGGTTGCCGCTGCTATAAAATACAAAGACTAAGGAACACTCTTAGCAGCTAAAAGCATAAAAATTATATGTTTAAACAGAGTTAAACACAATGCCCGTGGCTGAATCATCGACACTCACATAAGGGAACGTGTGTAGTCTTTTAAAGGTCTTCTCTGATCTCTTTGGTAAATTACTTGCTGGTATGTGAGTGTATGATGAGTAAATCTCAAAGCCTCTTAAAGAGCAATATCACAGAGATTTGACTGCTACTTTATGTGAGCTTGCCGTTCTTACTGTCACCGCTTTGTGTGTCCAACAGGGCCGAGGTGGGAAAGGCAGCATCTATGTGTGGGCCTCCGGAGATGGTGGTAGCTATGACGACTGTAACTGTGATGGATACGCCTCCAGCATGTGGACCATCTCCATTAACTCAGCCATCAATGATGGACGCACTGCACTTTATGACGAAAGCTGCTCATCCACCCTAGCCTCCACCTTCAGCAACGGACGTAAACGAAACCCTGAAGCTGGCGTGGTAAGCGTGCGCGCACATTTTATTGTGTGCATGGATATCTGTAGAAGTTCACTTAAAAGAAATGTTAGTTTGGGTAGCCTGCAATGCTATCGAAATATTTTAGTTTAAGGGCATATGATGATGTCAGGAATTTGGTTGTGTAAATAAATATATTATAAATGACTATATTTGCACAAATGTACATTTTTAGATTTATTATCAACTGAATAATTTTAGGTGAAATCAGATGGTTTTAATTTTGCAGTGAAATTGTAAAAGCTGGTCTTTTAATGCTTGACTCAATTTGTTCTCGGAGTGGGAGTATGACAGTGATAAAGTGACAGAAGTTAATTGTTTCAACCTTATTGTGCCTGAACAATGACTGCAAAATGAAATCGAAGGAATGGCATCGGTTATGAACTTAATCCGAACATATCTTTAGACTGAAAGACAAGATCTGAGATAAAGACTGTTGTTAATCTGTCAGCCATGATCTTGTCAAGAGGGAAATTGCTTTAGTCTGTCTGGATTCTGTCACAGTGATGAGTGTTAAACCATCACTTTATGCCTTCAGACTGATTGAGCTCCCACACTTAACCGATAGAAATTGCCAATGTTTTATTTGAGTCATTTATATGAAATGGGACCTTTCTGGAAAGACATGTATTCAGTTAAAATCTTCACTGTTTTGGGCTTTGGCTTTTCAAATTAGGTAAATTTCTCATTGAATGTAAGCAATAAACATTATTTTGAAAGTCAAAACAGTATAATAGTAGCCATTTAAAGAGAGTACTGAATGTTTTTTAGTGTGATTAGTCGTATACCTTCACTGGGTTTTACTTTGATATGTAACTTACCTAAATGCATGCTAAAGGTACATACAGTATAGCTTAATCTTCAAATTTAGGATATCAGTGGCACTAATGTTTAATTAGGATTTAGTTGTCTATATCTCCCTGTGTCTGCCCGTAGGCCACCACGGATCTGTATGGAAACTGCACACTGCGTCATTCAGGCACGTCTGCCGCTGCACCCGAGGCTGCTGGCGTGTTTGCTTTGGCATTGGAGGCCAAGTACGTACACTTCTCTGTTTCACAGTACAGCTCAGATGAGTAGTGAGCCTCGATTAAAGATTTATGAAACAGTATGGCAGCTTGCGAGCACACAGAAGAGAATAGCTGAAATCATATATTATCTATGTCACAAGCACAAGCACGGCTTTGCCATCACTTTGATGGCACTCGCATAATCATCTTGAACAAATGGGCGATTATAGCACAGTTATTTATTTAGTTAGTTATGTAATTTGCATTGTATTTTTCTTGTTCTATTACCATTAGACAGCAAGTTTTATTTCCATTCAGACACTACGCACAAAGGCCTACATTATTCATACTTCTGAAACATAAAGTTTTATTGCTGTGTTTTGCCTTGACATTGAAAAGTGATGTAATATAATTTTTCTCAAAGAACAAACAATGAAAATATAATGACAGTAACACCTGTTCTGGAGGTTTTAAAAGAAACAGATGTTTGAGCAAATTACAGCTTACGATTTAAACTGAATGAAATCGCATTTGATTTTAGAAAATATTCAAAAATTCTATTCAGCTTTCAGTAGCTTGATTAATGTTTCTGCGATTGTTTCTGGATAGTAGCATAGCTAGCTGTCACTATAGCTTGTCACTATAGCACTGACTGATATTAACATTGCTATCCTGCCGAAGGAAAGAGGTATCAGTGGCGTTGTTTTTGGTTGAAACGCTTCATTTGAACATACTTTCAGCTGTTTATGATTGATAACCCTGGCATGAAGGTGGCTGATCGTCTCATAAAGATAATTGAAAGACACTTTTGGTTCAATCTTTCTATGGTTGCCAGGAAATAAATCATGAATAAATCATCTTTAGATTCATTAGAAGGGTGTGGAGCTGAAGTTTTTTATCATTGTGTTGTCTCGCTCATTTTTATGTGTTAGTGAAAGGCTTATGCACTCGAGATGTCGCCTCTTATTTGGCCAGAGAAGCTTTTTTGACTGAGACCAGCTTACAGACCTATTAAATAACATTTATTTTATAGGAGGTGTATACCTTTTACATCATTTCATACTTTTAAGATAAACTTTTTATGTCAATGAAGTGTCTCTCTGTATACTATGGAGTAAATTTTTGTAACACAGTCAACATTATAATGTGTCAACCAACCATACAAATCAATACTAAGATAATTTGTTATACCCTGTAATTTACAGTATTCAACAGAGTTCAATGTGATCTGAAGTAGCTCTGCACTTTTGAAATTGTATAATACAATATATATGCATCAGCAACCCTTTAAAAGTATATTTTACCCAAAATGTGAAAACGTAGTCATTATTGATTTAAACCCTGCATGTCCTTCTTTGTTCTTCTGAACTAAACAAAAACTGAAAAACTGAAGCCGAAACGCCTAATCTTAAAATATAGTCCACTATAACTTCCTATTTTGTAGCCTCTTGAACAGCTTGAAAGACCATTGTTTGCATGTACAGTGGCGAATTATATAATGGTAAGAACTTACATTAAAACAAAAGACAAAAGGTTGGTATTTTAGACCCGAGTTGTGTCCAAATAATAGATAAATCTTTTGATTTTTGATTAATTTATCAAGCTTTTGTCTATTGACTGGGGTATGAATGACATGAGGGTGACAAAACAATAATCAAATTATTATTTTTCAGGTGAACTTTCCCTTTAACAGTATCTGCCATGTGCTTGCAATGGTGTAGAATAATTACATAATTATATTATAAAATAATTAAAGAAAATTTGTTTTCTCATCATATGTTTTATGACAATATACTGTATATTGCTCCATGTCATGAGTTGTCTTAAGGGGTTTTTCCAGTGCATGAACATTTTCATAGTTCTTCTAACTATTGAATGAATTATGATGAAGTGTTACAAGTGTTAGCAGCATCTACATGTTGTTTTTCTCAGCGTCTTGTGATATGTGGCATCTTTATCACACTATTTTTATCACAAAATCCATGACAGACAACAAAAGCAGAGCTCTGATCGCAGTGGATCTGGACCTTTTAATCTTTATATCAGATGTGCTTATCTCAACAATAGTCATTGTACAATAGCTGATGATGTTGTTGCTGACATGTCTGCTTTGCTTGTTAAATTTTAGATGTATTTTAGCACAATGTTAAATATCATTTATAGTGTTCACTTGTTTAATTTATTATGCCGCCTCACACTTAGAAAATCACTGCTTTACTTATTTCTGCAAAGTGAAATAAAGGGCTAATACAACAGGGATTTCAACACCAGCCGTGATAAACGTTTGTTTGATTGAGCCAGTGGAGGTGGTTTTGCCACATTGTTCCTGGTTTCATTCACACATTTCAGTAGGGTGTTATGTGTTAGAACTGGCGTTAATAACTGTTGACATGAACATCCCTGTGAAAAGTCTTTGTGTTTGCTCAGTACTGAATAATGTTGTAGCTGGCAAGAGATTGATCTTGTCTTTCCAGACAAAAGTAAATATGGATACAGAACTGTGGTACTGTAGATTATGTAATGGCAGAATTGTGTCAAACGAGATTTTGCCGTACCTTTTTTTAGCTGTAGATATTGGGGTCGGGGTGACATGTTGCTCACATTGTTTTTTGTCTGTTTTTCCAGAAACAAATATTTAATTTCCAAGCGTTGTCGCTACTAAATCGTCAAATTCAATTGCCTTTGAATGTGTGTAATATTAGTTTTATGTTTATTCTTTCTAACTCAAGTGTTAAATAAAGTCTCCTAATATTTGTAAGTGGCTTTGGGTAAAAGCGTCAGCTAAATGCCTAAATGTAAATGCAAAGTAAATCTGTTTTTTTGCCTTTATGCCAGACTGATCTTTATTACATTCTCTCTTGCTTTGCATCCATCAACTAAAAAAATAAAGTTCGTTTGTGTACCATAATATGAAATTACTCACAGTTTTGTCATATGACAGGCATCATCAGAAACATCTGCTCGCTATATTGCTCACTGCAAATCGCTCTTCATTTCAAGTAGAAGAGCCTCAAGAATTCGAATGCGGCAAATTAAGGGTTTTGTTGCTCTCATGCTACATGCACTTTCTATGAAATCACCGACTCAACAGAGCAAATGTATTTTAAATTGTTACAAGAAGTACTGTAGGATTAGGAAATTTAAAGGGGGCTTGAATGAGTCCAGTGTATGACAACAGCAATTATTTTAACAGTCATCCATTTTATAGTGATTTCTTTCGTAGGCTTAACTTTATATTTTGTATTTTCGATGTTTGTGTGTGCCTTTAGTCCAAACCTGACTTGGAGAGACCTGCAGCACCTGACTGTACTCACGTCTAAGAGGAACAAACTGCACGATGAGGTTCACCAGTGGAGAAGAAACGGTGTGGGTCTGGAGTTCAATCATCTGTTTGGATATGGTGTGTTGGATGCTGGAGGCATGGTCAAGCTCGCCCGTGAATGGAAGACCGTTCCAGAACGCTTCCACTGTGTGGCTGGATCCGTGCAGGAGATACAGTAAGTACAGACAACGGACCAACAAATAAGAGCAACAAATAGGAGGGCAGTATTATATATGGGAACAAACTGGATTGCAAAAAATAATCAAATCATCAAATAATATAATGGAAAGAGGAGTTAAATAGGACTTAAAAGGAGTAATTTTTACATTTTACAATTTATTTTCTATTTCTTTATCTGAACTACAATTTTTTCATTTTTAGATATTAGATATTTTTTTCAACATTTTTAAGTCTTTTAAAAATATTTTGTCATTTTAGGTATTTTTATAAATTACATTAACGTTATAATTTTTTTATGATTTTTTTGTTTATGTTTATTGTTATGAAAACGTGTTATTGTTAAAATTAGTAATTAGATTAGATTATAGTAATTATAGTATAGTAATATAGTAATAATTAGATTAAAATTCAACTGTGAAATATTAAAGTGAATAGGGAAATAACATAACAGTTAACAGGTTAAAAATTAGCATTTGCATAAAGACACTTTGCAAAGCAGCTTTACAGAAAACATTTTGACACAAAAATAGGATATAGAAAAAATGCAAAATGATATATCAAAATAATGATATAGAAATAGGTATTTTATAACAGATATAAAATATGCAAAAGCTTAGCGAAGAAATATCTACATAGTAGTTCAGACACTTTCATCTCAAAAGAGGAAAAAAGTATTTTAATACATCACTTACATTTCCACTGCATACTAGATCAGTTCTGTCAGCACAGTAACAGCTTTCTGTAATATAGCATCTCTAAATTCATCCTTATAAACACTCTCACTATACCTGCAGCAAAACAATTGCAAATAACCTGCTGCAGGATATGCTGCCATCATTATAAATAAACCACAAGTCTCCCATTTTCGTGAGTGATGTGATATTTTTGTGCAATAAAAGATCATAGATATTTAGCTTGTTCGTTTGTATTCAGAGTCTACTCTTTTGTCGTTCTTTCTTTTTTGAACACAGTATTTCAGGCCCTAATAAAAGCGTCTGATAAGTGTATAGTGACGTGACTCTAAATCAGTGTAATTGAAAATCAGTGTAATTTTATTTTATGTGTAAACAAAATGATGGCACAAATACTAGCGACAGAACTTATTCTGTATTGAACATGGCATATTCCTTAGTTGACAGACAAACTAGTTGACAGAATTAATAAAACAAAAAATCTGTCATGGTTTATGTTTTAAGGTAGCTCATCTGTGGCATTATGTCAGCCAGGTCTGAACCCATCCACGGTCTATGTGATGGCATATTGCTTGTGTCAGCCCTCCTGACACGACACTCACAGCCTCTCATTCTCACATCTGCTATAATTAGTCTCTCCCACTCACTGCTGGGTATAGCACACTATGGCAACCGCCGCAATTACACTGAGTTTCACTGGCATGGGGGGGTCAGTGTTTGTCTTTGGGTGTGTTCCTATTTGTGTATGTGTCAAAACCCACATGCCAATCCTTATATCATGTTAGTTCATGTTAGTTCTAGTCAAGGCGAGAATAGCAATTAAGCAGAAAATGTGAATTCGTGTGTGATAAAGTCCTTATTTGTACCGGCTATTATATGAATATGCTAGCGTTGTATAAGCATTATCAAAAAAACATTTTGATGGCAAAAATAAATTAGTGCACAGCTTATTCCATAAGAGACAGAGAAATTCTGTACCTGCTTAAAAATGTTACATTCTTGTTTGCATACAACACACATACAGCAACACTAACTAATATGACAAAATATGATTTTAGTATTTTATTTCACATATTAATACATAATAAATGACCCCATTTTATGAATATGCTGCAACAAACATATAAGGAAGCTATAGGGGTCTATATACGGTGCTGTTTTGTTTGCAGCTGTCACAAAGCTATTCAGAAAAAACGTGATTTGCAGGCAGCAAATGACACACAGTGTAGCAGCTTTTGTTCCAGAATGGTAATTAAACGAAAGCTTTAGCTGTATGTTACTCGGTGTTTGCTTGCTCAATGACAGCGTTCATAAATCTAAATCCCACATCTCAGTGTCAACTAAGCCAAATACCAGCAGTGCTTCGTTTTATTGTTTTTACCGGTTTCAGACCACAGCTGAGTTTTAGTGTTTTGTTCCAGAAAGACTTTAAAGGTACAGTTTTTCTAAAATAAACAATCCTAAAATTTCTATCCTGAAACTATTTTAATTTATAAGTCTATGGATAAAAGTGTCTGCTGAATAAATAATTGTAAATATAAGTTTAACATAACATTTACTAATCATTCATTTCCTTAAATATTGTTCATGTTAGGAATCACAACACGTGTTGTCTTGTGTGGTCTTTGGGTACTTCAATAAACTAGTTTCCTGGGAAACTCTAACCTCTGAAAAACACACCCACTAATCTGAGTGCCGTAATGGGCCAGGCTGGGAGACCTGCGTCTGATAATGCCATTACATCCACTTTACGGTCAGTCACTCAAGTCCTCTGCTGTTATCATCACAGCAGCACAAAACAGCCAGTCAGCAGCGCTGTGTCTTTGTCCTCTAATGACAACAAAGCAGCCTTATGAAGGGGAAAAAACCCATCATCTGACTGTACCAATTGTTGGCACCATTGAAAACAGAAGAACATATAATCATTATTTTCCATGGCCCAGTTTTACTGCTTGTTTCGAGACAGCTGCAGCTCAAACCGGTAGAAAAGTAAGGTCATTTTTAACCCAAACACAGAAGCTTAGTGCATTGTTGCTATGGCTGCTTTTTTATTGGGTGCATGTGCTAATTTGAGTGATTATTCATTTGACATTTTGCTGAGAAAAATGCATTTGTCTCACATCAATTATGGTCAGAGAAAGCTTCATATTTTTGTTTATTAGCTACTGTTGATGGATTAATATAAACTCTGTAAATGTCACTAGGTACATTTTCATCTGATCTAATAGCTAGACAGTTTTTCTTTCTGCAGTGTTATTTATAATATGCAGAACAAATTCAAAGTAGTCACTTTGAAACCTAGAAGAGACAATTGTATTGCTCTTTTATACTGTAGCACAAGATGTTTGATGGAGTTTTCAGTGTTAAATATAATATAGATTTGGGTAAATAAAAAAATCAAGTTCATTGTCACAAACTCATATCAGCTCAAATTTTAATGTAGATTTTAATACATTAATATTTGAGCTGATCTGAGCTTAGTTTGTGACACTGTCGACATTTCTTTTTCTCAGGAGAAATATCTGAGACCCAAGAGACTTGATCTCTGTTTAATCACATTGATTTCTAGGAGAAAGATTTGAGAAAAGAGATTTCTTATGGGTCTTTTGCTTTCTAAAGTACATTGCTGGATTTATAAATTTTATGTAAAAAATAGCTGTCAGTTCGAATTTCTTTTTGGCATTTGCATAATCTGTGTAGGCCTGTAATAAGATTTCTTTTCTGTATACATTTACTGTATAAATGTATACAGTATCTCTTCTGTATGTCTCCATTGAGTGTTGTGATTATGGAAGAATATAATTTAAAAAAATATATTTTTTTAGAATTCTTGTTCTCTTCTTCTCTCCAGTAAAATACAGTCAGGCAATAAACTGGTGCTGACAATCACAACAGACGCCTGCCAGGGAAAAGACAACTTTGTACGCTATCTGGAACACGTGCAGGCCGTCATCACTGTTAACGCCAGCCGACGCGGAGACCTCAACGTCAACATGACATCACCCATGGGCACCAAGTCCATCCTGCTGAGCCGCAGACCACGCGACGACGATGCCAAGGTGGGCTTCGACAAATGGCCCTTCATGACCACCCATACGTGGGGTGAGGACCCTCGAGGAACGTGGCTCCTGGAGGTGGGTTTCCAGGGAGAGACCCCACAAAGCGGCGTGCTGAAAGAATGGACCCTCATGCTGCACGGAACACAAAGTGCCCCTTACATAGACCAGGTGGTGAGGGACTACCAGTCCAAACTAGCCATGTCCAAAAAGGAAGAGCTGGAGGAGGAGTTAGATGAAGCGGTGGAGAGGAGCTTAAAAAGCCTTCTGAGTAAAAGCAACTAGCCATGTGCATGATATCTGGCCTTTCTCTGTCTTCTCTCTGTATTAGCATATATTCCCGGCTCATTCTCTCTCTGCTTTGATCATATTTTCTCTCGTGATTATTTGATGAATGTATGATGTGAGTTCCTCATATTATGGTGTATTTTCTGAATGGTACAGTTTCCCCACTTGGTATTTGGACACTAGCTCCTACAAAATGTATGAATGTCACTATATATCAAACCAAGTCTATCAATGTGCTAAGTAAAGCTCTAGTTTGAACATGTCACTCGCTTCAACATTTTCTTTTCCAACATCGAGACATTTTGGAGTGGCGCCCAAATCCATTTTGAGGATGTCCCACTGAGAAAATATTACGTGCCACTTTTGATGTTCCTTTTTTACAGTACTCTTTACAGAAATGTATATAAAGCAAATATATCTATACTTTAATATGTTCTTGCTTACCCTGCTGTCTTTCACCTCTGCTGTACAGTTTGTGACTGTTTGTGTGACTCTCCTTAAAGTTTAGTAACTTGCAAACAGCGCAGTGATACTTCTTTCTGTTATATTTTTTGTGAGAACAATAAGTTTTTATCCAATCAAGAGTCAGATGTGAGTCATTTTACTGTCAAACAAAGCATATTTCACAGCATTCACTATATATAATAAATCTATTTAGCTGTTTGTTAAAGCACTCGAGTGATTAAGACAATAATGTATATTCTCTCTTCTTTTTCTTACAGTATATATTTTTTATTTCACTCTTTTAATTACTTATATATATATATATATATATATATATATATTTAAATATAGAATTTAATTATTTAATATTTCACTCTTATAATTTATTTGATTTCAACACTTTAGATTTTTTATCGACATATTGTATATGAAATCCACAGTATTTATCCAAATATGTGACCCTGCCTATGAATACCAGGCTAAAGTCTCATCATTTAATAAGTTTCACTTATTAATAAAGATATATCAAGGTTATATTTTCACAGAATATTCTTTACATTATGGATGATTTTATGTAGAAAACAAAATTGACTTTAGCTGGATTTTCAGAGACAGGATCGCATATTATCTACCGATATATAGTTTAAACATAAAAAGTTAAACACAAAGAAATGCACAGTGCTTAAGTCCTCAGACTATTCTGTGAAAATATAACCTTGATATATCTTGCCCACATAGAATTTTGAATGTGACGTTACATCTATTTTATCTATTTTACATGGTCACTTTTAAGAAAAATGGATGACTTTTATTTTGCAGTGGGCTCACACAAAAAAGTTACTCAAGCATTAGAAATGGGTAGATGAAAAATTTAACAAATGTGACGCTCCATCATGTTATCATCATGCTACTGAGGTTTAATAAAACGAGCAGTCACCATGAAAGGGGATTATTCATATGTAAACTGTAAACAGCCTTTTCTAATCCACACATAAGTCTTCATCTCATGTAAGTGAACATCAGTTTAAAAATATAAAAAGTGCTATAAATTTATGATAAAGTCAAACAACACGGGTCATTTTAAGGATTTGAAATTTATTTGTGGCGCAGTTAATACACATCAAGACAATGTTGGTGGGCAATGTTGGCATCCCAATTGAACAGAATCATAGCAAATAAAACGCAAAAGATCTGCTGTGATGTGATCAGAAATAAACAGCAAAAAAGGGTGATGCATGGTCATCGGGGCAGCTGGATGGCTCTGTTTCAAAACCTAGTGAGTTGCCTTTGTACAGTAAGTAGCATGTTGGGGAATTATAAATGCGCCTGACACGAAGGCAACAAAAGGTAAGTAAAAATGATAAAAAAAACCTGGTCAACTTTTAAGGCAGCATCACATTTACTGTATCTTAAAAGGAAAAGACAATCCCTTAAAGCATTGCAAAAAAATCCAATAACAAATTCCATCCATCCCAGAATGCATACATTTATAATATTAATTATGAATAGTTATAGAAATATAAAAATATTAGTACAAAATATTCTAATCGCATGTAGGTTTTGTGTATATTTATACTTAATCAGAGTATTTTGTTTTACGCTTCTCATTTTTGTTAAATATTGTACTTTGTTGTTAGCTTAGCATCAGGCTAATTCTACTGGTAATCAAACCATATAAATGGTAAGTAAAGTCTCTCCTGCACTTAATGAGCAATATTTCTCTTATGCATTAAGTTGCTGCCTATGTATACTGTAGCAGTAGGCAGCAAAAAGCAAGGCAGCTTACTATGCTTTGGAACAGAGCCTATGACTCAAATACTGCCACTCAAATTTCTGTGTTGTTTTTGGTCTATGGTTATGAGGGGGAGATGGGGCATTTCATTTTTGGCTTCCCAAGTTTTCAGACAGTAAAGGCCAAAGGCAATAGTGCAGGAAGTTAACAGCAGCGCTAGTCAACAGTGAGCTAAAGGCAAAACTGGAGCAGTTCATGGTAGGAATGGCTACAACGTCCAGAATGTTTCGGTAGCAAGAGTCGCTCAAGAGGATCTGTCAGAATGCTTCTTTCTGCTGGTCTTCTCGATCATGGTCTCAACCACTGTTGTCGTCTCTTCATAGCCCTTCACTTTTTTATCTGGTGAAAGCTTCTCAACAGACTCCACTACTTCTACCTTCTCATAGCTCATGGAGTCAGGAGGAATGAAACTGTACGATGGCATGGGTGGAGGGCCTCGGAAATTGCTGGAATCGTCAGAGGTCTTGCTCTTGGGCGGCCTGGGGCCTGGAGGAGGGCTTGGTGGTGGAACCGGTGGTGGAATAGGGCTTGGTTCTGGCTCTTTTGCCTTCGAATGAGGCTCTCCATTTTTGGGCTTTCCTTTTCCATCCTCCTTCCATTTCCCATCGTCTTTACCCTTTTCTTGTTCTGCACCATCTGGGGGTGTAGAAGGGGTTAGTGGCTGTGGCGTTGGTCCAGAGGGGGGACTTGGAAGAGGAGAGGGTGTATCAGTCCAGTAAGGGTCGTAAGGCATCATGCCATCTCGAACTGTTACATAGACATGACTGGCGGAAGGGGTGGTTGATAAGAAGCAAGGGTCCAGAAAGTTTGAGTCACCCGTTACTAGGACGTAACGCCCCTTAGTGAAAAAGTCAGCGATGGGCTCTGGTTTCCTAACCCGCCTCATACGATCACGAATGATGTTACAGAGAGTGTCGAAGGCTTTGCTGATCTGGGCCCCGTCAGGCACATCCTCACGAGGAACACATTGCTCACTTCTTACCTCCTGTTCTTCCATCACCTGGTCTTTCTCCTCTTCCTCAAACTCTTCTGCTGTCCTCTCCTCCAGTCCGCTATCTAAAGCTCCTTTGGAAGTGATCTCCTTTTTTTTAAACACTTTCTTGGCCAAGTTCTTCTGACGAGGCTTTACATTGGTGATGTCTTGGATAGCTTGGGCGATATCTAAAAACATTCAAGAAATGTGCTTTTTAAAAGACAAACGTAACTTTGTAACTTCTAAAAAATTAACAAGCATTTTATTGTATATCAGATAAGTGTGTATTAAATGGAATTTGCTCTAGTGTCAAACTCTAGACTCTAGTACGAAACTCTAGTACGAAACATCTATGCATGTATCCCTACTGATAACAAAAACCAGCCTATGCTGGTCTCCCAGCCTGGTTTTAGCTGGGAGCTTTTAGAAGAGTTTTGGCCACGTTTCCAGCTGGTCAGGCTGAACACCAGCTTGATTGACGAGGCTGGAAGACCAGCTTGACCAACGAGGCTGGAAGACCAGCTTGACCAGACTGAAAGACCAGCTACTTACATCTTTTTTTTTTTTGCCTTTATCATTTTTTGACAGGAAAGTGTAGAGAGACAGGAAGTGATTTTGGAGGAGAGAGAGGGTAACGGGTTTGAAAAGGATGCCAGAGCCGGGATTCGAACTCGCGTCGCACCGAAAGTGCGCTGAACATGCATCTGGAGCACTGTCCACTCATCCACAAGCTCCGACGCTACTTACAGCTTAAACCAGCTAAGACCAGCCAACCAGCTAGGACCAGCCAACCACCTTAGCCAGGCTGGTCAATCTTGGTTTTAGCTGGTGGGTCAAGCTGATCTTCCAGCTGGTTTTAGCCTTTTTGTTTTTAGTAGGGATGTGAAAGTAAACAATTGCAAGCTTAATGCTATACTGTGATGTTTGGGATGTTGGCTTTTCATAGTTAGTTGCTGGTACGCTGGTGTCCCTACCAAGCTTCTTATCGTCGATAAGTTCACTCATGTAGACTATGAAAATGGTTAAAACCATTTTCTATTCCATTTTCAATCTTTTGTGGCTCTGTACAAACAGCAATGACTCAAGTGCTTCACACTCCTCAATGTGGTAGCATGAGCTCACACATAAAGGTCATTGTCATTTATCATCGTTAACAGGGCCAATTCAATGACCTTAAAAGCAATTGGACTGTGTTTCTGATTTCAACCCGTCTGAGAGGGATAACACATGAGACACAGACGGAGTGGGCATGACTGACAGCCGAGTGGGTGGAAATCTTCGTTGGAGCCACCAGCTGCTGGCTGCCGATTTGTTGCATGTTAAGACTGCCATAATGATGCAGTCATGTTACATAACCCCCTCCTCCCCATAGGTTCTCACCTTTTCCTTTCCTGCTCGTGCTAGGACTATGGGTGTATTTATAATTGGTTGTTAACAGGGTAACGGGTGTTCCAATTATTGCTGAATTCAATCTGTGACAGGAAGAGAGAAAATCAAAATATAAATATACACAAAACATTGACAGTGATACACATTTCATGAAGAACAAAATTGCACGTCTTGTAAATATACTAAAATATCTGTAAGGCACTATTCCTGGACAGATAAATAAATACTTTAATTGCAGGGGTGTAAGAAGAAACTGTCCACAAAACCCTTATGGCTATGATGAAAATGTAGTTACACTGCCACTGTGTGGCATCAAGAATATAATACAATAACTAGATTACAAACAACTAATCTTATAACTACCATACCAAACTGGTACTTTAAGGAAGAAAGTATTAAAAACACAGTAAACATTTATATTAAAAAACTTTTAAAATAATGATTTATAGATAGTTGAAGATGTAAGTGTTCTACGTACTACTGTGTAACGTACTGCAATTTCCAAGAAATATGTGCTAATATGTTATCTAGAATTAGCCATGATATTTTAAATCGCCCATGGTAACAATATTGTGCAAATTAATCATCACAGTAAACTGTAGTAAATACCAGTAAAAGTTCAACCATTATTCAACACTGCTGTACAAATGTATATATATAACCTCATTACCACAATGCACTTGGATGATGATGATGATATTCTCACCTGTTGTCTTCATTCTCAATGATTCTCTTGTATCTCTCGAGTTCATTCTCCAGAGAGGTCTGGTATATGGCCAGATGTCGACAGTTGTTGGTGTATTTCTCGAGTGACTTCTCGGCCTCTTCAGTGTCTTTCCTGAGGCACTCGATCTGTTCATTGTATAGCTGGATTTCATCATCATAGCTCTCTTGTGTGGTCTTGATGGTTTGGTCCAGCACAGAGGTCTGAAATAAACACATGGCCATGTCTCTCTATCTCTCTGTCTCTCTCTATATATACTGTATATACAGTGTATAGATAAAGTACATATGAATACTGGTTAATAATTATAAATGTAATCTTAAAATTAATTGTTGGAATACCATCACTAGCATAAATTCATTGTTGGAATACTTATTACACAATACACATCAAGTGATTTCTACAGTTTCGAGACTGTACCTTCAAAAAATTGCAGGTCTGTTTTTATAAGGTCACATGGAAACAACAGCAGTCTAACTAATAAATGTAATTGATTAAATAATGTAATAGATAATCCATTTTCAAACTGGATGTGAAACTTACCAAATCAGGCAGAAAGGCTAATAATTTTTATCAAAATGTACTAATTCTATTGACCTCCTGTTGAGATGCATTGATGCAAGTTGAGATGAATACATTTGTCATCACCCACTGTCATGGAGATCTACAGTACCTCCTTCTGCAGTCGCTGTTTTTGAGCCTGCAGCTGGTAGATGGCGCTCTTGTACTCCTCCAGCTGACTCCTCAGACCAGGAACCCGCCTTTGAGCGGTAAGACGCTCTTGTTCCTGTGCAGAGAAAGAAAGGAGAGAGAGAGCCTTTCACAATCTGATCACATTGAGGTAAAATATGTCACTTATAGAGCTGTCAAGTCCAGACACTAGACAAAAAGCTCTGAAGGTCAAACATGTCTTAAAGCTAGCCTTTATTAAGAGAATATCCAGAATATAGAAGATAACACCAACATCACAGGTTTGATTCAATGCTCCAATGCAAATCTTATTTAATGTAAAAATTTTAAACATATTTATACATTCACATGTATTTGGCACACACTTTTAAACACTCAAAGATTCATTGGTAGTTCCCATGTGTGAACTACCCAATGGCATTTTTATCCTAAACATTCATTTAAACATTATTTATTTATTTTTCTAGAATTTCACAGAATTAACTATTTTTAAGCAAGGGAACAGAATCTCTTATGCTGGTCTTTATGTCACTGTTATATAAAGGACATTAGAAGTTTGAAGAAGGGGAATAAACGCAATCCGTTCTGCCACATCCCTCACCTCCTTTAAGAAACGACTAAAAACACACCTCTTCCATGAACACCTGACATCATTAAAAAAAAAACTCTCTTCTTTCCTCTACAGGTACTTATCTAGCACTGCAAAACATTGTAAACTTAGGAAAGCTCCTCTTAGTACTATTGTTGCCGCTTTTGATGTGTCGCTTCATTGTCTCCTAATATTTGTAAGTTGCTTTGGATAAAAGCGTCAGCTAAATGCCTAAATGTAAATGTAAATGTAAAAAACAGTTTATTTTCACTTAGCGTTATATGTGAAATGTTATTACTATCACTAACATAAAATTATATGTCAATGGGAGAATGAAAATTCAAAATGACCACTGTGAACTTATATTAGGTTCACTGCATTTATAAGTCAACATTTAGGCAGGCATTTTATTTTTACAAGTTATTATTTTGGCTTTTAAACATTTATTATCTAACATTGCTGTGATTAACACTGCTGTTTCTTATGAAACAAAAAATGATTTGCATGTACTTTGGAGACCGAATACTTCAACAGTATTTGGTATACCTTTGACTACCTTTGGAATACAACAGTATTTTGTTGTACCTTTGACTTTTTAATTCAGATTTCTTTCAAAATGTATCAACTTCCAAAAGTCATGTAAAAAAGCCTTAAAATCTAAGCCAACACGTTTCTCATGTCTAAACTCTTTCTGCAAGTTTTAATGCTCACACATACACATGCATTTATATTCTGGTGATTGATACTTTTTTCTACGAGAAGTTACATTTAAAGTTTTGACTTTTTAACCTTCAACACAGTTTTTTATTTTTTTACGAATTTCTAAGTGATTTCTAGATTTGAGTCGTATTTAAGTCCTACTGTATACTAGATCCATTCAAGATGAAAAATCAAGTATCAACTTATTTACTCTTTTCTAATTGCAATGCATTTTATTCATTGTGGTGGCTGAAACAACCATCTAATGAAAGGGCAAGTGTTATTTCATCAGTAATACAGGCTAAATTGACAGTCCATATGTGCTGCACTAAAAAGTACATTTCCAGTCATAAACCTGGAGCCCAAATTGAATTTACCTTGTAAAGCTATTACAGGTGCTAGTGGTTTTGTTTGGCCTTTGAAAAGCAAGAAAATGTTGTGGACATGAATAGGAATTGAATTTGATAGTTCAAAACAATGTTAAAAATGATAAAAGATTTAAAATGTTGAAATGGTGAACTGTTTCTTTTAAATGCTTAGACTGTTGCTTGAAAAGGCAAGCATCACTATTGCTATTGCTTAGGGTCAGACTTTTCAATCATATCCCCTTTTTTTAAATGGCTGTGCTAGAAAGTGCCAGTAGACTAGCAATTTCTGAAACATTTAAAGCATTTTGACATTTAAATGCATTACAATTTTGCCAGGCTGATTGGTTTTTTGCTTTAACAGGTGTACCAATACAGTGCCTGGTCAATGTAAATATTTATGTTTATTTGCATATTGCTCATCCTGCTGTGTAATTTTTAATATTGGCATTAACCCATATTTGTCAATGACTAACAGAGACTTGTTGTTGTCATCTGTTTATAAAGTTTAAAGATGAACTTAATACAGCTCTGGGTCTTTGTCAGCACCCCTGCTGCTCTTGAACGAAGCATTGCTGTGACACAAGAACATAGGTGTCATCTCACAGAGAGACTGATGACGCAGGGCACATTCAGAACACTGCGCTAATTTCCATGGCACCGCTGCCACCCAATTCATATTCTATGTGACACAAGGAAGTCAGTCTCGGCCTCGAGGTGTTAAGAGCCAGAAGGTCACCTTACCTCTGAGATCGACACATTTGCCAACAGAGGAATAGTTTGGTTGATCTGATGCAGAATGTTGAGATATGTCTGAATCTCAGCAAGGTTCTGTGAGAAAAAACAAGAGACGGGATTAATGGAAATAAATGGAAATACAACTCACCAATGAGATTGAAAGCATTTCACACAATGTTTAGATATACAATTGTGATAACAATTGCAAATAAAAAAGTACAGATCCTGTAACATTTGGACACCAAAGCCATGTTTCTTTTTTGTACGAATAAAATGGCATGTAATAACTGTAAGTACTGTATCGTTAGAAATAAAAATAAAAAAGCCAGTATCCCAAAAATACATCAAAACTGTAGAATATTAGAATTACATGACAATTCAGGTGACATTTATCTAAAATAAATCATAACTATTTTACATTTAATCATATTTAGTATAGTCCCCCTTTGTCTACAATTTGTATTATTTCCTTTATTTTATTCCTCAGTTCATTTTATGAAGCAGCTCACTCCAAAATACTTTTTAAACAGTACTTAAAGAGTTCACATATGGGCCCTCATTGGCTGTTTTTCTTTATTATTCATGCATTAAAAACATTTTTAAAAATGTAGTTTTCCAGTGAAAGAAATGAATATGTTGGCATAATTAAATGGCTTAGTCTATAAAACTAATTTCAAACATTCAGACGTACACCTTTCGATCATAAGAAACATCAAGTGACCAAACTGATGCTGATGACATTCCAGCTTTATTATACTTTGTGTGCTTATAGATGATACATTTTTGGTACCATTGCACAACATTAAGTTTGAGGATACTGTCTTTGCTACAGACACTTGTTTTTAAATTACATTCTTCTAACACTAAACCTTAATACCAAATGCAAAATGTTGGCTATTGTCCTAGGTGAAAAAGTAAACAAGGTCAATAGACAAGTGTCACTAACAGATTATATAAAGGAGATTTGACTAATATACAAGAATGACTTTTATTTTAATTCTAAAGTCTTTTTGCATCTGTGCTTTACAACTGATTTCCCATTAAGTGCACACAAGAGCTTTCCAGAAGCTGCACAACAGGGATTGTGGTTGCCTCCTACCTTTTTGTGTCTCTCTTTGGTTGCATTGACATCATCTTGGAGAAACTGCAGCTGGATTTGATACTCGAGGTTTCTCAATAGCACCGTATCTGCTTCCTGCAGTCAGGAGAGCAAATACACTCGTAAAGTTGTGTTACACAATTATTTTTAATGTGATAATGCACCCAACAGTGGTGAAGATATTATTCTGCATTTATGTCCTAACTATTTATTTGTATAAAACTTGGCAGTAAATAAGAAATTAAACAGAGGTACAGTATAAGGTATTTTTCTCGTCACACTTTCTCCCATTCGTACATTCGTTGCTAATGGGTGCCAATAAACAGAAGTGAATTTCCTATCATAGGATTACTCATCAAAAACACACTAACAAAACAGAAACAAGGCACTAGATTATAATTTAAAAGTGATGAATCCACCGCAGTGATCAAACATTAAAAGTGCTGATTTATTTCTTAGAATTCCCAACACAATCTTATGGCATTTGTATTCGTTTGTACGATCTTATTAATACGTGTTAGTATGATCTGCTTCCGTGCCAGTGACAGTAAGGCTTATGGGTGGGGCTTTATTAATGCTTTTTTATAATAATTGTATGTTTTTGTACATTTCAAATAAGCCACTTTGTAAAATAGTTACAAATTCCCAGAGGTTTAGATTGGAATACAACATACGAAAAGGAATTACATTTGTATCTGTAATTTTAGGCTCTGTAAGACGGCTCTTTTGAAAAATTTAATGCAGTTATTCTTGAATATTGTATTATTCAGAAGAATTATTATCACTGATTATTACGCCTAATAGTAATACATTTAATGAACCTTACTGACTTAAAAAACTGATGTTGTTGTCATTTGACAACATTGATTACATAAGCCCTTTGAAGTCTTGCATTGATTTACATTACAGTACATTGATTTTCCCACAATTAATGTTGTTTTAGGCACTCTGCTTTGTGACTTTATTTTAATGCAGCTCAGGGAATGGTTTATCATTTACCTTATTGAGCTGTTCCAGTGTGCGCCTCAGCTGCTCTTGATATTCACATTCATTTCTGTATCTGTGGACAAGACAGGGTCATTGAATTACAGCCGTCATGCGTGTTAATGGTACTATTATTACTGGCTTATTCTGACCTATACTGTAGCTACAAGACTCTTTATTGATTTAGTAGTCTGTGCTGCAATGATTTCCTTTTTTTGTTTGTTGCTTCTGATCGAAATTACTTATTTTACAGTATGTAGCTACTTTATTAATTTAGCTTTTATCCAAAGGAACTTGGAAGAAACCAGAGTTCATGAATGGACTGTACATGATAAACCTGCAGAATGTCCATGTTGTAACTAAGCTAACTATATAACAAAAATATCTTGGCCATGTTCTTCCAGATGCGGTATTGTGGGATGCCATCACACCTACGACATTATTTGAGTAAACCTACATGTGTGGATCTTAAAACTTGACTTAAAACTTGACGTATTGGTGCTAAATATACTAGTTGACAAATTATTCTTGATAAGCCAAGGTTTTAACATTTTTAAGGAAAGAATTCATTTTAAAAATAATAATGGCATTCCATGCTTTTATTTTGTAAATAACAGTAAGATAGTTGCAGTCATTGCTACAGAACACACTGTCTGGGTTTATTTAGTGACTTAAATAAAAGCAACGTATTTTTCACGTTTTCTAACCTGTTGTTGTACTCATCCAGCACGCGTTCAGCATCTTTAAGCTCTCTCTCCAGCTTGCCGCGGTCAGACTGCAGTTCTCTGATGCGCTGTCTGTTGATGCTGATCTGCTCGCTGAAGGCCTCCTCCAGTCCGGACGCCTCCTCCATGCGCTGAAGAGTCTCCAGCTGCTTGCGAAACACGGCATTGCGCTGCTCCAGCACGCGAGCACGGTTGATGTAACGTGCAAAGCGGCTGTTCAGCTCCTGAAGACTCTCCCAGCCAGGAACGGACGCTGTCCCGACGGTAGGAGCAGTCTCCGTCTCCGGGCTGCTGGGCTCCTCGAAGACGTCGGAGCGTTCATACTTCTCTTTGCGCACCTCGCGCAGGTAGCTGGTCTTGAACATGCCGCGTACGGGATGGTGTCCTTCTGCTTGTGTGCTTCACCCCTCGGCACCTTTAGTGTGTGAAAACTAGGGTGCTCACCCTCCGCTGTCTCATGCTAGACTAAAATCTGCCCATTCGGGCAACTGGGCCAAATAGCTAAACACTTCAACCTGTTATTTCACATGGCATCACCTATGGATTCTTCCAGTGAAGTCCTGTGCATAAGGCCAGCAAAGCTCGGTTAGCTTCCACTGAGCAGTCCTTTTGTTTCCAGATCAGTGGCTTTGTCTACAAGCACAATGATGCACTTCTATAGCAGTCTATTTAACAGTGAAAAATTGCAGGGCCTGCTGTTTCATGGGATAAACAACAATATTTAGATTGCACACACACACACACACACACACACACACACACACACACACACACACACACACACACACACACACACATTAGCCTAATGTAACTACAAAATAAATAGCATATACTTACACAGTGGTTTTAGTAGGATTGTGACAATTCTGTAGGATTGTTTGATACTAGTCAAGTTTGGAAACATTTAAACAAAATGGTTATCTACTGAAATTACCTTTTTATGGTTTGAAATAAGACAAATTACTGCAAACTGTTCACAATAGGTTATTGTGGTTTGAATTATCAAACAGAATAACCATTTGAGAAGTCTGATGGGGTATAAAAGAACATATAAGGATGTAATTTTCCCCTGATTAAAAAGACTGAAAAAGAATCAAATAGATCTTTAGAAAAATATGTTTAAAATCATGTACACTCGCCTGAGAGCGATTTCAGCAGCCTATAAAATCCATTTAATTTTACTTTTAGAGTGCCTTGCATCATAAAAGCTGTGATGTTATCTCACAACATGAGAATAACTTCAAGTGACTTTTTCACTTTAATAATATAATATCAAATGTGATATAAAAACAAGAAAAATTGTTTTTCCAGTTAAATTTTAAATAATGTCAGTATATAGTTAATGTGTTATTATAATAATAAAAAATAAGTATTATTATTGTTATTATTACCAATACTATTATTATTATTATTATTATTATTATTATTATTATCGATTGACTGGAATAAACGATGCTTCCACCAAAGAAAAATAATGTACAGTATTTTATATAATATTAATGTCAAAATGTACAATTAATAGTGTGTCACAGTTGCACATTTATTAGTATTTTACACAGTTTTTCACGGTCCATTCAATCAAAATTCAGAGTTGAAACCATCCATTATTAAAAGCTGTTGGAGCTAATAAGCTTACAGCTGTCCACGATCTCTCTGGCACCCTGAGAGTTTCATGGCCCTGCTCAGGTGAAACTGCAGGGCTGAATAATTTCCATCAGGGCTTTGGGGTTCTCTGCCACGCTCTGATTGGAGATGAAGATACTCTCTGACATAATGAATTATTATCACACTGGAACAGCCTCAAGTGATTGCTCAAAGCAAATGCTGGCTGAATTACACTCTCTCTTACTTTAAAGGAAAGAGTCTGCTTTCCAAATACACATGCTCTTTGACATTGTGAGAGACAAGATTAGCTTGAAGCAAATGAGAGGAGGGTGCAGTTCAGTGTGTGTAATACTGGGCGCCTATTATTAAATCCCCACAGGGAGATCGATGGGCTTTGTGTCATTCAGAATTGATAATACACAATGAGGAATATTTGTGCGTCAACTTCGGTTAGATTTCACAGTGATTCACAGAAGTGTGCACAAACATGGCAGATGAACAGACAGCATTTCTCAAAAAGAATGAATAAACACATTCAGGTTGCACAAATCTCATCCAGCACACCCACAGGGCAACACTGAAAGGTTGTATTCAGCACCACAATACTGTCTGTTCACTGGTGCGCGCACATACACACACACACACACACACCTTTATCACCTACACTTGACAGTTCTCCAATAATTTAAGTTCTGTCCAAACATAAGACATTTATTAAACTCTGCTAACAAATTCAACACACAAAGCATAGATATAGTTGATTTGGCAGGCAAGGTAAATAGAAACATGTAATCAGTCCAACAAGTCAAACCCAGCAAAAACAGTAATCTGATATAATAATCCAAAAATAATAATCCGGTAATCTGACAATAATCCAAATAGGCAAGCACAACGGTCATAAAGGCAATGAAACAGGCAATTAAAAAACACTTAAAGTTTTAAGACAGTCAGTTACACTTTATCAAAAATATAGTAATACTTATAATATGTTGGCCAATAATTTAAAAAACAGGTTTTATTTTATATTTCACAAAACATGTATTCAGTGCCTGCCATTTGTTTGTAGCTCATACCAAAAATAAATGCCAACCAGTGCAATGACATAAAAGCCAGACCTGAATTGGAGTACCTTGTGAACAATTGTGGCTTTGTTGTACATTTTTTGACTTGATGTTGCTGCACATGCTGTTTTTTTAAAGTACCCTAACATCAGAGGTAAACTCCAGCAAATGCATGACTGCTATCTCTTCCCAGCCTTTCTTTCTCATTCGTTCCATAAAGCTCAGGTTGTCCTCTGATTCCACTGATCTGTGATCTGACCTTGCAAATGAAATGCCTGCTGACATTTTACCGCTCACCTAACAGGTCATGGCACTCCCATTTAGGTCATGCAGTCTGTTACATGCAGTCTACACAACTACATCCATAAACCCTTTTTTCAACTTTAAAGATTTATACATACTCTGATGTAAGTGTTGATAGTCATTTTAAAGCCTATGATTTCCTATTATATTATTTTGCTATAGTGCAAATGGCACAGTGAAAATCATTTCTATCGTATATACTCTGTATAAGCTGCAAAGGAATCTTTTTCTCTTTTTTTATATTAACTGACTGCCTAACCTGGAGAAAGTACTATTTACTGTTGGTAATAGATAGAAATGAGATAGATTAGCTGCATTGATTTGTTATGGTCTCAAGTGTTTTGTTTCTTTTAAATAAAAACGTCAATAGAGTTAGTTGTCTCATAAGGGGTTGTTATAAACAGCTCTGTCAGTCCGAAAGAAATAATGAAAAATGTGACAAAAATCATTATTGCGGCTTTGACTATCTGCACTCGTTATAATTGCAAGGCCACTCACATTCTTTATTAAAAATGTTATTGACACATGATGTGTTCCCATTGCAGTCTAGGCTTGAGATGAAATTCATGTAGTTTTCTTGTCCCACTGCAAGAATGTCATTGCAAGAGCGTCATTACTTAAAAAAAGAAAAAGAACAACATTAACAATACAGCTACACATTTTGTATAGCCCGGGATTAGTATTATCTAGGGACCTCTAGTCATTTGTAATAATTGCGGAGGTTGTCTGTGATCTTAATCCCGTGCGAATCGGCCATCTCTGTAATTTGGTCAGCATTTGGTGGTCGTATATCATATTTTCAAGGTTTTTTCGAAGTTTTAAGTGTATTTTGGGTGCTGGATATCGCTGTACACCGTACAACAATACAATCTGCAGAAAGAAAAAGCTAAACGCCACGAGACGAGCGGGGAAAAAGAATGAATAGATGGATGACGTATAGCGGCATTCTTTTTATGATATGACATACATACCTTTACATATATGCCTATAATATGCCTATAATGACAGGTCAATAGTCTATTCAAAATAGTGCACAATCAAGCGAGGAGGTTTATATCATAATTCGAGGTTACGGTTCCATCTAGTCGCCCAGTGAAACCATATTTCATATGTTACGTACTGCTTCGCCATCATATCCGGGAGATAAGTCGGTAAATTCGAGTAAAATCACAGACTTCGCTTATCCCGTGCCAATGCGCCACACGAAAATCAGACGCGGGGGGTAATTTCTAAATCACACAAGGTCCCCAGATAATACTAATCCCCTGCGAATAGGGCGTCTCCGACATCTAAAACACAATGAGTTGCCATGCTGGTATGCCAACCAACAGGGGGCATTACTGACTGACAGTCAAAATCACCCATAAACTCAAACATGAAATCACACAGTTTGCAGTGCATTGGTCACAGAATAAGCTTTTAGGATATATGTATGTGTCACGGTTTCACCCTGCACCTCCCGTCTGAACTCAATTTCCCATAACACCTTGCACCTCTCCACACCTGTTACTCATCATCCGCCATCATCCTGATTCACCCGCACCTGATCACAATTACCTGCACTTCTATTTAAACCATGTGTCTTCAGTTTGTCTTTGTCTGGTATTGCTGTTCCATGTGGTTTGTGCTCTGTTGGTTCCTGTTTGGCTTTATAAAACTGTTACCTGTGTGGATATTTTTGCCTGGGTTTTTGTTTATAAAGATCGTTGCCTGTGTTTGGATTAGCGTGTTCTTATGGATGTTTTTGTTCCCTATTTTTTGGATTGACTATTTAAGTTTGAATTTAAGAAGTAAACCTGTGTTCACCTGACCTGTTTGACTCTGACTCTTACCTGACTTGTAACAGTATGTAGGTTAATTTGTTAATTCTGGCATCATTTACAATGCTTATGGGTTTTTTTCAGGCAGGACAGCAACATATAGAAACCATCAAGGTTCATGTGTTTACTGCATGTCGATGTAGTGACACAGGTGTAAATAATGGTAAATAAAGCTTCACGTCTATACATTCACAGTCAGGGTTATTTTTCTGAATAAGACGTAAAGCATGCGTTTTATTTCCCAATGTCTTTATATTGAATGACATCTACATCAGACTCCACAATCTACAGGATTTTATTACCATGTGCAATGGCAGTGTGCCATGTTATTTGTATATATTGTTGAGTCAAAATTTAGTTTATCTTAACTGTTTCAAAATCCAAGCCAATAATAAAACGATTGAATCGTTTATTGTCATTGTTGTTGTATAACACATTCAGTGTGGTTATGCAATTATGCATACCTTGTTTAAGGCAAATTAAGTTTTATGTGCAATATCATGCCAATTCGCTGGTATGATTTGTTATACCGTCATAAAACATAACCTACTCTCAGTTTATTAAGATGATAACTGTCACTGCAGAAATTGAGTACACACTTAAAAATCTGGTCTACAATTTTTTAAAGAATTCATTTTAGATATTTTTAGAAATTACAGTAACATAAAAATTTTTTTATACATTTTTATGATGTTTAGGAATGGTGACAGTTAACAGTTATTAAGCTGAGAAAATGTATGATTTAATTAAATAACAATTTACATGCTTAGGAGAGACTTCAAATATAAAAATTAATGACTGGTGAGGAACTGTTTTATCATTAATATCTGATAACTTCCTAATAATAAATGTTTTTTGGGCACACTAACATGGCAGTGTGGTGACTTCTGTGTTATGATGCCATGCACAATTCAGTTCCTTATTGTAGATGTGTGGATAGATCGCCCCATAATGAAAAAATCCCCCCAAATGGCTTGTTGTAATGGCTGTAAGTTCTGCTAACAGGTTCTGCTAAAATTCATGATTTAAAGAAGTTCAGTACTCAAAGTTTCAGTAATTTCATAGATATAAGTGTAGGAGGACCTTGACCATGTCTGACTGATGACTTTTGGAGTCTATGACTGTAGAATGTCTATAAATGTTGCTAATGTAATACATTCTGTAGCTTTTAAATGACAATGAACATGAAGAACAAGATACCCACAGTAGGCTATTGGTTATATACTATACATTTCCCCAAAATATATGTCTTTATTCAAATACTTTTTAATTTTAAGGTAAGCACTTTGTTTTTAAAATGATTCTCTGTGACGACCCAGACAACTGCTGGCCTCTGCATGGCCACGCCTGGCTCCGCCCCTGATGATGTCACTTTCTAATCTAGAGCTTCTGTCAACAAATAATACATTACAAATACTAAAAGTAAACTCTACACCATTTCCTGCAGTTCGATGTCTGCATTCTTTCTTTCTACTTGCATGAATACAGCGTTCCTGTAGCTCATTGGTTAGATCATGGTGCTAACAACACCAAGGTCATAGGTTTCCATGAGTCTCTTTGGATAAAATGTATTAACATAAATAAATGGGTGTGAGTGAAACACACTGTTGCACCAATAATCGAAAATGCAAATAGCAAAGACAGAAGAAGAAAATGATCATTTTCAAATTTAAACAGCACCTTCCATTTTAGTCAATTTAGTCAAATAATTAGTAAGAACAACAGTTGAGGCAGGAGATAAGAGTTACATGCTGTTTGTGATTCTAACTTTTCCCAATGATTATCCTCTCACTGGCCACTGTCAGTGATTATATTGTCAGAAGTGCCTGCTGAAGGACAAAGAGAGGAACACAAAAACACAACAGGCGAGCAGTTACTGTGGCTTTATTCAGAATGAAATACTTACTGCATTGTATACACTGTACACTGCCTACTATTTTAAAAAAAGTATTTTACAAAAAATGTTGTCACATGAACTCATCACTGTTGTCACATGATCACATCAAGATGTCATATCTTTAAAAATCCAGCCAATGAGATGTTAAAATTGTGTCTATAATTACTTTTGGTTTAGTCACCCTAAAGGGTGTGAAACAGTATTTTAGACATTGTGATCAATGCAGCAGGTCACATACAAATCCAATAATCAAGTGACTTGCTTGCAAAAATATTTTAATAGGCATGCGTATCCGTGGCTACCTATGATATCCCATAACCCTGTTTAGTGTTTGGTCCATTTTAAAGTACATTAATTTATCAGTGTCCATTATTAATTTTATCAATTGATTCCATCTCTGCGGTTAAATATAATTATAGTCACATGTGCTTATACAGTAGTCTTTACTTTTTTTTAAAAAGTATGACATTATGCTGCTACACAGTCTGAGCAAATCATTCATTGACTTTACATAGACTACTCTAATATTTCCTTTTTTCATAATTGACCATAAAAGCTTTTTTTATTTGGATTTAAAATGTCATCCTTTTAAAAGCAATGCATTGTACTGCTTCGATTGTCTGTGCTAAATACTAAAGTATTCATGGCATTAGGCGACACTTGTGAGACTGTAAGAGTGCGTCATCGCACCCTTTCAATGAACAGGTGGGTGTCATCCGTGCTTGAGCATTAAACACGTCAATCTTCAGAGTTTCACATCTGCCACCAGAGGGAGAGAGAGCAGATCCGAACTGTGCAGCTTCACCGCCGCCTACGTTAACACAAGATGATGTAGTGTATTGCAAGAGGACCTGATGTAGTGTATTACAAGAAAAAACGTCGGGAAAAAAGCGACAATGGCAGAAATCACGTATCTTTTAAAAGTCGGTAAGTTTATGCACAGCTTACGAGATGAGAAATGATTTTTGAACGGATCACGTAAACAAAAATATATAGAAATACGAGGTAACAGAAAAGCGTCAAGTTATAGTGTACTTTTTAAAAATGTTTCAAATGTAATTTATCTAATTATTATTTACAGTACTTTATCACCAGATTAAAGTACTGATTTTACCTGATTGAATTAATTAATTATTGATCAAGAAACAAACAAATAGGCTACTTTATCTGAAACAGTTTTGTGCATATTAAATGCGTAGGAGACATTAAATGCATTGTGAGACGTTGATAACAATTTTAGGTATTCTTACGCATTATATGTTTTTATAACGCTTTAATGCACCCTAACAGTTTTTCTTAGAGATTACTGTAACCACAGAGACGATACATTGTAACGCTTATATGCTCAATATTATACATTTCAAGAATATAACGCGTCATAATTCTAATTAACGTCAAAGTTGTACTCTTCAATGGAGTAATTGATAATAAATAGATATAGACAAGTACACATTTTTACTTTTCTTTCTTACTCCAGTATATTATAAACCATAATGAACAGTTTTATAACGCATTTAAAGGCTCTATAAAAGATGTAATCAAAATCTTATTTAATAATAGATGAATAATATATGATGTGGGGTCTCCAAAAAATGTATGTTTCTTATTTTACTAGAGATGTAAAATCAACACACAATTTTTACCTTAATCTAGCTGTTTGAATAACAAAAGTGATAATAAAATATTAACAAAAAGTGATTTTGATAATATTGCGACAGCATGCTAAATGACATGCAAAAGCAGTAATTAAGTAAAACCCTTGTAAGAAAATTGTCAATGACAGAGCTCGTCGGATAGGATGACACACTTTTACATCTAAATGTTGCTGTTCTGCAGTGAAGCCTGATTTTTTTACTGCTTTAGTGTTTCAGGATGGTGTCTGAATGCTCTAATCTGCACTAATGTTTTTTCCTTCTAAACAGACTAATTATAATTTGGCTTCGTCATGTTTCTTCGCTGTATGTGTTAGAATTTGCACCATTGCTTACGTTTAACAGCAGAAGTAACTATTGCAGTATTTCATCTGTATCTGGCGATCGTACTGTTAAAAGTGCATTGTATGATTTTCAAACCAAAATACATTCTTCTGTTACAGCGTAATATGATTAATACTATTATCTTATGTTTTGTGTTTCATGTGCAGTGTGTGACCTGCTTACTGTCATAGGACGTGAAATCTGATTCAGCTTTATAAAACTTTCACCTGAGCAAGCCTGGATCATGAGCGGTAATAGCTAGAGAAGACACAAGATACAGCATATTTCCCTTTTTTCTGCAATGGATAACACAAATGTCACTCATTTGGCGGCTGTGTTCGTGAACCCTCATAATCAAGTGCCCATTCTTGATGTGCATGATACTCTAGACACAGACTTCTACGACATGGACTATGGTGTTCCAGCGGAGGAGATGCCTGACACCACCCAGGGGCTGGCGTACTTCGTGGCCACCATTGTTATTGGAATTGTCCTCGTCTGTATAATGCTAGTGTGCGGCTTTGGCAATTTCCTGTTCATTGCCACTCTGGCCCGGTACAGAAAACTCAGGAACATCACCAACATACTGATCGCTAACCTGGCCATCTCTGACTTCATAGTGGCTGTGGTCTGCTGCCCTTTCTTGGTGGATTACTATGTAGTCAAACAGCTCTCTTGGGACCACGGGGAAGTGTTGTGTGCCTCTGTCAACTACCTCAGGACTATGTCTCTGTATGTGTCTACCAACGCTTTACTGGCCATTGCTGTTGACAGGTTGGTTTGCTTTGGAAAGCTCTCTTCTGTTGGCAGTACACTGACATGAAGAAACAGACAGCCTGAGTCTGTGCTTTGCTCTCACTTATTTAGCAAAATATAGTTTTTTGTTCACATTTATTTTGTTTATATTCTGTAACAAAAAGCTTCCCTGTTATTTCATACTATTTATTAAAATGGTATCTATGATTATGGAGATCCAAACAAGTGAACAAATCATTGTTTTAGCAACAAGAGTTGCCAAATATAGGCAATTCTTAATCTAACGGCAATTAAGTTTAAAACTTAAGTTAAGTTTCCTAAAATCCTGTCAACCAGATGGACAAATTGATATTGCACTGTAAATATTTGGCTGCAAAGTACAATTTGGCTAATTAAAATAGCTAATTCAAAAGTTATAGTTCTGTTAAATAAACTAAATCTACCAATCAATTAAATGGACTGACAGTGTTAATGGTGACACATAAAAGACTGTTTGGATTATTTCTTCAATAATATCAGTGAATCTTTCAGGCATTATATCAAAAATCATTTACAGAGGCAATTTGTTGCTATTTGTATATTAAAGATGCCCTGAAGAAATTATGTTTCATTGTCAAACAACAATTTTGTATATCTTACATAGGCTGCTTTTAATGTCGGTTTCTGTTAAATATAGTAACCAGAAAATATGAATGATCTGAGACAATATACAAGCAATAAAATTTGTTTTAGACAGTAAAGGGATAGTTCACCCAAAAATAAAAATTGTCTTCTGTGTTCTGCTGAAGCAATAAAGTCATACAGGTTTGACATGAGGGTGAGTAAATAATAAAAGAATATTTATTTTTAGGTGAACTATCTCTTTAAGTCAGACAATAGCTGTCATTTTGCATAAAAAAAAATCAGCTTTAGAGAATATATTGCTACATAATCGTCTCATAAAACAGATTTGACAGAAGAGGTTTTTTTTTAACCTAAATACATTTTGAAGTAGTTCCCCAGACAATTAATGGACATGGTTTCATTACGACAGGCCAAAGTTTGTTCGAACTTTATCACAGTCTTTCTAAATCGCTAAGGGACACAAGAAGATTACATTAGTCTTGAGGTTTGAGTTGACTGTAATGACTGTAGTGCATTATTAAGCAAAATTCAGGGATTTAAAGTTACACAGGGGGTTTCTGACATACCTAGACAGATCCTTAATAATCAAGTGAGACGTGCGAACTAGATTTTCACTTCAATGAAGGAAATATCAAAGGCCACAGATGTGGGTAACAGGGTTGTGGTAAATTTTTAGTCTTCAGTTCTTTGTAAATGAAATTAGAGCCACTTAACATGGCATCTGAATAAGAACAGATTAACCTGACAGCTTACTACACATATTGAGTGTACACATGAAAATGCACTAACCAAACTAAAAAAAAATTTTTTTTTAGATATTTTAATTTTTAAAGATTTTAATTTTGGATCCTTTTTAAAAATAACATTTATGTGTATTGCTATTCAAGTGTTACAAATATTTATTCTTAATTTTTAGAACTTTCCATCAATATATAGTTTGAAGTGAATACTGAATGCTGTAAAGCGGTGTGGCAGTTAACAGGTTAAAAACGGGTTAACTGGACCGCAGATGGTTAGTGAATAAGACGTTTTATGTTAAGGTTTTATGTTAGAATGTACTGTAGTATTTAATTAATTTGCCCTGTCTATTATTGTTTCAGTGGAAATGACCATGATGGCACTAAAATCTAGTCTTTGTGTTTAGGTATATGGCCATTGTTCACCCATTGAGGCCCAGAATGAAGCACCAGACGGCATACTGTCTCATAACCGGTGTGTGGATTGTTCCAGTGCTTATTTCCATACCGTCTGCCTACTTTGCCTCTGCGACCAAGGTTCCTTACGGAGCCAACCACAGCAAAACCTTCTGCGCTCAGATTTGGACAGTCGACCAACAGCTGTACTACCGCTCTTATTACTTGTTCATCTTTGCCGTAGAGTTTGTCGGCCCCGTGCTCACGATGGCTATGTGCTACTTGCGAATCTCCAGGGAACTCTGGTTCAAGGTTCCAGGTTTTCAGACGGAGCAGATCCGGAAGCGCCTGCGCTGCCGCAGGAAGACGGTCATGGTTCTCATCGGCATTCTTACGGCTTATATCCTCTGCTGGGCTCCGTACTATGGCTACACGATCCTGCGTGACTTTCATCCGACGCTCATCTCCAGAGAGAAGAACTCTCTGGTGGCTTTCTACATCATTGAATGCATCGCCATGAGCAACAGTATGATCAACACCTTCTGCTTCGTTAGTGTGAAGAACAACACTGTAAAGTATTTCAAGAGGATCGTCCTCCTACGATGGAAATCCACCTACACCTCCAGAAAGACCGTGGATGGGACAGACGTGAACCCTGATCTTAGTGAATGTAAGAAGGGAGCTGAACTGAGCGGTTTTCATGTTACACACATTACAGATGATTAAAGATCACCAGTGCGTGTAAAGAAAGCATTGAGCAGCAGATTGAAGGATCTTTAAAAAGCAACCTGTGTAACTGAAATTCGAGAGCACAAACATATACGTGTTGTTTTTCTATTACTTATATAATACTTTTTTAAATGTGTTTGATGTTTTTGTACTTATCATTTCCCATACTACATTAATTTGTTGTTTAATGCTCTGTTGTCTTTGCAAGTTAAATCTGTTTATAGTCGAATACGAATTCTGTTCAATAAAGTCTTCATCATCATTTCTTTCCCTACATCACTGTATGTCTCGTGGTTAAGTGTTCACTCATTGTAGAGTTGATTGTCTTTGAGTAAGACATTTTTCTGATGAGAGATATGTAGTGAGACCAAGTGCAAGAACTAGTGAACTGGATTTAAACCAGATCTTTAGGATCTAAAAAGATATGTTGTTGTGTTTTCACTGTAAAGTGTTTATGATATTTCAGTTGTTTTGCACATATTGAATGCATTTTAAATCTGTTTGAAAATCTTAAAGCCAATTATACATGTTGTGTAAGTACAGAGAATGAACAACTACTGGTTTAAATTTCTATATACAGCTATATACAGTATATATATATATATATATATATATATATATATATATATATATATATATATATATATATATATTGTATATATTGTAATAAAACATTTATGATATAAAAAATTATTATTCAAAGTCATTGGTTGTATAAAAGTATAGACAGTATACAAAACGATTAAAGTGAAAAATAATATCTTTTAAGTGTTTTGCAAAATATTTAAATACAAAACTTGTATTTAACTCTTATTGGGAAGATTGTCTCATGATTCGCAATGCTTAATGAAATGAGAAGTCACTGCTCAGATTTGTTGTCGTTTCCTCAGGATTGTGGGTAGTGTAGTCTTCAAGGACAATTTTTATATTGCATTGTGGCTTTTACAAAAGTATACATTTCTTTTTAACAGTATTTGTGGAAATATGATTCTGGCTAAATTAAACCAACACACAATATGAATTTAGAACATTGTTTTTTTGATTTTCTTAATTATATGGAATTATGAATATTTGTTGTCTTTTGTGTTGGTTGATAAAGTATCTGCATGCATTCTAGACAAATAAAATCAGCGTAAGAACAAACAGTGTCATGTAGAGTCTTTTAAATTATATTATTGCCATATGCAATGCCATATACATGCCATGTGCAATCTACGCAAAGTTATTTCATTTAACATCTTAAAGTCCAAAGAAATCATTTTTCTAAATATACTGAGACACAGGGTGACTATTTATTCTGTTGAATTACTACTATCATTTTTAAATTCAGAAATTCTGCATATATCTGATACAATATCTGATACAATATCAAGTCCAGAAACATAAATTGGATCATATCAGATACAATAAATTTAATTTTGCAATCAGATTCTAGTCCAGAAATGTAAATAATGCTGAAAGGTTAAAGGTTATTCAATTGAAGTTTGAAAAATCTTTTTTTTAATTTCACCTTTTTGTTATAAATATAGATTTTCCCCTAATAGTATAAACCCCTTACATATCATTACTGTTCAGTATTGGAGCGTATCGTCTTGCAGAGACAGTGAAGCTGGCCTTCTGTTTAACTGAAGGATAAATTCATCTGTATCTGGTGCACAGCAAGAATTATGGAAAACAGCTGTCAACACTAAATCTCATTACCATATAAAAATTTCCAGTAACTGTTGAACATTCATGGATAACCTGCTCAACACCCACCTTCAGTATACTGACAGCTGCACAGAAAACAGATGGTTTCACGTGTGTGATTATTACAGAATTTTATTTTTGAAATGTTACAATACAAATATATCAATTTAAATAATTACATGATATGTTCATACCTATGTCTTTTTCCTGTCGATTAACTCTTAAATTAAATATTTACTATATCAAAATATTAAATAATTAATATGTCATCATAAAAAATGTATTACAGGCACCTGAAGCAGGTGACATTATTAAATGTGACCTTTTTTGTCATGTAAGAGGAGAACATGAATGAATATGGTTAACGTTTAGCAAGTTTTTTAAATATATACTAAATTACTAATGGCAAAAACTCCAACTAATATATAATTTTTGTAAGAAGAATAATTTTATATCAGACATACAAGTGGTTGCAGTATGTGTGTTGAACAGAGTTTCCTCACACTGAAGGTGTGACGCAACATAAGTTTTCTGTGCAGACGGCCTTATTGATTATATTTAGAGCAATTTATTACTCAATTTTACTTGTGTCTGCTGTCGACAGGGTGTTACAACGCTTCAATTTTCATCACCTTTACCTAAAGTTGCACTTGCCAACTTTTATTCAACTTCATTTGATTCAACTCTTAACAGCTGCACTGATGTTGAGATTCATTAAGCTTAATTATAATAAATACCAATTTGCTTCTGCCATGATTCTTCATCCTAATAATCTTTAGAGCAATCCCTTAGGCCTTAAAGAAAACCATGTTTTCCACAACGATAGTGTTTTTCTCTAATGAAACTAGTAGCTTATTAAAATGATGGCTTATTATGTTAGTCTTGTCTGAGACAACATATTTTCCCTCACATTATTATTTCACTTGTCTTCAGTTTTTAATCTTGCTGCTTATTAACGTAATGTTCCTAGTGTTCTGTATTTTTACATTTTGTTTTTAAATAGCATTAAACCACACTGATGCTCTGAAGTTGTGACTCACAGGCCAACAACCTTAAACTAATGTGCAAACCGAATTATCTATTGATTATCATGCCTGCTGCTTCTAGTTGTGTTGCCTGAGAAAGTTCCTTTGAAATTATGTGCTGTTTTCACAGGCAGATGATAAGGGTGAGAGATTTTATGTGGTGCAACAGCAGGAGAGAGAGAGAGAGAGAGAGAGAGAGAGAGAGAGAAACCAATCCTGTCTCTCATCTGATCCAGAACTTCAGTCCTGATGTTTGCTGACAATCATCACACTGATGATCTGAATCACAACAATACTGACAAAATCCAATTAAATCTAATTACAGCACAAATGAAACATAAAACAAAACAACAAAGCAAAATGAAATGTTATTTGGCCTTAAATAGAGAATACTGTATGGCAGACTATCTGTACACAGTGTCAGATAAAAAACTGAGAGCCACGTTGATCAGATACAGACTCAGTGGACACAAGCTGACTATAGAGACGGGCAGACACAGAAAAACATGGCTGCCACAGGACGAGAGGTTGTGTCAACACTGTGATCTGAATCAGATCGAGACAGAACTGCACTTCCTAACAGAATGCACAAAATATACAGACATTCGGACAGTGTTTTATGAAAAAATACAGTGCATACACCACACGTTTGAAACTCTATCAAACCATGAGAAGCTGCCGTATCTGTTAGGAGAACACAAGGACTGCTGTGTGTTAGCAGCACAATACGTGTCTGCCTGTCATAACAAAAGAGAAAATACTTCATCTGTCCTGATCTGATGTGTAGATAAACTGATGCTCATTTTATATCACAGTGCTCTTATATTACTTTTACTGTATTCATTTACTTGAATGTATATTTTGCTTTTATTCTTTTAAATTTTTAGTCTATTTAATTCTATAGATACATCTTACTTTTATTTTAACTTTTTCATTGTACATAAATTTGCACTATTTGTATGCAGCCCAGCTGCAATTGCTTTGGCAATACAATTTTACAATTTTTGTCATGCCAATAAAGCACACTTAAATTAAATGAGAGAGAGAGAGAGAGAGAGAGAGAGAGACCGTCTGTTTTAGCTCTCCTAAGGTTGGGATGAAAAAATATTTATGAAATATTGTAGCTTTTTTATTTATTAGGTAGTGCAGGGTGCAAGAACGTCAATGTATGTGTGTACGTGTTCTGAGCAATGATAGAGCTTTATATATCACATTGTGATTTCCAAAAGCATGCTCTTCGCTCTAGGCAAAAAGAACACAATCCTCCTGCCTGAGAAAATTCTGCTCATCACTCCAGGTAAACTGCTCTCTTTCCCTGCCCCGCTTTTAATCCGCAATGCTTACATGCTTAAGTCAAGGAATGCAGGTGCAGTGGAATATTAGATGTTTATTGTTGTGCTATTCAAACAGTATGAACTAATTGTAGTATGAGACTGTATAATAAGTGTGTCGGAAAACGTTTTGACTACCAAAACATTATCAATATGTATTAGTAGCTCCTGTAGCTCAATAGTGTTGTGGAACACACATATCTCATTAAGACGTTGCTTTGGATAAAAGGCTTTTCTCATTTGGCCAAGTGAGAAATATTCTTGGGACAACATTATTGTTGACCCTGGGACAACGTTCTAATCAACCAATTAGATTTGAGAGATAAGTTTAAAGGCCATGTTGAGCTTTGGCTTATAGTTGACTTGAAGGGTTAAGTGCTTTTACACCATTGTTATTCACCTATCATTTGATTTTAGGGAAAATTATGGTTAGGGTTAGGTTTTGGGGTAGGGATAGATGTTACCGAAATGTTGTACCAGGGTCAACAAACTGTGCTGACCCAAGGACATCTCTCTTTTGGCAAAATCAGGTTGAGCTTGGTGTGCATATGCTGTTGTCCAGTTGGCATTTTACGGCAGTGCTGTTACCTAAAAAGCATCAGAGTTTTATAAACACACAGTGTACACTTTCAGAATCTCCAACAGCAATATTTTAATAATTCATAAAAAATGAATCAATGTCTAGCCATCTGGAATTCATTATTGAGATAAAAGTTAGACTCATGGTTTTTAGATCATGGTAGTTATAGTGCACGTCATGTGTGTATTAGCATTATTTGTTGTCATCTAATTGAGCGCTTGGATATTTTCATCTTATTTAATAAAATAAGATACTAAAGCAAAATCCCTTTTCATTGGTTGTGTCTATACAATAACACAGTAATTCTGATACAGAATCTAACAGCAATGCTGCTCATATGATATTGCTTTTTTATGTCATGTGGTCAATTACATAAGTGAACTGTATTATTTATTTAATATGCATTAAATAGTGTTAAAATTTTGGTCTTTCTTTTCTGTATATGCTGCAAATCAATTTCCCTGCTGGGAAGGTAATAAAATCAAACCACAAAATGACGTAGGTTCTCATGGTTCATAATGGCACACAGTAAATCAGACAGCGTCGCTGATGTGAGAGGGATCTGCTAATCCACTGACCGACTGCAAATGTTGTGCCAGCCATATTTCTCACCTGTATCTCACACACACCTTAACCAGCAAAGAGGTGTTACCCACCTATTCGTCTCACAGCCTCGACTGTGTCTTGTAGACAGTTTGCCCAGCTGAACATATGTTAACTGACAATGGTGCTGACCTCGGTGGTCTGTGTCTGTTTGAATCATTGTTGGTAGGTTATTTTCTAAAGCCAGAGGCTGGACTTTCTATCGAATGCAGTCTGACAAATCAGTAAAATTGCTTTGTTGTCTTAAAAAACACAGTGTTGTTTTTTCGTCTGTAGGTTATTTTGGATAAAAGTGACTGCTAAATAAATCGATGTAAATGGAAATATGGGAAATCCTACAAAAACATACATTTAAAATTGATAATTTAGCAGACAGTTTTATCCAAAGTGAGGAATAACACGAGCAATTTGTCAAACTATATCTGTTGTATCTTCTTGACAAGTTCCAAGAGTAAGCGTTAAGAAGAAGACTAAGTGACAGGGAGTCACAAATAATACAAATAATATTAACAAATAATAACAAATAATAAGACATCAAAACAGGTTGGACATACAGTAGGATTTCTGCCATCACTTAATTACGCATTTGCTAAATTTCTAAATGTTGGAGTCTTTAGACATTGATCATTGCTTTTTATAAGATTTATTTTGGGGCTTTTTTGTCTTTATTTTGACAGTACAGTGGAGAGAGAACCGGCAGCAAATTGGGAAAGAAAAAGGAGCGTGGGATCAGGTAAGTACCGCAAGCCAGGATTCAAACGAGCCTGATCTCACCGGCATTTGTACATATTTTACGAGTTGGCTAATTCGTACGAATTTGTATGATGTAACTTATACACAAACATACGAATAGTAGGAAAAATGCAACGATAAAGGCCCTCCCCTAACCCCGCCCCTAACCGTAACATCAAAAAAATGTGCGAATTTGTACTCATAAAACTCATAAAATATGTACGAATTCCCATGAAATAGCGTTGATTCAAACCACAACACTGCCATTAGTGGGAGTATTGCCCATAAGGCCATCATGTTATAAAAAATAACACATCCTTTTGGTTTTGTGTTGGTGTCAGGGTTGTTCAGTTACCAACATCCTTAAAAATATGTTTTTCTTTTAGGTATTTTATTATTAGGTGAACTATTTTTTTAAGGTAGTAGTAAAACCGCCGATGTTCATGCCTCATTATTTAAAAAGAAGAATACGAGGCGGGAAGATCTGAGCTATAATCTTTAGAAGGTCTCTGTGGGTTTTGTTAGGCGCTTGTTGAGTGTAAGTGTGTCTGGAATGCAGAGTGGCTCTCTGACACTAATACCTCAATTTGATGCAAATTGAACAGAGCTTTGACAGCACAGTAATAACAATTTTTTAAAATGTGGCATTTAAGTGACACATAATGTGTTACTCTCTGTTGTAAGCTTTTAAAAGCAACTTACAGCTTTCATAATGTACTGGCGTGTTCTGTTTGGTTTGGTCTATTTAAAAACATTAGTTTGATTACCACCAGGAGCACATGCAAAATCCACCCTCCATTCCTTTGTGTAATCACATATATATGGACAATGATGTGCACACAGGCTGAATTTATTGCATTTTAATAGAGTGGACAAGCCTATAAAAGACAGATTTGACCCTGTGTAACGCAGTTCCCCACTTTTAAGTTAATAACCATGCCACATGGTAATAGCAGCTACTGAGTAATGGCATTTAATGTCTTTAAACTCAATTAGCATTTACTAGTGAACATTTTCTCAATAGCAAATGACCCCTAAACTACTTTAAATGACACAATTATAAGGCTCTCTATTTTGATGTAGGTCCGAAGAAACGAGAGCTCGACCAAAAGGCTTTAACGCCGAGTAGCTATTGTCATTTATATTCTATTACATTAGAAATGTATATGTATATGATGATGATTTATGCATAATTGAGGTAAGGAACAGGCTGGTGGAGACAATAAATACCCCAAAACTTCAAACTAAAAATGTTTGTGTCATGCACTTACCAACAGAGCTACAGGAAAGCTTCATATTCATATTGAAAGGAAATGAAATACTGCTTTGTGTTGAAACTGTTTCATTGTCTTTGCTGAATTCTATCAATTAATTAAAACATGTTGCATAACTGCCAACTTTTCAAAAAACCTTGGAGTGAGATTTTGTCAGGGGTGATCAAAATTGTGCCGCGCACACAGCCACACAAGTTGGTGGCTCAGATATCAGAGAATTTGAATTAATTTGATGTTGTAAACTGCATTCTGGTGGTTTGTGGGGAGGCCCAAAGCCGTTGATAGGGGCAGCCTACTGGAGATAGACAATATTGGTTACATTCTGTGAAGCAGACATAGCTGAAGGTCCACCCCCAGGAAATTTTGGACTAAGTAGATGTGATTTCTGGCATTCTAGTGGATTTTTGGGTGGTCTGTTAAAGATGTGCAATACCTGAACTTATTCTGATTCATGTTCTTCATCATGACTTGTAGGGCCTTCTAGACTTGAGCTGAGCATTCAACCAGAAAACTATTGTTGTGCCTAAATGACTGCCTATGTACCACAATAAAGCCTTATTCATAGACCAGTGTTTAAGATTTGACCTAGGTAGGTTGATTGATATTTTGATTAGAATGGTATTAACTAATTCTTAACTGAAACCTAGCCTATGTTGTGAATAATTCTATTCTCAAGAGCACTTGATGATTTATGTTCAGCCAAAAACACAAGATTAGTTAGGGAGGGATATTATTCTTCATTCAAAGCCTCCCACCACATGGTCCATCAGAAACAAATAAAGTGCAACAAATAAAGTGCTTACTACAGTACAACTTTTTCAAGCAATAAAACAGATGAATGCATTACAAAAATAACTAATAATGAGGCAGATGCAGATCAAAAGCTGGGTAAAGTCCTTGTCTATGATCTGTGAGCATGGTTATACTGGCCTGTGGCCTTCTTGGAGGCCTTGATGATATCTGAGGGGGGCTCCCATTTGAAGCAGGGCTCCAGATTGGCCATCTTTATGGTCATTATTGATGACAGGGTGCCATCCAATGCTAGGCTGTTTCTTCTCTTGGTTTTGTTCAGTCCCACAACTGAAAACACCCTCTCAGCATCTGCGTTTGCATGGGGCAAGCCTCTCGAATTCTTTAGCTCCTGTCACCTATGGAAAATGCACCAAGAACACAATGGAAAAACATACCTTGATTTTTGATTGATTAATACTGTAAGTATACTGTAGGTTGATCCATTAACAAAGTAAAGATAAAAACATGCATGACACATATATGCATGCAACAATTTTTAAGCAACAGATGTAGCCAAGCCACACCTGCCAAAAGGAAAGACAAAAAAAAGTTTACCTTATGTTTCTGGGTTGCCACTTCAGCCCAGAAGCTTTCCATTTCAGTTTCATCCTGCAGGGATATCATTGGCATGGTCTGATAATTTAGAAACTCCTCTCCCAGAAGGTCATGCTCCTCTGGCCCATGGTATGGGAGGAGATGGGTTCGAAGTGCTGTCTGGTCCTACAGAAAAAGTCTTCATCCACAGGGAGTCCTTTTCTTTGGCCTGTTAATAAAAAGATAAATGTTATGTGAATAAATAAACAATGCTATGAGCTGATGTTTTGAGCATGCAGTATACCACTAAGTTAAAAAGGTGCTCTCCTGCTAAAAGTTGCTTTAAAGTAACAGTGCACATCAATACCAGTAATTTCTCGCTGCCAAGACACAGAAGGGCAGAAGAGATGAGTGTTTTTTCTCTGTAACGGTAAAGTGAATTGAGACTGATTGTCAATGGAGTGGACTTCAGAGCGCTCTGATTGAAGTGCTTCACCGTCTCAGATGAAATGACATGCTGAAAGAACTTCCAGATTTGATCTAAAGATACAATACCAATTCAGGGTTGCATAAAACCCTATATTTCTATGAAGATATCTTCTCGAATATGTATTCGATGTCGCAGCTTTTACTTGCAAACATTCACGGCACAGATGGCCTTCCACCAAAGGATTCTGTCTCTAGTACCTTCACACTTGTCAGAAAACACTGGCAGCCATGAAATCGGGGAGGCACTCAGCCGTCTTCTCTTATTTATGCATTGCTCTCCAGTCCTTTCAAGTAAGCTCTACTCATATCAAAACACCAGAGTCACGTCTAAAACCTGGCCGAACATACGCTGTATAGTGAAGGGTTTAGTAATGTTGACTGTTGGTTAGTTCACAACGAGTTCTTGCTTGCATTGTTTATTGATTTGACCCTAAATACAGTACCGTCTTATTCCAAATTCATCTACTGTGCATTGGACTATATTATTTCAGGTCAAATTCGAGAGGCTGCTACTTACTGATAGGAATGATAAATATTTCAGGTCTATCCCTGAAAAGCAATCTGGACGCTCCTCATGAGAGTCCCTCGACAGAGCAATAATTTTCCACACAAATGGGACACAGATTGCATAATTGAATAAAAAATGAATTCTGTGCTGTTGATGTAAACATGAATCAATTCAAGCTTATTATTACTGACTTTTGCTCTTTTGTACAGAGGAAAACCCTAAACGGTACCAACAGAGAGATCTATTATACCTGAAGAAATCTGTGAGCATTTCTTTTCATCTCAATAGCAGCTGCTTGACTGCTGCATGACACCCTTGGAAGTTCACGGCGTATTTGCTGCCATTTTTAATGCCATGCGACAAATTTTACATAAAAATTTATGCCACAAGAAATAGTAAATGTACATAAGTAAATGTACAGCAATGTACTTTAAGTCTTTGTTTTGTAAAGTAAAACCGTGAGAAGCCAGACCAAAGACGTGCCATATCAGGTTCACACTCTTTGCACCTCAAGCTGAAGCTTTAAGCTCCAACCCGCCCAGGCCAGGACATCACTTTATCCCTAAAGAACAGCCGAATGCTTCTCGTCCATTCAGTCTTCTTCAGATCAGGAAATTTCCAAGAGAACATCGCAATGCAGTTTTCGTCACAAAACAAAACTGCATAATTACTGATTTCGAATAGATTTCTTTTTGATAAATACTTTACTAGGTTTTCACATTAAAGAATCAAGTGTTCAACATACAAATAGGCCAGACAAAAAACATATCAAAAACAGTTTTTATCAATATGAAGAATTAATAAAAAAATTTAATGAAATAAAATAAAATTGTATTGTCATAAGGCATTGAATAGATTGAATAGGATCACTGGGCAATCATTGCACACCACGATTCATATAATTTTGAAAATCTTCACAAATAGGTTCATATAACTTCTATATACTGTAGAGCCTCTCAAAAAATTGCTGCTATTATTTTGCATGAAATCTTTTGTACATGAAACAGCAGCCTAAACAATCAGCCAAATAATGCCACAAATACATATTTCTGTTTCACTCAAAAATTGTAATTTGATGTGCAGTGGAGTGGGTGGAAACTAAATTGGTATTGAATCAATGAAATCCACTCATGACAGAATCAATACTGTATATGACAGTGACACTTTCTGCAAAGCAATCTGTAGAGCTATGAATTTTGAGCTTGGTCTGATGAGTGCAAGAATGGAGTACTTGTGTTACTTTCATGACTATCACCTGTTTAATATCTTGTGTGTGTGTGTGTGTGTGTGTGTGTGTGTGTCTATAGGAAATAATAATTATTCATTTTGATGACTGCATTTCCTGGACAATGATACATGTGGACAAACTTGTATCTGTATAATTTGAAAGAACTTGTTTCGCATATTTTAAATCCTGGAAAATTTTTCTAAATGTTTCAAGCCAAATGTTTCTGGCTTGGTCCTTGAAATGCTTACAGTGAGTTTGTAAGGGCTTGCTTGTCGAGGTTATATCAATGTTCCCTGCACACTGGTGTGACATGCTTAATGACATCTTTGACACTATAATGACACTCACAGCGCTTGTGATGTGCCACATCAAAGATGCATTTTAGGAAGTTTAACACGACTGGATTTACAACTAAGTTGATATGCTCTACATACTGCCAGTTAATGGCAAATAATGCCACTCCATATATAGTGAACTTATCTTATTATTGACTTTGATATTAATTCTCAAGGATACAAGTAATGCTGGTGTATAATTTTAAAATAAAATATGTTTAAATTGGTAAATTACTTTCGGTCAAAGAGTTTCAACAGACAGGTAAAATGTTGCTATAAGAACATACTATTTTCATTCTTTGTTTTCATTTTGCAGGTATTTTCACTCATTTTCCTGATAAAATATTTTTAGGGATTAGGAGTCCCAGTGCAGCTTAATTTGAGACAGCAATTCTGTCTCAGAGCGGTACTTTCCATTCTTATTTTTATGGACATATAAAGATAGCCAGATTTAATGTAATCCAAGTAGATAACCGTCTACCCTATAAGAAAACAACCTTCATCTCTAAAATCGAAGTAAACACAACGATAAATTTGATCTCAGCTGGCACAGCTTAAGTCTGGAAAGTATATTTTAGTGCTGTTCTATGCAGTTTTGGGTCGCAGTATTACACAAACAATCTACAATAAGTTACTGAAGTTGTCTTGAGATATCAGATCAGTTTATTCTTTTATCAAATCTTTAAATATTGTTTATCATTATTAAGATAATTGCAAACAAATATTTATTTTGTGTGTAACATTTCAGCTTCTATACTGTCGCTTTTTGTGAAGCTTAGGACCCAGAAAAAGGAAAAAAGTGCAAAAAAAGAATCAAATGATATGAACAATAACCCTCTTTACTTAACAGTAATACACATTCATGGCATTATCTGGTATAATTAATCATTGAATGGGAATCTCTAATTGAATAATAATATCTAACTACAGGTTGTATTGTTCAAGAGGGATTTTTTTATTTTTATTCATGATAATAAAGATGAACTATTATTCGCCATTAAAAAAATCAGTCTGACAAAGCAACAGGCTGTTTAGTGTTTAGAGGCAGTTGTATGTGAAATAGATCACACAACAACAATAGACAGTGTTCAGATTAGGAAACAGCAGTCAGGAATAGCTTTATAGCTCACATAGATACATCAGTGGAAAATGTGGGTTTGTAGTATGATCAGAATTTCCTTCTCTCTAAAATAAGTGTGTGCTACTAAAAGAAGAAAGTGACGCAGAAAATTAAATGTATTGAAATATATGGTTAAATATACAAAACAATCTGAAATACTTTCATTAATTCAAAGTCATTAACTACACATCTACAACCCACCCAGAACCCTGCGCTCAGCAAACGAACGTCGACTGGTGGTACCTTCACAGAAGGGCACTAAATCTCTCTCTCGCTCTTTCTTCTTCTCTGTCCCCTGCTTGTGGAATAATCTCCCTAACGCAATCCGATCTGCCACCTGACATCATAAAAAAAATCTCTTTTCTTTCCTCTAAAGGTACTTATCTAGCGCTGCAAAACATTGTAAACTTAGGAAAGCACTTCTTCGCACTATTGTTGCCTCTTTTGATGTGTCGCTTCATTGTCTCCTAATATTTGTAAGTCGCTTTGGATAAAAGCGTCAGCTAAATGTAAATGTAAATCGCAAACATGGCAAACTAGGCTAATCTTGGCCATTGGCCTGGTTTTGTATGTGGATCTGGCAACCCAACCAAGGTGGTCCATAAACACTAGAGCAGAGCAGGCTGACTGTGCATCTGCAACCGTATTTGTACGCATATATGAATATCAAATTTTATGAGCTGTTGTGTAGAACCAAAAAATATAATTGCTAAACTAACACAGTCTGAGTCCTGGAAATATTTATTGACTCTAGAAGTGCACTTTTTTATGTTCTAGAGCGGAGTGGTGGTTCACAAGGGCATTGCAAGGGGCTTGTGAGTTGAGTCGAAAAACAATGAATTACAATTAAATCATACAATCTGAACAAATAATTTATTAAAAAATTACAAAACTTTGAAAAACTTTTGAAATGAAAGAAAATTACCAGATAAGCAGGTAATAACAACAATAACTATGTGCTGATAAAAACTTGTTTTTTTGGGTGAAAAATGTTTTTAAAGTTAAACATGCAAATGTGTGGAAATTATTGAAATATTTACTTAAAATCTCAGGATACTTCAAGTAAAATATTTCAGTCAAAAAGTTTGAAAACCCTTCTTCGAGTCGATGGGCCACAGAAATGCTGCATTTTGCATCAGTCTGGTACATTAAAACCTACACTGTAAAGCAGCTTTGAAATATAATTCTGACCTTATCAAACCATGTTTTTTGTGCTTACTTTTAAAAACAGCACCTCTCACCTTTCTTATTAGCACCGCGGCAGCTTAAGAGTCATCCAGGTTTGTGTGCTGTACAATCTCTCAGGACATGAAGTGGAACACCCACATGAACTCTTTTGTGCTGATACAGTTCTGCTGAGCAGTTGTTGAATCTGTCCTGTGCACTTCAATTACTGGCTCAGCTACCAAATCAGACATTAGAAGAATATAAAGAACAGTCAGGTCTGCTGAGAGGATAATTACTTCTCCTCTGCCCACCTTCTACAACTGTACAAAAAGTGACTGAGTGAGGAAATCTGTGGTATCTAAAGTCATTATGGCCGCACACCCAGGTCTCCACATCTTTGACCTGTTGCTCTCAACAATTAAAACCACAAATCTCTCCAAGCAGTGTAAAATGTCTTTTGTGTTGAATCTAATACTGTATGTTTTTTAAGTTGCCCATTTGACAGCACACAAGGTTTTAAGCTTTGCTTTTGTTTTTGCTGTGACAAAATGTTGCTGTTTTGATTATTTAACAATCAATTATTTCGATTATAAAGACAAGCGGTGTAGTCCAGATGCTATCCTTTGATGTTTATATCAGGTTGAAAGCAAATGACAAATCCAATATGAGTTATGGGATGTCGCTTCAGGGTAGAGCCCACATCTGGGATTCAAAACTGCTCAGACTGCAGTAAAATAACCTATTTAAATTGAAACCCCAAGGACGCTTCGCCTATAGCAGCCTTTAAATAATACAAAATGAATTCACTTTATGCGCTTCCATTCACTCATGAAATAACAAGTATTACCAACCATTTTATTGACCCGTGCATGACATACTGGGTGCTATTCGCAAGGCGTTTATATTTTGAATAAACTTTGCCAGATTGCTATTTGCAGTATGTGTTGAGGTTACAGTCTCATAAAGGTGTCTGGTTTTATGTTGTCGGCTTGTCACCATTAATAGTGTCATTTTTCTTCACTGCCTGAAATTGTCTGTCGAAACACCCTGTTAATTTGTGTGTACCTGAGGGTCTGTGTGATATAATATTGGTGATGTGTTGGTTTAACTTCAGCTCAGTTCTGCTCTCGGCGGGCCTGGGGAAACAAACGGCCACCGCTTGACAGCATTTCCTTATGGGAGCGTTTCTTATTAGGACATTATTTCTGAAGAGAGAGAAGCTTATGGATTGAGAAGAAGGGGCTGCCACTTTAGACTTTAGGAAAGGTCTTATGTTATTTTCATTTTCACAGGATCCCTCAAGGTGTCTCGGTCAGGCACAAGAGAAGGCGGTTTTCCAGAGAAAGACCTTTTCCAGTGTCATCCGTTAATAACTACAATATGGCCCTCAAGTGATAATTAGTTGTGTGTGTGTGTTTGTGGTACGTGTGCGGGCAAATAGGGTTTGTTGTTATTCGAAGTTGCTGCCAAAAACATTCATTACAGCGAGATAAGGTTAAGTACCTTTTAATGCCTGTGTTCATGGACCTACAGGCTGTGACATCTCCTAAATGTCACTTAGGCAGTCATTAGGTGACTTTGCTTTAAAATAACGTGTGAATAAAAGAGAAACCCGCCCACGATTTCTCTTTCATTTTTGAAAAGCGTGGACCTCCATAAATGTGATACGTGACATTTTAAAAAGTGCAAATGCTTCATAATCATCTACACTACAGCGTTAAAATAATTGGAATTCATTTTGATGAAGTGTTTTGTAAATTACTACCTTCACTTAGATTTTTTAACATATGCAGAAATACATTTTAATGGTGCTTGATTGTTAAGAAGTCACAATTATTGTGGGTGGATGCTATTGAATGAGTGTTTTACCTTCTACTCTAGATTTTTTCAACATATGTATAAGAAATACATTTTTTAATGGTTTGAATTCTTGATTGTTACGCCTGCTCTGTAATTGAAGTCGTGTGTAATCAGAATCGGCATCACATGTTTTATATATATATATATATATACATGCGATCTGGTTTTTGCAGGATAACAGTGACAGAGTGGTGAAAAGATTACAGCAAACAAGTGGAAGAACAACTACTCACCCCTCCTTCCTCTCAAACACTCCTTGATACAACAGTCCAATGTCAATGCCCCGATGAGTTTACCAAAACACACACACAGACACACGTGCACATGCACATACAGAGAGACGAGGGCAACCCTGAGGCCATTAGAGACGGAGGTCGATTGTGGCTCAGATTAAAGGCTCACCGAGGTCTGTGTTGATGTTAAGTGGTTCAGAAACGTAGAAACCTGATGGAAAAGTACCACATCGCCACTCCTTCGCAAAACAACAGAAGAGAGAAAAGATACAGTGCCCATGTTTTGTGTTTGATATTTGTGAAATAAATGTGCACTCTGAAAGCAGAATTAACAAGCCTCCAATAATTCAGTGTGTTAGGGATTTGTTTCTAAAATTAAATAATGAATTAAATAATGTCTTAAAAATGATAAACGACAAAAGGGTTTTTCTTTGTCTGGATATGCTCGTCTGTCTGAGATATTATTTTGAAGCACATTAACCCTTGAAATCACACTGCTATGCTAAACTCCCCTGAGAAAAAGAAGATCAGAGTGATTTCATGTGTCTCTTTATTAATCTCCTAAATTGTGGTTAGACTTCAAGGTACTTCAGTATGAAAGCTTAAAACATTTCTCATCGAATTATGGCCATCGAATTATGGCGCTAGAATAATGTTTCATGTGTTAATGGTTATGTGTAATGCAATAATTAACAATAAAGTAAAATACTAAGTAAACCATATGTTGTGATGTCTTTACATGACATTAAAAGCTGCTTCTGTTGTCGACTCGTCTTCAAGTGTTTTTCTGAGCTTTCTGGAGCTGTTGTGACAGTCTGTAACAACACAAATTCTTCCAGAGAAGTGAAAAAAAGGTGGATATAGCAGATGGCATTTGAGTCCACTTTATGGGGAAGAAGTGAAAGAAAATCAGCGAGTGATTTCAGACACTGACATGAATACCATGTGAAAGAGATACAGCTGCAAACATTTTTATCAAAAACGTTACTCCTGTCGTGTGTTCTGACAGACCCCCTTTTAAGACCTTCACTTACTCATTCATGAAAACCCAGATTTCACATGTGCCATTCACCCACTATTCCCTATATTCAAAGAAAAGCTTATAAATATTGCCATTGCAATAAATTGAGAGATGTACTGTTGACGTATGTCTTTTTCTGTGCTTTAAACAAAGAACAACCAGCACATGTCTATTCATAGACTCAAAAATATCGTACACACTGTAAAAAAGCAGCAGAATGCGCAAGGCTCTTTAATGTTGTTTTGTTAATGTTTTCTGCTTTCATTTCACTCTAATGACATGTGGTCCAGTGAAAGCCTGAAGCTTTGTTGACTCCGTAATTGAGTTATTTACTGTTATTAAGAAAGATTCTCTGGCCTTTATTCCTGTTATTTGAGCCTTACTGATGTTTGATTATGTGAGCTATTTCATCTGTTGGCCTACTTTTCATGGCACGCTTTTAACACACATTTTTGGCAAATGTAAATTCATGCATTCCACTTGTTCATGCCAGTGCAAGGTGTTACTACCTGTTTACTTGGTTTAGGACATGGTGGTCAATCCTAGAATTTCAACGTTTTCTTTGTCTGTTTACCCTTTCTGATCTTATTGAAAATATGTGACATCCTCCATCTCAAATGATTATTAATTAGTACTTCATAATACATTTACATAAAACATAAAATAGTGAAAATAAAAATCGATAGACTGCTTGAAGCCACAGAGTCTAACAGTAAATAAAAAATGCTCCAGTGGTAACTTTAGTTTCCTTGAGATACAGAAGACATTTTATTGATTTATGTCTCTAATGCCTGTTTTGCTGTATTTACTGTAAAACAGCTTTGCAGCCATGCACTATACATTTTTTTGAATTAAACATATTCTGTGAATTGGCCAGTGGGGTGAAATCTACTGTGAAGTACACTGTGACTCAGTGAGAGAAGTGACATCTAGATTATAGAATCTGTGAAGTGTGTTTGGCAAAGACCAAACTGAAGCCAAACATGACCATGATCAAACTAAAAAGCCTGTATTCCAACGCAATCTCACGAGAATTTGTACGTATTTTACGAGTTGGCTAATTCGTACGATCTCATTCGTACATTTTAGTATGATTTTTCTTCTCCCCAGTGATGTTACGGTTGGGGCGGGGTTAGGGGAGGGCCTATCTCGTTGCTTTTTTCCTACTAACCGTACGTTGTTGTACGAGTTACATCGTACGAATTGACCTCAAAACCCTTCTAGGACTTATTGGATATTGTGTGCATGCACATACCTCTAAAAACATACTTCTGTAAAATGCCCTTGGAAAGAAAACACGTCACGCCTGCTTTAACCAATAGTGATGTTACAGAGGACCGTAGTGGTCAAGTCTGAGTGTAGACCATTTCACAAGAGATAAACAACACTGGTCCAAAAGCACTTCCTGTTGTAAATAAATATTGAAGATGTTCATTAAACATTTCTGTTGTAAATATTTAAATGACATTTGTGTGGTAAACCAAGACAGGAAGTGCTTCTGGACCAGTGCTGTTTACATCTTGTGAAATGTCTATGGGGAGGAGCAAATCACTGAGATACCGTGGAGCCAAACCATAAAGGGATTTAAAAGTTAAAAGAAGAATTTTGAATTTAATGCAATTATTGGGATTTTTATCCCACTATTTGGAAGTTCCAATCAACCGGAGAAGTTACAAATCTGCCTGAAAAGGGTCATGAGTCTAGTATATTTCTATATTGTGGCCAAAGACTCTCTGAAAACCAGGACTGTATGTTTTAACTGTATTTCATCAGTACTTGAGGTCAAGGTTTACCTTTATTTTCAAACATAAAACTCTTTAATGTAGTCTGGAACTTGCATTTCATTTCATATTTGTGCAGAAGTCAAGATAAAAACCTGTTATTAGTGAGCAGATTCAGAAACTTGGTCCACCCAACAGTGAATGTCTATTTATACGCGTTCTGGTTAAAAGTTATCATCTCCTCAACAGTCAAAAATTGAGAAATTGTTTTTGAAACCCCTTTATTCCCGAATATGAATAAAACTAACTGTGATGTTTACTTTTGGCAAGCATGACTAAATAAACCAATTTACACATAATTAACGCCAAACTATTTATTCAAAGTAACTGCAAATCTATTCATTATGTATTAAAAGGTTTCTCCGTGAAATTTGCCTTATTACTTACTAGATCTTTATGTTGCAAGAGAGTCGTGTCTTGTCAAGCAATGAGTTTCTAGGACAAACACTTAGTCATGTGATTTATCATTTTCATGAAGCCAATTGAAATGGAAATGAAGTTGTACAGCCACTGAGGGTTTTTTTTTCTATCAGGATAAAGACATCAAAGAATTGGATGCAGGTTCATAATCAAATGACAACACTTTAAAAATGCAAAATATAAATTTGAGAGTAACCAAGTTGAACACCGGTTGAGCAGTAAGTTTATTACATCTGTCACATATTATTTTCTTTCACACAGTTATCAGTTTTAATTGGTTTTTATATTTCTTTTTGTCTGTGACCTTGAACAAATATTTATGTAAATAAATATAAGAGTTTCAAAGTGCATATAAACATTGCATTCAATTTAGTATTCCTAAATCTAGTATTCCTAAATCTAATTCATCTTTTGCTCATTTGTTAAGACAGATGAGAGGGTAATTAATGTGCCAACCTGAAGGACTTCTCCACAGAGAAGTGTGTGTTTGTACCACGTACTGCATTGCTTAATGGATACAATTTAATATGAAATCCCTAATATTCCTACATAAGGCACACTTGTGACATCGTTTAACAAATGTAAGTGTTCAATAAACTGAGATGCTTTAATCCGCTGTGATTTTTATCAAATCTCACAATGGATAAAATGCATACTGTATAAATGTGCAAGAGCCAATGATGTTTCATTATGTCCAATCTGCACTATTAGTGCCATATCTGAGAAGATTTTCAGTGAATTTTTTTTATTTCGTTTTGCAACATAACCTCCATTAGAGTAACGCTGAGAAAGCGCTGCATGTACACTGTCAAGATACGTGTCAAGATTTATTATACTAGATATAATAAAGGAAGATCGAAGAATGTTTGTAGACATCTTTGGCTAAAACAATCATCTGATCTTAAGCAATAGTCATGCGGGCATGTCAATGCTGTGCTGTGTTTTACATGTAGCTAAAAACTCACTAACTGAATAAGCCTGCATAATATTTTTTACCATATAGATTGATTGTTTGAATCTGTTTGAATCTGTTGAATCGGAATGTTTGTGTTTGCTACATTTGATTTTCAACCCTATGGATTTGTTGCAGCCGTCTGATGCTCAATGTCTTTGACTTCTTATATTGCAGTTGTGCTCTTAAAAATGGGCTGTTCAGCTCTCTTCTAATAGGAACACAGACAGCAGTGCAAACACCATTTAAATGCAAATAAAATGTGAATGTCCTGTAAATATGCAGGTTTGATAAATGAGGAAAAACGTTTATGCGGGATCTACTTGCCGGCATTTTTAATGAAAAATGAGAACTTAAAGATAATCCCATACTATACAGAACAGCCTGGCATGAGGATAAAAACCACAATTTTGCACAGTGAATTATTACTGCTGCTGAGTGTAATTTCTATATTTTGTAGTTTCACCACTTGATCTCCTTTGTTGTGACAGCTATCAATAAAATCTACTCACAATCCCAAATATTTGCTTTGATTTTTCACATTTATTTTGTCACTTGTCATTCTGTTGTTAGCAGGGACTCCAGATATGCAGGTTGACTGTGGTGGTTCAGTTTAAATCCAAACACATCACTGCTGGATGTGGATCAATTTGATCAATGCATGTCCACACAGACCTGGACTTAGACTTACAATATTCCTAGCTGAAAATAAAATGACATAGACTACAGCAATCTTGAGAGACTATATAGTAAACACTATAGTCACCACCTAGCAAATAGCAAAACCACTACAAATGTACAAATGTTTAAAATCTTAGAATTGTACAGGTTTAAAATTTTACATGTACTGCTCATTTCCTGTTGAAAATGTACAATATATGTGGCTTCCAGGTTGTCATTGTCCAGTTGTAAAGTCATCTGCTTTGTCCCTGGCTACTTTTCAACAAGAAATCAAGCTGCACAAAACGAAACATTCCTGTTTAAAATTGGTCAGAAGTGATTTTAGAGCTGTCTGCTGGTCTCTTTACTTGACAAAGCCCATTTTTAAAAGTGTCATTGTAATGTCTTTTAGGTAAGCAATAAGGTATGAAAGGCTGTGCTTTTTTTTAATAAGTGAAATGACTGAAGAGCATTGTTAAGTTAGCAAGTAAGACTTATTCACAATAAAGCACTTGCCTTGAGCAATAAAGCACTACTGCTTTTATAAAATGGTTACCACACAAAACAAATATTGTAGCCTATGTGCCAATACAACTTTCTTGAAGGAAAATCAATAAAAGTTTTCCTTCTGCTGGAAAGTAGTCTTTGACCAACTGTGATATTATAGTGTTTACATTGCTAAGATGTGTAATGATACACAAAATCATAGGGTGAAGCGCTCATAGCTGTGCTTTATCCCGGATAAAAAACAGCAGTTGTTGCACACAGTGGCGAGGTGTTCTGAATATACCCTTGTGTTTGCATACCTGTCAACCCTCCCGTTTTGCCCGGGATTCTCCCGTATTTTACCATTCTATCCCGCTATCATCCCGTTTAAATATTTTCCCGTATTTCTCCCGTATTTTTTTTATCTTTCTATAAAAAAACTCACTGGGGTAATTGATATGTTTGCTACATTCGCCTCCGGTAAAGCAGGTGTCAGTATACAGAACATTAGCAGTAACATCTACAGAAGTCACTTAAACGGCACTCGCCAATAAAACAAGTATATATACAGCGGTCGAAGAAGAAGAACAGCATCCCGAGGATGGAGGAACGTGACAGAGATGAGAGAGATTCATCTAAATCTGTTAGTTTTGACTGGCAACATTAGGCTCCTCTCCGCGCCTCCGACAAAGCAATTAAAAACAGACATGCGAAATAATGCAAAATGTTCGATCTGTTTAGGCCAGTGCTTCAAGTGCAGGTCAGTTTCGTCTGTAAAAACTGCAGTTTTTCTTTGCAAGTATTAAACTGCTAGCAAGTATTAGCGGTAGCGCTCCTACTTTCATCGCCTAAATTACTATATGCTAAAAGACATTAATATTACTCATTGTAAAATTGCATGAGTATTTCAGCAGACAAATATTAGCATTCTTTTTTGCCGTTGGATTTCCCTTATTTTCAAATCCCAATGTTGACAGGTATGGTGTTTGTAATTTTCTTTTGTCTGTGATTGTTTCTGTGTGACATGCTGTTCAATGTAATCTTGGTGAATGGTCATTGTTTGTCATTCTGGGTTGTTTATTGCTCTAGATTATCTAAAATATAACAACTAAATGTCTGATATTGTCCATTTTGCAGAAGCTCTGTAACAAGCTCAAAACAAATGTTTATTTTTTTTAACATGTACTGCCCCCTTGTGTTACAAGCATGAACTCCTCTGAGGAATCTACACAGGAACAAAAAAACAAAAACTCATTTACAACATTTAACCATAGCTATATAGTACTGTAGCAGAAGTACAATGTGACTTCTTTTTTTAATGAAGATTAAAGCTGTATCAAAGCACTTTCATTATACGAGCAGTAACTTTCATAAACAACTAAACAACATCTCCTCAAAAGTCATGCAACCTTGTTTTTTCTCCCTAACACTTTGTAACGTTTATTTTCGGTTTTTTTACTTTTTAATACTAATACTTCTTAATTTTCAATAATGTGCTTATTAATAATATAATAACAGTAAAGTTTTTATGTCCTAGTGTGTTTATCTTAGTGCAAGAGTGTTCTTGAAGTGGAGGTTTGTGTCTGGCAACTTCTGAACATTGTGAATAATGTTTTCGGCTTTTGTGTGTTTGCTCATATCTGCTGTGACAGCTGGAGAGCACAGACATTGTGGGCAGATGGGTGGACTCTTCTGAGCATTTGTGGTAAATGTCTAATATGAAAGAGTGTGACTAGAAATTGTCTTTTTACGATGGTTGTTACAATGCCTTGAAAGGCTTAAAGTATGGAGCAATTCAAATGTCAGTAATTTTCTGTTGTGTCTGCAATATTGAATGGGAGGTATGTATATAGGGCATGCAGGGCTGCAGTTAAGATGTGCAAGTGTTATAAAAAGCTTCCAGTTACATCATAAAAAATGAAGACACACCCTGACATTTGTTTTAAATAGCAACAGCTTATTTTGCAAGTAAAAAGTGTTAACCACTGTCAGCAGAAACTGAGTTCACTAAAAAATGTGAACTTTTTTTCATTTTTAGATATTAGATATTTTTCCAAACATTTTTAAGTCTTTAAAAAATATATTTTAGGTATTTTTACAAAAACAGTAATGTAAGAATTTTGTACTATTTTTTGTTTATGTTTATTGTTATGAAAATTAGGGAAATAACACAGGTGTTCCTCTTGAGGAACGGAGACAGTTAACAGGTTTTATGGCAGGTGTAAATGTGACAGCGAAAGCAAGAGTGATACTAAAAACAATCAAATAGTATGAGTGCTTTTCAGTTCCTATGAAGACTACCATCAATCTCTATGTCAAGATAAAAAGATACATTTCATGTAAGCATTGCAGTATTTGGTTTGAAATTGAGCTTTAATTAACATAAATTAACATGGATAGAAAACTGTTTTAATTTTTGGTGCCATGCTATAGTGCTGGTATCCGATGGTAGTGTTTTCTTATTGGAAAACTTTGGTTGCATCAAAGGTAGGAGCTGTCTAATGCATTATTATAAGCAAATAAAAAGCATTCCCTTTGTAACAGTACATCATAAATATTATACAGCAATTTATATAAGATATGCCCACCAGTGCCCAAATGTAAATTTAATCAGCAATCATAATAAAATGTATACCGTTTAAACACTATACACAACATGAATAAGCCTGGTTGTCCTTTCAGGTCCCAGAAGGACTGGAGCCTATCCTAACATCTCAGCCTACAGGCTGGAGAAACAGGACAGATGGCAGAAGGAACCAAGAGACACATTTACTTTATATAGCTAAGGGCAATTTAGTGATTCCAGTTAATCTTTATGTTTTGGACTTTGGGGAAAGCGAAGTACAGTTTCTGTCCACAAGGCTACAAGATGTACAACAACATATAAAAGAAAGTACAAAAAAAATTAAGTCTTCTAGTACATTTGCGATATGATCAGACTAAAACCTAAAGCACATCTTACCATTTGACAAAGTTGATCTCAATTTCCATTTTACTTCAGACTTCTACCTCACAAATGTGATAAGTGAGAATCAAGGCTTTAAGGCTAATTCACAATGATCCAACCAATTCGCTTTTAGAAAGAGTAAACAAAGTATTTACTTAAAAAAGTAAAGAGGTCATTACAGAGTGTTTATTTGCGTATTGATTTAATATAGCACTGCAGCAAATACATGTTTTGACGACTGTCTGTTGTAACATGACTAAAAAAGATCAACTCAAGATGCAAAACAGGAAGTGTTTCTACTTAAAATAAAAAACAGGAAATTGCTGGACATTGGAGATTTCCACTGTCTTGACACTTCTGGATGGGCAGATCAATGCCATCACAGTATCTGTTTCTGGAAATTGTAAAAAAAACACGTCTGCCCACATCCTGTGTCTAGATGTGAGGGTTTTTTCTTTTAATATGACTGACAAAGAAGGCCTGTTTTGTGTAAATAGGGAGTTTTATTTTTGGAAAAGGCTAAAAATATAATATGGTTGATACACAGTCTAAACTGTGACTTTCAAACACTTCAACATTAACTTGAGCCTTACACAGTTATTTTCCAGCTTTTGCCACAGTTTGGATAGCTTTGATCCAATCCTTGCGCTCCTCAGCTGTAGCTGCTTGAAGGTAGTAGTGTATCTCATCAGAAGTGATGATTTCAAATAGATTTCCATCAACCTCATGTCTCTTGGCTGTCAATCAAAAAACAAATAAATATTAGAAAGTAAACTAGAAAGAGAACATAATGTTTTCACTAATCTTTATGCCATCCCAATAAAAGTTGATTTATGACATCAAAAAAACATGTCCAGGTCACATATCCTCCAACATCAATAATAAAAATGTAAATTATTTTATTATTTTAAAACAATATGCTTAAAGTATAATATGACCCAGATAGTGCCATCTATCACCATGTGTTTTCCCTGTAAATAAAACCATTACATATATACATAAAGGTGTATTGTTTTATGCCTAAAAGTTGTGTTTTGTCATATAGATTGACTGTTGTAAGTTGTCATACCATCAGGCACATATTCCACAGCCGTAACAACTGACCCACGCAGATGAATGGAACCAAGTGGATCTTCTTCACCCTAAAAACACATACAGACAGAGCCAACATGCAAAAGTTTAAAAAGTGCTCCAGACAGGAAAGTCTGGCTTTAAAAATGACAAAAACTTTCTTACCTTGGTGGGATCATAGTAGTGGATGTAAGCAGGATCATCCCTAAGAATGAACTTTCTGACTTTCCAATTCTTTCGCCGGTGACCCTGTTATAAAGAAAGCAGGAAGATTAGGAGAAGCGTGAAGATGTAAAATAAAAGTACAGTATAGTCTATAAAATAATGCAGACAGTTTTGTAATACAGTATTTACAGTAACTGTAATATTGAAACTAAATGCTGTTATTTCACCATCACACTCTTTCACTTTAAACACAAAAGCACAAAATCTTACCTGTTTCATCAAACAGCCCTGTTTAACTATAGCGCCTCTGAATTCCTCCCTCACGATCACATCTTCATCACTGGAATAACCTTCAGAGAAGAAACCACTATCTGCCTGCAAAAACGTGCAACAAAAGCGCTGTTTATTTGAAAAAGCTACTTAATTTGTTCTTTTAAACACTTTGTTGTTCATGACAAGTTTGCAGAGGGGTGGAAAATGCCCAAATATTTGCAAACATAGGCATACATAGGCAGCATGTTGCAGCACTACGATGTTACAGCCATACACCTACAGTGAATCAAATATTTAACAATACTTTTTTAACGGATTATATTATAAATCTACATTTCTTTTGTACTGCATTTGGCATTGCCATCTGATTTAACACAATGTGCAGAGTTGCATGAAGTTTGGCCAAAAGAAAGTATCTGAAAAAGCTTTTGTGTCAGAAGTATATCTATGATAACACACAAAATTTTAAAACAAAGCACATAATTAGCAGTTTATGGTTTATAAACTCACAAAATAATAAAGAGCATCTATTTGGTCCAAGAAAGCACATTCCGCCCCTTTCTCAGCTGCATCTTTGGACAGTTCTCCAGCAGGCTGAAGGAAACCCTCATTGAGCAGTCCAGCGGCAAACATCAAGCCTTCAGGTCTGTTCCTGGCCTTTCCTTCGGATATCAACCAATCAATCACTGTGTTTCCTGTTAGTAGGATCACCAGAAAGTCATGAGAGAATAAATCAGGTAACATGCAGGTGCAAAAAAACATCCATTTAAGCAATTAGGTAGGAGAGGCTATGTTTTATTGTAAAAAAGTAATGGCTGAAGGGTATTGTTGGGCTCGATGTGAAGTGAATTATCCCCTGCAACCCCTTCAGCTGTTACTTATTCATGATAAAGCACTAGCCTCCTGTACCTTATTGCTTTTATAAACTGGTTACCACACAATATAAATATTATAACATTTATTATTACATTATTTTATTGACAATTCTTTGCTTATATTGTTGCCACCATTATATTTAAATAAATAAAGTAACTGTGCTTCACAGTAATTGCACAATGGTGGATTTTGATATATTAAAAAGTATTTTTTTTAAAGTTTATTTTAAATAAGAAAATAACCCTGACAATACCCTTCATACATTTAATTTCATTTTAAAGGTGTAATGATTATACTATACTTCCCAATTTTTGTAGTAAGACAGCTTCTGTCTATCATTTGCAAACAATGAGACTGGTTTTACATTTTAGCAGTGGAGCTGTAATGAAAGCTAGGACTGTGTTTCCGCTGATCAGATATGACACACATATGACAGAGATCTTACCTGTGAAACAGTGATTAAACAGCCTTTTATCCTTTTCTACTTTCATCTCTTTAACCCCGGTGTCTTGATCTTTCATTAGGACATACAACTCACTGCAAAAAACAGTAAGATGGAAACACTTTACAAAAAGGTTTCATTTGTTAAAAATATATGTCCAAAGTTATATCTGTTAATATTAGTTAATTCACAATAAACCAGCAATAATAGTAAATAATGTATATGTATTTGTAATAATGTAATAATGATAATGTAATAACCATGTAATAACTGTATTTGTATTAACTACCTTTACCAAAGATTAATTAGAGTTAAAGTTCAGTTCACATTTACTAATGCATTAACTAGTGTTAACAGATGTTATTGTAAAATGTTACCTAAAAGACTATTCTAATAGACATTCTAAAAGTTTACATTTGTTTATTTTCCCTTTTTAGATTGTAGCAGATTGTAGTAGACAACATCAAGAGATATTAAACAGACTGATCTAATGTCAAAACAACTACTCAAAAACATCACACATATTACATATGTAATCCAGTTTTATAAATGAAACCATATAGTGCAATACCTCAAATTAACACTTTCTGGTAATCGAATGGATCGTCGGGTTGACTTCCTGGCAAACCTTTTCCCCCCCTCTAAACAAGAGATCGCTCTCTTGATATCTTTGATCCAAAGCTCTCTTTCCTCTAGGTGGGTTGCTTGGAAAAAATGGTCCTGCTTCTTAACTGTGCTGACCTTAAACACTAACTGTTAAAACACATAGAAGACATTAACGGCAAAAATTCAAGGTATGTCAGTAATATTCTTATATTCAAAGACCATCACCATTCTTTTAGGGAAATCCTGACACGGGTTGGTCAGCGTTGTTCCCTTTAAAGGAATCATTCCCTTCGGACTGCTGTCTGTCTTCTTTTTGTAAAATTCTATGGCATCATCTGCTAACACCACCCACAGCACTTTCCAAGTGTTCAGCACAGTACCCTGCAAAAAGAAGAGCAAAAGCTTTAGCATCCCAAAATCATTCATGAAAAACACTATTAATACTGTATAGCATTATTAAGCTAAAAATGACTGATTCTGTCAAAATACTACCTCATCTACAAGTAATCTAGATCTCTACATATTATACATTTCAGTTATGACACCTCTCAGGACACATTCATGTTAGTGATCATGTCATGTCAATGTTTTTAGTCTTGGCAACAACTAAGAGAACTGCTTACACTGCTACCGATGAAGCACAGCAAGAATGAAGACTTGCTACTGCTAATACACATGCTGTATGAGCATGCAAGTGATGCTGCTACAATGTTCGTCATAATATCTCTTGTAAGCCGATCTAGACAAGTGGAGCTACGGGTGATTGTTAAATGGCACTGATGCCATACTACTAACAGCACACTAACAAGACTATTTAAATTCAAAATTGAATTAACAGCTTACATTTTAATAAAATTTCAAGCAGTATATTAGGCCTAATGCTCATTTGGAAAAGGGCAACAGTAATGATGTAGGACAAGCTACAGTGGTGATATTCATACTCAGCCCCTTCACCTTACTGGTAAAAAGGAACCATATGTGACCATTCTTTATGCAAAGAATGCTGTTCACTGTGAAAACATATTATTTATAATCACAGTTTTATCATACTGTCTAAACGGTCATATAATTTTTTAATCATCAACATCAATGTTTTTTAGCTTGTATATAATAACATAAATGTGTAACATCAGTGTTGGTGTGTAGCTTACAGATGTGAGTTGAATGTACTAAAATTTTAGCTTTCCAATACACACAGTCTCTTAGAAACTGAAAGAAATGCAAAACATGTTAAAACCGCCCCCAATCTCTACTACTTCAAAGAACATGCTGATTTAAGTGTCAAAAAGCACTGCAGGTACTTCATACTGTGCAGTGCAATTTCAGATGTGGTTCCAGATGAGGGAGAAATACCAAGGGTGCAGTGTTGTGTGATCAAGAACCACACCTGTCCAAAAGCAACTCGTTTTTTTTTAAAAAGAGTAATAAAATGACAAATGTTTGGATATTTTAGGGTAAATTACCTGCTCTTTTATACAATGTGCCCTATTTTAATGATCTAAGCCCATGGTCTAAAGTGCATGGTGCAAATGCACTTAGGGCATGTCCGAATCTACTTTTGCCAGTTAAGGATGAAAAAATAGTCAGCGCATCTGGTGTGTGGTCTAAAACGGTTGTCCCTATTCTCTTAATAAGTATTTTGTGTGTTTTGGGCATAACGTGTAATTGTGATACATGCAATGACTTTCCATTATGACATGTAGGCATTTTTATATTTATGTAGCCTACACAATAATAATGTTTTACATTTTAATCCTTTAATCTTTCATATTTAAAAAATGTTTGTGTGCTGCTGCTAGTCCCTATGTGTTTAATAAGCAAATTTTAGGCGTGTTCTGTACCCGCCTATAGGCCTGGCACATATTACTAACGCGCTCTTTAAATAACAGAAATTAATATTGCGCCATTGACTTGAGACCAGGTTTCAGTTGGTCAATAGAGCAATCTATTTCAGTTGCCTCAAAATAGCAACGCACCAACAATGCGCATAAACCCCTTTTTTAGACCAGCACGCCCATGGGCGCAATTACAATCTCTTTGGCAAAAATGAAAACACCAAATAACAAACATCAAATTACAACATTAACTTGCAAAAATTTGTGTAGAAATGTTTTTGACCTGAGATCTAAAGTAAATGAAGATGTCGCTAGAGCTGTTTTCATTTAGCTGAAATTTTGATCCTTTTCAGTTCTCTATTTTAGCTGGTGAGAAAACAGTGGTCAAAATTTAACTTCACTTTTCAGTTGCCGGATCCTGATGACAAAATTAGACTAATTTATTTTACTGAGAATATATGATGAAATGAGACCATCCCTGAAGAAATTATTTTATCATTCTCTATTGTTTGAGACCCCAAAATGTTCTGTGAAATTCTTATTAGTGAAGTAATGTTCTTCACAACTTCTTGGAAAAGATGACAAAACATCAGCACATCACAAGGTATATGTGGTCATTGCAGTCAACATTGCAAAATTTACTCTGTAAATAATTTTGAATTACTCGTGAATAAAACTTTCATTGAGTTTTTGTTAACCTTTAATTGTAAAAATGAACAAATTTGTTATAAGGTGGGCACCAAACAAGCAAACAATACAATATTGCATCACAGAACAACCAGTAATGCTTCAAATTACAAACCCTAATATCAAAGATAAGATGTTTGCTAACAGAACTGCAATGGACTGTAAAATAAAATGCCATGTCTTACTTTTTTCACCAGGTAACCTTCTCTAATTGTTGTGGGTTCCATAGCAATATAATACAACCAGCTGTTTATCTTCTAATAAGGAGTTTTGAAGTTTTGAGCAGGAGAATTTATATCTCTGACGTGTGTGATGACTGTTGACAGTTTTTGATAAAAAAGGAAGTTGTACGCTGCCTGACAGGCAGCTTCATGGTCAGCTAGTTTCCTCTGCATGTTAAACCACACAGCAAATGAGTCAACGGGTAAAGAATTTTCACAACTATAACTAACCCACTAGAAGGTTTTGTTGCTTTTCAATCATAGTAAAAATGTCTGCTACACAGATGCTCAGTCTGTCCAAGTATGCATTTAAACAAATAATATTATGATCTGTATTATGATCTTTACTTAATCTTACCTTAATTAAGAATCACATTTAATCTCTGAAAAACAATAATTTAATACAGTGGTTATTTATATTACTATAACATTGAACAAACAAATGTTATTTTTGAGTGTATATTGGGATAAAGTACAGCTTTATCAACAAACCATTCAGAATTCATGCTTGGCTAAATTACAATACTTTTACAGGAAGTGAAGTTATGAGGGTTTAAGATGTGTTACAAAAGATATAAGCACACACGGCATGTTTGCGGTCAATGATAAGGTAACCAGGCTGTCTGGCCGAGGTACTTACATATCAAAACAAAACTGTGACATCTATTTATTGTGTACAATAATGTTTGCTGCTCTGTGCAACATTTTGTTAGGAGACAAAAAAAGGGTTTGCACAAAAGGTGTTGGAAAGTGAGACATGGCTGTCTAGAAACTATCACCACTCTTGAAAATCAAGGTTGTTAAAACGTTCTTTGTCGGGTTGTATGGTTGCACACGTTTTTTGGGGAACCAAAATGATTGTTTGTGGCATTAAGGTATAAAAACCTTTATAGCATCCATATGTGTTAAACTAACTCGTACATGTTCAAGTAATAAGACATTATAAATATATATTTTTAATAGTGTTTTGTTTGTCATTTACTTTCAACAAATAACAGCTAAGAAACCCCCTTTTGACATTAGGGTGGAGGGTCACCTAGTGGTTGGATCAAGAATGGCAAATGAAAGCTGTCAAACTCTCACCTTTCTGTTTAAGCGTCTGATCTTTACCTGTGATAACTCTACTGTTAATCAATCAGTGAAACACACATGCTGTGTTGGGTTAATCTCTCTCTCTCTCTCTCTCTCTCTCTCTCTCTCTCTCTCTCTCTCTCTCTTGATCTCATTTTCAGGATTACTGTGTGTTTTGTGTGTAGGGATTATGGACTGGAACAGTTCATGTGTTATGAGTTCACATCACTGCTTTACTTCAGCCTGATATATCTCGATCCGACTCAAACACCTCACCATTATTATGGCTGACATACCACAGCTGATAAAAATAGGCGTTTCCTTGAAAACGACTCCGAATAACGGACCCGTTTTCTTCAAATCTGACGGGACGAGGTTCGGTCAGAGCAGAACCATCAAATTATTGACCGGAACCAAATATAAAGTCGATGTGGTGGTGAAACCTGGAGCCGTCCTGGCGACGTGAGTACATCGTAATCATCATAGCTATACATTCATATCTTATGAATACAGATATAGAATCTTACCCTATATCTTATGTCGTCAGTTTAGAATCATACAAAAGCAAGGAGCATTGCACCGATCGTCTGAAATATATCAAATGCATAGGTATAATATAAAGATCTGTATATAAAGATAATTTTTTTTTAATCAGACCGAAACATCTCATGCATGATACATATGATGCCAGATGTATGGATGTACCGTTTATCCTACAGGATTGTGCAGCTCATGCATTGACAGAGGGAGCAGACAGATTGCTTGCCTCTGTTAGCGGTACAATCCTCCAACGATTAACGTTTCAGCCATGTTTGACTGGCTACATACACAATCTGCCTTGTTTGTATTCTTTTAGACATGATTGATGTACTTAAGCACAATTTCAAATGGATACATTATCACTAGGATGCTGATAAAAAACATTTTTGCTGCACGTTTTGTGCACAATAAAGATTCTTTGGATATTTAATCTTTGTATTTTTATATATTGTAATACATTTTAGAGGAGGTCCCCTTTCCTCTCAGCCCAATAAACTGGCTGTTGTATATCAAAGATGCCCTAGTCCCTCGACAGTGGGCCTGGCTGTTATATTATTGTATTTATACCCCCTTCACACCTACCTGTTTCATTCCTTAGATCTATGACTGTTGGTGGGGTGACGTTTCCTTTGGAGCAGCAGTCTAAAGACCCTCAGTCTGTAGTATACACTGGTATGTATGACACAGAGGGAGTAACACATACCAAAAGTGGGGAGAGACAGCCTGTCCAAGTCAATATACAGGTAAGATATATTGTAGTTTCTTTTAAAAATGCTGTCCAGTTATTTCAGCATCTTTAAATTTGTGTGGTGCAAACAGACTTTTGACTGATTTTGAACACCTGCCACATTTTAAAACATCACATGCATGCTTTTAATGCACATACTGTTCTGGTTTCTTTTTTTTTCTTTTTTAAATATTCTTCATAGAGAATTAAATGGCATAATGCACTGCAATGTTCTCAGTAAACATATGTTAATCAAATGTCTATTGTTAATAGTATCATTCAATACTAATCAAACTAAAGGTTAATAATGTAGCATTATATTTTTCTGCCTGAACAATGAATCTCAGCAACATTCTAATGCCAAACTTCACTAAAATCGAATGTGAGTTGCAGTGTTGAGCACTATTTATGGAATGGGTTGCTGCCTACCAAGAGCATTTCAGATCAGTCACTTATGAGGTTTTATTTCGATTAGGATGCTGCCATAAGAGCTACCTACAGGTATATGTGGGCAACAATGTTTTAGAACAGAGCCCAAAAATCCTTTATGAAAACCTGAAGAACATGAGTGACTATAAAAACAAGAGCTGCTCCTAAAAGTGTCATTTCTCTACTTAACAGTTTACTCAGGCAGGCCTTTTTGAGACCATCTGGCAGGTCAAGTTCTACAACTACAGCAAGAGAGACCACTGCCAGTGGGGAAACAGCTTCAACAGTATTGAGTATGAGTGTAAACCAAATGACACACGCACCCTCATGTGGATAAACAAGGAACTGTTTTTATAAGAGACGTCTACATGTTGTGTGCAGGTTCCAAAATTAACACTTGCCAAGCGGGTGACAGACTAAAAATTTGTCACAACATGCACACATTTTAACAACTTTTACCTCAGTGGAAACTTCTCTAGAAGTCTATGTCGAAATTTGTCACACAGTAAGCAACAAAGATTTAATTATGATTGAACCATATGTGCTGCAACTAATATAGGAGCACTAATATATGTATGTTATGTTCTTGTAGTGTGTTATAGCTCAGTTGTAAGCAATTTGTTAGCAATGCAAATGTCATGGGTTAGAGATCCCATGCATGTAACACACACAAAAAAGATTGCACTGTAAGTCGCTTTGTGTAAAAGCACCTGTCAAATGCAAAATGAATATGCAAAGATATAAGCTCATTGATCCCATTGTCATAGGGATGATTTTATTACCTATTTTTGGCAAGTTTGGTTAATTATTTCATTTAATTTTTTTAATCAGATGCCACTGGCGGATGTAGCATGGTGTTATTTTTGGGCCCTGTGTGTGAACACACTGTTGACAGAAATCCTTGTTTAGAAACAAATCAGTGGTTCTTGATAGTGTACAGGTTTACTTTTTCCTGTTATTGTATATAATAAGTGGGAATTTTGTTGCATTTGTTGGAAAAATGAAAGCATTGTATTTAATGCAACATGGTTGCACTTTATCTTGTTTGTTGTTGTGTTGTCTGTTTATATAGTCAGTTGCTGTTTTTTGCAGTTGTCTACCTCTGAAAGCCCTGTGAGGGTGAAGTTTACTTAATGATAGTAGTGCAATACATGTGGTTAACTACTGTTTCAAGGTGTTTCATCTTTGTGGTAAATTGTACCCATAAATAAAACTACTACTAAAGTCTATTTTTAAATAGAGTATGTAATGGTGTTTTGTGATAAATGTGCAATATATATAAGTTGTATTGGTGTATTTTTAACTGATTTTGTATTTCCCATATTATATTATTATATATTGTGTATTTCATTAATAAAAAAATGAAATATTCCAATAATGAGATCTGTTGCCAGCTCATTATTAAGCCTCAGCACAAATTAATTTAAGTCAAGTACACTTATGTATGCGTAAAAGTCTTATTTGTTACCTTTCAATAATTTATTTCACAACCAGAAGTAAAAACAACTTAACCTAATAACCTAGTCATGTGAGCTTAACATGCTGGCCATCATGAGAATTGTAGTGTTTATTTATGTATAAGCCTTGATCGTACCTATACAGTATGTACCCTCATTAGGTGACGTATACAGCGGCTAACAAAGGATTCCAGCAGGTGATGCTGAAGCACTTAAAGACTTTCACCATCTGACTATTGGGTCATAAGATCATAAGTAAGAAAATGTCTGTGTCTTGTAACTGCATAGTGAGTTATAGATGCAATCAATGGCAATTTGTGTCCTCTATTACGGATTGCAAATGCTACGGATTGCAGCTATAACACGTCATGTCAGGGGTTTTTTTCTCTCTTAAAGAGTTTTTTTTTAATCCCTGACCACTGACTGTTATATTTCAATACATGTAAAGCTGCTTTGGTACAATGATCTTCGTGAGAAAGCGCTATACAAATAAAATTGAATTGAATAAGATCATAAGACAATGAGACTATAAGACAATGAGATCATGTTAACAAATGCTAAAGTAGAGCACTTAAGTAGAACATGTAACTACAGTATAAAATAATAAATGTAAACAAACACACATATATACATGTGTATTTCTCAAATAGTGTAAGTGTAGTGACATTGTAAGAAATTATAGTCTGCCTCGACCAAACTCCACTCCAGGATAGCATTACTGAAGCTCACCCCCCAAGAAGGCTTGATTAACACATAAAACAATGTCTCCTTATCAAAGTCAGACCAAATAAGGGCATCAGGAAATAGCAGAGAAAGAGAGACTCAGAAACCAACACATGACAGAGAGACGTGACCTTAACTTACATCTAAGACAAACATCTAAATATGCATTTCAATCACTGTACCTTTTGGTTGGGAACACCTATGGCCAGGAAACAAACATTTAAAATATACATTTCAATCACTGTACCTTTTGGTTGGGAACACCTATGGCTGGGAAAGAAGTTGATCACAACAGGGTGAAACTTACAATTTACATTTCAAGGAATCATTCATTTGCATTATGGGCGGAAAGGATCATTTACAAACTGTATAAAGTGTTAACCATGAAACTGTTCAGGGTTCATTCTGACTCCGTTGAACCCAAAGTGCATCACGTGCTTTGTTACTGCAACATTGGAATAAAGACATTCTTCATTAAGAGATCTTCATCATTATTTCTTACATTGGCGAGCCACCCAGCGAGGATTTCCAGAAAAAGCGGGGAAAGGTAAGAAAAGCGTTTTCTTTCTTTATACTGTTTTGTTTTAGGAACCCCTCGTTTTAAAAAATCTAGAAAGAAATTGTAAGGACAGAAAAGAAGTTTGTTTATTCAGCGTTAGCAGTAGGAGTTTTCTTAAGCCTATTCTATATTATTCTGTTTAAAATTCTAACGGAACTGAATTAACCCGAAGCAGTGTGGTGACAGAGTTGTATTGGAATTATTGTTTCTAAAGTAACTGAAGCAAAGTGCTTAAGTTGAGAAGTTTCTAAAGTAAGTGAAACTTGGTGTTGGATTGTTATACATTCTGTTGAAATTCTAAAGTAATTGAATACACCCGACGTAGTGTGGTGGCAGAATTATAACAAAACAGTTTCTAAAGTAATTGAAACTTATTGTGTATTGTGAGCCCGACGCATTGTGGCTCTGTAAAGTTTAAAAGAATAACCCGAAGTAGTGTGGTTTGCTCGACGTACTGAAGTACTGTGGCTAGGTAGATTGTTTCTAAAGTAATTGAAACTTATTGTGTATTGTGAGTCCGACGCACTGTGGCTCTGTAAAGTTTAAAACAATAACCCGAAGTAGTGTGGTTTGCTCGACGTACTGAAGCAGTGTTTAAAACTTAATTGTTGTTGTAAGCCCGAAGTATTGTGGCTAGGTAGACTGTTTTAAAAGGCTAACATAAAAACCCGACGAAGTGTGGTTTTGTCCGACGTACTGTGACAGTGTTATATTTTAAACAGTGTGTTTGAATTAGTGTAGCTGAACTTGAGGCCCGACGGACTGTGGCCGTGTCCGAAGCAGTGAGACATTAGGTTCAGGTTTTTTTTTTGTTTTTCTATTCATAGGCGTCCGACGTACAGGAGCTGTGAATTAAATTAAAAAGAAGGACTAACATTGATCTTAAAGGAACTAGACAACGTGTAGTCATTGTAACAATAAGTGTGAAATACCTATTGAATTATTGCATATAATTCAGTAAGACTTTGAAAAAAAAGAAATGGAAGTGCTGATTATTAAATACATTGCTAAGCATGGCTCACAGGGCATGTTTGATGGGATAGAAAACATTGATAAGCCATATGAATGGGCTATGTCTAAATATGATAATTATCAGAAGATGCCAAAGAACAAAAAAGGGAAAGTTGCCAATGCATTACAGGCTGTTTTTGCCTCATATAAAGTAACAAAAAGAAGGCTAGATGAAGTCGAGGCTGAAAAAGACAAACTAGATTCTAGATTGAGTGATGGGGCAATTTCTAACAAAATTTACAGGCAAGTGAGACAATTTGGAAAGAGGAGAAGATCGAATGCAGAAAGAAATTGCAGCCTGGGAACAAATAATAACATGCTGAGATCATCTGTGGAAATACTCTCTTGTGATTTAGAAGAAGCAAAGTCTGCATGCCAATTTTTAATGAAAAATGTTGATAACGGCATCAGTAGGAGATCTGTATGTTCTATGGTTTATGATCAGACTCAGAAGTACTGAAATTTCCAGGGACATAACAATGTAGAATGGGAAGGAGATTCCCAATCACTTAACAGTGATGCAAATTCAAATTGCACAGTTAAATTTCCCATGGCTCCGATCCGATCCATTCCACTACAACTACGCGTCCTAGTGAAGAGGGGGAAGGGCCAATGACCTCTACGATGGTCAGAGGGTTTAATGCAAATGAATTAGAAGTTGTAATCAGAAACATTGGAAAATTTGATCCTTCTAAACAAGAACCATTAGCATTTTTAAAAACCTAGAACAGTATGCAGATGTGTGTATAGGTTCACAGATGGGATGCTTGTGTTATGCTAACGATGTGTCTGCCTGACACTCTGTCTGGAGCTTTGTCTCAGAAGGTGAAAAACAGGACTGCAAACAAATATGAAAGGAAACAGGCATTGCTTGCAGTCCCTAGGTGAGATATCTGTAAACTGGGACAGGATAACAGAAATGACCATGAGGAAAGGGGAACACCCTGTAGCATTTGCAGAGAGATTGCTGGAAGCATTTAAAACTTTGGCGGCAACCCGATATAGATGTGAATAATGTCAGTTTTAAATCTGCTTTGCTTAACAAGTGTGACTCAGCCACCCGTTCTGCTGTGACAATGCTCGTAACACATCTTTCTGAATATGATGACATTATTGACAAAATGACACAGTTTTACAATAATAATGCTCAATCAAAGAAATCCCATCCTGTGTCAGCAATAGGTGTAAACAAATATCACAATGGAGGTTGCAGGGTCTCCTGGAAGAATGAGGGTTATGCTGATGTTGATAGAACAAAGAGACAACCTGCCTACAACCCTGATAATCCCCCAGTTTGTTATTCATGTGGCAAAGAGGGACATATTTCCAGGAATGCAACTTCTATTTTAGAAGAACGGCTCCTAAGATTAATCTGTACCAATTACAGGCTACTGTTGACAAGCTGAGTAGAGAGAGTGAGGAAAAACGTGCTAGCACAGAGAAGCAGAGCTCTAAGGACAAGTCTTCTTCAGCATAGGATTCACAGGCCTCCATTTCACATGTAGCACCCCTTTCACGAGACAAACATGGTAGACCAATTGTAAAAGTTGCTGTGGGAGGCCGATGCAATAATTGGTTAGTTGATTCTGGTGCTTCATTGACAATTGTTCATTCAGATAATCCTCCAGAAAAGACAAAAACACAATAACACTGGAAGGTTTGATGGTACAGTATCTTTAGCATCCCAAACAGAAGAAATGTTATTTCAAATTGGAAAAGATGGTTTCACAGAAAAGGCATGGCTCAGCAGAACAGGCGATTGTCGCAGCATTTTAGGGTCAGATATCATGACAAAGCGTGGTTATATCATTGACTATGGCAACAATTGTATTTGGCATAACCCTAAGAATGAAGACACTATTGTGGAAATTTCTGATGTACATGCGGTACATGCAATAAAAAAATCAGAGGATTATGATTTAGATGCATTGTTTTCGGTCCAAGATATTGATTTATCAGAACTGCTGTATGAAAACCGAGATGTTTTTGCTAAATTAAAACATGACTGTGGCCGAGTGGATACTAGTGTAATGGAAGTAAGGGTTCAGGGTCGTGATCCACCAGCACAAAGACAGTACAATTATCCAGAGGAAGCAAATCCCTACATACAACGTACAGTGGATTCCTTACTGGAACAGGGTGTTATTAGACAATGTCTTTCTCCATCCCTGGCTCCAGTTTGGCCAGTCCGTAAACCAGATAGTTCTTGGAGATTGTGTATTGATTACAGGGAGCTTAACAAGTGTACACCCACTTGTGCACCTGTGGTGGCCTCTACCCCTGACGTGCTTGCATCTCTCCTACCACAAGCAAATTATTATTCAGCTTTAGATGTGTCAAATGGCTTTTGGTCAATTCCATTGCACCATGAATGTCAATACAAGTTTGCATTCAAGTTCAAAAACACACAATACACCTGGAATGTTTTACCACAGGGTTTTGTAAATTCACCTACCTTGTTCCATCAGTGTTTAGCAAGAATACTAGAACCATTCTCTCTAGACCTGATTGCTTGATTCAATATGTGGATGATTTATTGTTACAGACTACTACCAGGGAAGAGCACATGGTGTTGTTAGCAGAACTACTTCAGTTGTTAAACAAGGCGGGACTAAAATTGAATCCAAGAAAGGCTCAGTTGCTTAAATCTGAAGTGACTTATTTAGGAATAAAGATAAGTGAAGGTGGCGTACGCCGGATCCACATAAAGTAGAGGTTATTCAGAGACTTCCAGTTCCAGTATCAGTGACAGCTCTAAGGTCATTCTTAGGCATAGTTGGGTTTTGTAGAGAATTCATTGAAGGATTTGCAGACATTGCAAAACCTTTGAACTCTCTTCTCTCAGGAAAAAGAAGAAAAATGACTCTTTAGATTGGGGTCCAGAACATCAGTCAGCATTTGAGAAATTGAAAGCAGCTCTGACTATAGCTCCAGCATTACGTAATCCAGATAAAACAGAACCGTTCATTCTACAGACAGCTGCAACAGAGGAGGCCCTTTCAACGGTCCTCCTCCAAGAAATACAAAGGAAATTTACGTCCTATTGCTTATGCCTCAAGAGTACTCTCCCAGTTGAAAAGGCATTTGATTCATGTACAAAACATCTTTTATCTGTTCATTGGGCAATGTCACACTTTGAATACATTTATGGTTTCAATGAAGTAACGCTGCATACACCTCACACACCTCTACAGCTTCTTTTAACTGGCAGAGTGAAGGGGTGTATCTAACGCCAGGCTAGGTAGGTGGACCCTAGATTTAGGGTCCAAAAAATCTGAAAACGGTCTACAAACCAAACTCCATGCTGCCAAGAACGCTCTTGTATGAAGGTAGGCCACATACTTGTGAAGATAAACACATCCAACCACCTGAAAGTGTTTTTGAGGTAAAAGCTATGGAGGGAGCGGTAGATGTGTATGTGGATGGCTCTAGATATTGGCAAGAAGGGCAATACCATACGGGTTTTGCAATTCATTCCGACAGAGGAGATTTTCTATATAGATGTCCATCTAATTTTTCAGCTCAGAAAGCAGAGGTGACAGCAGTATTACAGACATTAGAGGTTATCCCAGATTTACATTTGAACATCTATTCAGATTCTGCATTTGTAGTTAACTCCTTACAGAGTATCTGCCCATTTGGCAAAAAAGGGGTTTTACCAGCGCAGACGGCCAGCCTTTGATACATTGTGGTCCAATTCAAACTTTATGGTCAGCTGCTAAGAACAGCTTACGAAAGATTGCACTGTTAAAAGTTAAAGCACATCAAAAGAAAGGAACAGACAAGCATGGTGATGGAAACTTGATAGTAGATGAGTTAGCAAAGAAAGCTGCGATTGAAGGGATCGCATTTTCAGATGTCACACAGTCAGAATCAGTTGCAGCCATCAACATCAGGGAGCCAGTAGATCTAAAGAGTGCCCAACAGACTGACCCAACAATAACAGAAGCAATCAAGATAAAGAATAATGGACAAATAATTACAGGTGGTCTGTTTGCCCACTATAATGAAAAACTGTTTGTAACTGATGATGTATTAATGTACAAAATGACAGTACACCTGTTTGGATTCCACCTATAAAATTGCGGAATGATATTTTATATCATATCCACAATCAGGGGACACTTGGTGCAGCAAAAGTCAAAGACAGGATGAAAAATATGTTTTGGTGGCCAAGTATGGACAAGGATGTGAAAGATTATTGTGAAAATTGTTTGACATGTGCACAGATGAATCCATCCAGGGTTAAAAAGAAAGGTAGTTTGAGACCTACATGCCTTGCTGAAGGCCCCTGGACAAACCTCCAAATTGATTACATTGGTCCATTACACCGCAGCAAAGGGTGGATATAGATATATTCTAGTAGTGGTGGATACATTTAGCAAATGGATTGAGGCATTTCCTATCAAGTGCGATACAGCTTCTGCCACTGCACGAAAGTGCTTTTGGGAACAGATTTACTGTAGATTTGGCCTTCCTCTAAGTCTAGAAAGTGATAGAGGTACCCACTTCACTGGAAAAATCCATACAGATCTTGCAAAATTACTAGGGATAAAACATCATCTTCACATAGCATACCACCCCAATCATCAGGAGGAGTAGAAAGACTAAACAGAACACTAAAAACAGCATTAAAGAAAATGGTACTGGAGAATGGTCCAAACTGGACTAAGAATCTTCCAAGTATATTAATGACAGTAAGAGGAGTAATACACAAAAGCACAGGGTTTAGCCCCACGAGTTAATGACAGGTAGAAAATGAGATTACCAGAACATCTTTTTCTTTGAAATCCCTAAACCTATGATTGAAGGTTGGACAACTGAAACATTTCTCAAAAATCTGTGTAACTCCCCTGCCAGCCATCCATCACCAAGCAGCACAGCAAATTGGCCTCAGTCAGAAATACAACAAAATGTATTATGACCAGAATGCACATATTCAAACATTTGAGCTTGGTGATGAAGTCATGGTAAAGAACTACCATCATGAGGGCCCTTGGTCTGCTAACTGGGTGGGACCTTACGCAGTGATTGACAAGTGTGGAGACTCAGTGTATAAAATCTGTCATAAGACTAAGAAAAAACAAACTGTGAGGAAATGGTTCCACATTGATCAATTAAAACCATATAAAAACCCTTAATGATAAACCCTCAAGTCATGTATATAGAAGTAAATGTATGTTTATAATACTCGTTGTTTAACCATGTTGTTTGCTTATCTTGATATGTTAACCATATCATTTACTGTTTGCTTATGTTATGTTGTGTGGGACCAAAGGGGGGTAACTCTTTGTGATTGCATGTGCTTTTCAGAACTCAGATTAAAAGATGTGGCGATGGATGATAGCAGTGGCACTCCCAGTGATGGCAATGATGCAAGAGTGCCCGGAACAGCAACAAGCACCCCCATCCAGCGTGATGACTGGACAGTATCCAGGAGTACTGATCAACAACATCCAATGGATCCATGTTCCAGTTTTAGTGAACCTAACTTGGCGTGGTCTCCAGGCGATGGATGAAAAATGCAGAAGAGAAAGCGTGGACGGATATATACAAGGACCTTTTGACAACAACATTTTTGAGATATCACAGCTGTGGCAACCAGCTCATCCACAGATCAGTCATCAGAAGAACATCTGCACCACAGAGGAGCCCGACCGGACGGAAATTGTTAGGATTTATGGACAACATACTTGGAGCCACTGGAACGGGTCTAGGCATCTCCAACTGGATAAGTGCACATGAACTCCAACAAAATGAAGTCAAATTGAAAGCTTTGGTGGGACAACAAGTTCTACAAACGGATGCATATTTACAAGAAGGTTTAAGTGAAGAAAAGGAAACGATCCAGAATGTTCACACAATTGCATCCGCTTTAACTATTATAGCCCAGAGGACAAAAAAGGCATTCGACAGCATGCAGAAACAACTATACTGTGCACAGTTTGCTTCCATCAAATATCAGGAAATCTCCCACATCTTGGAGGAAGTGTTGGCTGGAAAAGCACCAGCAACCCTGTTCACAGAGGAAGTAATTTTGAAATGGTTTGGACAAAAGGACTGCTTTAATTCCACCTCAAACAATGTAAAAACTTTCATGGAAAGATTGGGTAAATGCAGATTACCCATCCCCTACAGCTACATCCTACAAATGGCAAGAGTTTCTTCTCATCCTCATAGCCCCTTAGATTATGGCCCCCTTATGGAAGGTATACATCTACCTTTTTCTCGCCATGGAGGAGAACCATTAAAATCCACTGGTAAAGTTCCCCCCATTCAGATTTTAAGATGGTGGAATGAAACTGTGATTAACAACCCTAAGGACATCTTGGGCCTGCTCTGCAGGAATAGCTTGAATAGATTTGGATGTTTTATGAGACAGATGTATGCTATGCTTTTAACGGTTTCACACCGGTGTTTCAAAAGAACAGGTGTTTAAAAAAAATGCTAAAGGTAGACAACCTTGGTACTTTACAGGAGAATATACTCAAAGAAAGGAAGAATCTCCCAAATTCATTACACAGTTATCATCAGGAGAATGGCATAGAGTAAACACAGAGTGTTGTGACAAAACTCCATTTGGTTTTATTTGTGATTGTGATGCAGTGGAAAAACAACCACTATGTGGAGCACCTCAGAGAGACTATGATACATGTGAAATTAATCTCACTCACATCCACAATAATTTCACTAGAGTAATAATTTCTGATGAGAAAACATGTGTTACAACAACCCTCAATCACTTCTCTATTCATGTTAATGATAGCCAAATATCTTGTCCAATCAATCATACTTCATTCTGTATAACTGCAAAGTCAGCATGGTCAATAGGAATTAATTACTTTCCATATGTGAATATGACCCAACATGTCATGTCATTTTAACCCAGAACAACAACTAGGTTTTGTAGAGAATATCCCAGAATTTGACTTTGAATTGCCAAACTTAGACTTACATGCTGATGTCACTAATGCAGCGGAAGGATAGTCACATTATTAAAGCTCAACGAGGTCTTGGTGAAAAAGATAGGATTTTGACTAAACAAATGCATGATGGAGATTTAGCTATTGCCTATTCAGGTTTGATTTGGGATGTTACCTTTAAGACGGCTGTTTGTTTGTGTATCATATTAATTGTTTGCCAATGTATTATGCTATGCTGTATGTGTTCCCTACTAAAACGACAAATTGCAGATACTTCAATGATTACCTTAGGACGTTCTCGTTGGCTGTGATGGTTTCTGAATATCTCTCTTTTCCAAATTTTGAAATATTAGGTTCTTTGTTGGGTGGGAGACATGTGATATGTTAAACTTGCCTAGTGGAGAGAGTTCTGACCAGTGTGCATGAGGTGATGACCCAATGACGGGTAAGACTCTCCAGTGGCCAGAGGAGGGCAACCTAAGGCAGGGCTTCACCGCCACTGGGCACCTGCCTGAAATGGAGGTGTTATTTTTAAGGGTAGTGGAGATGATGCCTCTTTTGGGCCAAGAGCATCAAAGAGGGGACTGTAAGAAATTATAATCTGCCTCGACCAAACTCCACTCCAGGATAGCATTACTGAAGCTCACCCCCCAAGAAGGCTTGATTAACACATAAAACAATGTCTCCTTATCAAAGTCAGACCAAATAAGGGCATCAGGAAATAGCAGAGAAAGAGAGACTCAGAAACCAACACATGACAGAGAGACGTGACCTTAACTTACATCTAAGACAAACATCTAAATATGCATTTCAATCACTGTACCTTTTGGTTGGGAACACCTATGGCCAGGAAACAAACATTTAAATATACATTTCAATCACTGTACCTTTTGGTTGGGAACACCTATGGCTGGGAAAGAAGTTGATCACAACAGGGTGAAACTTACAATTTACATTTCAAGGAATCATTCATTTGCATTATGGGCGGAAAGGATCATTTACAAACTGTATAAAGTGTTAACCATGAAACTGTTCAGGGTTCATTCTGACTCTCATTGAACCCAAAGTGCATCACGTGCTTTGTTACTGCAACATTGGAATAAAGACATTCTTCATTAAGAGATCTTCATCATTATTTC